>OZ005734.1:65705651-66060027 GCA_963930755.1 Eudasyphora cyanicolor | reverse complement strand
ACCCCCCTTGGGCCCTTGGGGGAATTTGAAGAAAATCGGTTAAGATTTATCTATAGCTCCCATATATATGTTTCGTCCGATTTTGCTCTTTATTCCTGTAGAAGCTGTTTTTTACATCCAATCATTTTGAAATCTAGAATGGTAGAGTTTCTTGATCCATGAACCAACTCTACCGAATTTGAAAAAAATCGGTTAAGATTTAGCTATAGCTCCCATATATATGTTTCGTTCGATTTGGCCCTTTAGTCCTATAAAAGCTGTATTTTACATCCAATCGTTTTGAAATTTAGAATGGTAGAGTTTCTTGATTCATAAACCAACATTGCCGAATTTGAAGAAAATCGTTTAAGATTTAGCTATAGCTCCCATATATATGTTTCGTCCGATTTACTTCTTTAGTTCTGAAGAAGCTGTATTTTACATCCAATCATTTTGAAATTTAGAATGGTAGAGTTTCTTGATCCATGAACCAACATTGCCGAATTTGAAGAAAATCGGTTAAGATTTAGCTATAGCTCCCATATATATGTTTTGTCCGATTTTGCTCTTTAGTCCTGTAGAAGCTGTATTTTACACCCAATCATTTTGAAATTTAGAATGGTAGAGTTTCTTGATCCACGAACCAACACTACCGAATTTGAAGAAAATCGGTTAAGATTTAGCTATAGCTCCCATATATATGTTTCGTCCGATTTGTCCCTTTAAATCTATAGAAGCTATATTTTTCTTCCAATCGTTCTGAAATTTAGAATGGTAGAGTTTCTTGATCCATGAACCAACATAGCCGAATTTGAAGAAAATCGGTAAAGATTTAGCTATAGCTCCCATATATATGTTTCATCCGATTTGGCTCTTTAGATCCAATCGTTTTTATACCCTACACCACACTGTTGTACAGGGTATTATTTAAGTATAAAATGTCCCAAAAGTAAATTTATATAAACAATTTATACATGAATTACAAAATTTATATATCAGAGTTATTCAATATTACGAGAGTGGTGTAGGATATTATATAGTCGGCCCGCCCGACTTTAGACTTTCCTTACTGGTTTGTTTGTATAGATTGTGGCATACTGTTATATAAAATCAAAACCAACAATTATTTTTATAGACACATTTTTTTTAAAAACATTTTTTATTAAAAATACTGTTATCGTCGAAGGTACCCTTAGTATTTGCACAATAATGGTCGACTTATACGTTAAATTGAAGCTATTAATTTGGGCTACCAATGTTGGAAATACCTCTTTCACTTAGAAACGTTGGTTTAGTAACAGTCATTAAACAAAACCAAAAAATCCTGGACCGAAAAAAACATAAAAAATAGAAGAAAAAAAATCGAAAAAATATTTTATTTTATTTTTTAAAAGCTTGCATTCTAGCGAAGAAAATAATGCCTATTTGAAAAAAATCTATGGATTAATGTAGAAATAATAGCCCTTTTGGTAGAGGTAAGACAATTTCAAAAAATCTTTTTTTTATACCCTACACCACACTGTGGTACAGGGTATTATACGTTTGTTTCACGGCAGATGTTTGTAACACCTGAAAATAACACAGCTAGACCCACCTTAAAGTATACCGATCGACTCAGAATCACTAGCTGAGTCGATTTAACCATGGCTGTCCGTCCGTCCGTCTGTCCATGTAAAGTTGTTCGTCGACTACAGGTCGCAATTTCACTCCGATCGTTCTGAAATTTTGCAGTTTAGAGTATTTCGCAGCTGTTAAGATCCCTATTGAATTTGGTTGAAATCGGTTCAGATTTAGATATAGCTCCCATATATATCTTTCGTCCGATTTGGCTCTTTAGTCCTATAGAAGCTGCATTTTACATCCAATCGTTTTGAAATTTAGAATGGTAGAGTTTCTTGATCCATGAACCAACACTACTGAATTTGAAGAAAATCGGTTAGGATTTAGCTATAGCTCACATATATATGTTTCGTCCGATTTTGCTCTTTAGTCCTGTAGAACCTGTATTTTACATCCAATCATTTTAAAATTTAGAATGGTAGAGTTGAAAAAATCGGTTAAGATTTAGCTATAGCTCCCATATATATGTTTCGTCCGATTTGGCCCTTTAGTTCTAGAGAAGCTATTTTTTACATCCAATCGTTTTGAAATTTAGAATGGTAGAGTTTCTTGATTCATGAACCAACATTGCCGAATTTGAAGAAAATCGGCAAAGATTTAGCTTAGCTCCCATATATATGTTTCATCCGATTTGGCTCTTTAGATCCAATCGTTTTTATACCCTACACCACACTGTGGTACAGGATATTATTTAAGTATAAAATGTCCCAAAAGTAAATTTATATAAACAATTTATACATGAATTACAAAATTTATATATCAGAGTTATTCAATATTACGAGAGTGGTGTAGGGTATTATATAGTCGGCCCCGCCCGATTTTAGCCTTTCCTTACTGGTTTTCATTTTCAGTTTAAATAGTGATTTTATTTGTTACTTTTATTTATATTATGTACATTTGAGTTTATTTACATGTACAAGTTTCATTAGAAGTAATTGTGAGTTCTTTGTTGACGTTTGTAGATTTCGGAATAGGTTTATCTAATGAGGAACCAAATATAATCTCCCATCAATCTTTCATCCGAGTGCCCTTGGAAAACCTTTCGCCATGTTCGTCGCTAAGATTCTCGTGGAAAAAGTTTAAATGAGAATGGAAGAACTGAATTTTAGGGACATATTTACACTTGTTGGAATACATAAAGCGAAAAAAAAGTTAGAATAATACATACATATGTGTTATATACATAAATAGGTTAGGTTAGGTTAGGTTGAAGAGAGGAGACGTTTAAACGTCTCATGTCCATGGACATACACTTAAGCCAGTGGTTCGGCCTGTTGTGCGCTCCTTATTTATGATCTTTTGATACCTCACGAGTTACAGAAAATCGGTACTAGACACGAATTTTCTCAGTATCATCCAGTCATATTCTCTGAGATGAGTCAAGTCTGGTAATATGTCGGACCCGAGATTTCTGGCGTTTGAATATGACCAACTAGATATTCTAAAATCTTCTGATGGTACGACTTGTGGTCTCGATTTATCCATTCACCCATCACTTGTAGACGTCTTGCTGTGAGGGCTGCCTCATACTTTATACGGATGTCTATTGGTTGGATGTGCAGTATAGTCTCCAACGCTTTTGTTGGTGCAGTTCTAAATGCCCCGCTTATGCCTAGACAGCACATACGTTGAATTTTTTGCAAAGGTATTACGTTGCACTTCTTGTCCATTGATGTCCACCACACTACAGAGGCGTAGGTGATTATTGGTCTAATCACGCTCATGTAAAGCCAGTGAGTCATATTTGGACGTAGTCCCCATTTTAAACCTATAGCTCTTCTGCACAACGACCAACATCTCTGTGCCTTTGTAACTCTTTCATCAAGATGATCTTTCCAGTACAGTTTCTGATACAAGATTACTCCCAAGTATTTTACCTTTTTAGTTATAGCAATTGTCTTATTCAGGAATCGAGGCGGGGTAAAACGTGGGATCTTCGTTTCCCTTGTAAATAGACATATTTCTGTTTTGTCTGGGTTAACATTTAATCCCCTTGGTTGTGCCCAGTTATATGCTATGTTAAGTGCCTCTTCAGCTCTTCTGCATAATAGATACATAAATATAGAAAAATATATTTCTTACCAATTTTTTCAACAAATCATTAATTATTGTTTCATATTGCGGGCTTTTATTGGATCCAAAGAAATTTGAAACCACAAGCTTAAACGACCTCCATGCTGAAATTTCATCCGACGTCAAATATGATTCAAAATTTACATCTTTCATCAGTTTCCTTATTTAGGGCCCTCAAAAACGCCTTCTTCGATTTTTTGAAAAGAAAGACTTTCAAATAAACATTTTAATTATGAGAGTGGATTGCCATCTTTCCTTAAGGCTTTTACAAAATTTTTAAAGTGCCCCAGCTTAATATGTAGTGGTGGCAAAATAATGTTTTTTTTTTTTTTGGACGAGAGGTGTTTTTTTTATGTTGTTTTCACCCAATGTTATGTGTTTTCTTATTGGCCATTTCTTTCTTCTGTAATGATCTTCGCGAGCGCGGCTGTACCAGAGGCATAACATACCAACTACTTTTAAATCGGAACATATTTTCCAGTCATCTTCATATTTTATCATGTGGGAATCGAGGCTTTCTGATTTCCGTTGTGTAAAAGTATTGCTTTCAAACTTTCTTTACTTCTGTCAACAAATAACCGTCATTCCTTTGAATTGTATGTTTGATTAAATTCCTCGAACACAGTTGTATAAAATTGTTTGTAAGGTATATCACGGACTCTATAATATGATATGTTAACATCTGGGGCCAAAATATTGTACTGTTTCATCCGAGATGCAAGTACAAGGTGGCGCAAAAGTAATCCTCCTATCAGAAAATGCTATAAATTTTGCGATTGGCCCCTAATGTCAGTTCTGTTCTGACATTTGTGTAGTAAACACATGCGAAATACACGTTAATAAACAATGTTACGCTATACTGCTCCAGAACGCGGAATATTGCTGACTATTTATTTGACCAATAATCGGTCGGTGACTTTGGCACAACGTGAATTTCGTCGCAGATTTCTTGGCCGTCCAACGCCTACTGGTGGAACACTGCGACGTTTATCCGCTCGCCTCGAAGAGACTGGCACAACACGAGATGCTGCCAGGCGTGGCAGACCCCGGAGTAGCCGTTCTGCAGAGAATATTGCTGCTGTAGCCGAGGATGTCATGGAAGCGCCGTCGACATCGACCAGACGACGTGCCACGCAAATGGGTATCAGTCGACGGTCACTACAGCGAATTTTGGTACAAGATTTGAAGATGTTTCCGTACAAAGGCCAGACGGTGCATCAGCTGTTAGCTGCTGACCGCCAATCGCGTCTAACATACGCTCAAGCCATCCTTAATCACCTCATCATCACTCATGATGAGGAATGGGCCTCATCATGAGTGATGAGGCCCATTTCCATCTTAGCGGGTACGTAAATAAGCAAGAGTTTAGTATTCAGTTGAACTTGATGATGTTTCCGAATTAGGCTGTTAGCTATACTTGGACACTTGGGAATTGGTATTGTTACCGAATGTGCAACTGGCAAAGTGACACATTTTCCTACAGCGTAATGCTCCTTTCTACTCCAATCTGTTTACTTAGACAAAAATAGCAGCCCGTATCGTGAATGAATGGTTGTCTCCAAATCATTGGCATTCCAAATTGCACGTGATGCCTAAAATTAAAACGTTTTATTCCACAAAAAATTTTAATACATTAATTATAAAGTACTTACCGCATGCTTCCACTACTCCATCGAGTAAAATTTACATGGCACGAATTACACAAAATACTAGGTGTCCACGGTTCGTTCATATTTTTAACTCGTATACCAAAATATGGCACATATATTTCTTTTATTATTTTACGATTTTTTTTAATTACATATTTGCCGCAGATGTAGCAGAAATTGTCGGGATCATTTACACATTGAAAAGTTCTTTGCCATTTACTCATACTTAGAAATATAACTTTGTAATATTTTTCAGAAAATCGACTTATCTCTTTAAGGCGCTGAATAACACTAATTTATTAATAAGAAATTTCATTTATAAATTCCGGGTTTAAGGTTCATAAGTTGCAGTACCAGTAGCTGACATATACTTTGCTTCGAACGTAGAAATCCTTTATTTTCAAGACTGCCGCGTACTACTTTGTATTGCGTACATATAATTTTACTAGCTGTATATACGACTGGGATGTCCATGCCCCTAAAGGGCGTAACTGAATGGAAACCGGATAAATAAAAAACCACAAATATTGTTGAATGACCCTCTAACTGAGCGGATCTCATCCTATATAGCTCTCACTTTGCATATAATGTTTTATGGAGGGTTACGAACGGCCATAAAACCTCGTCCTGTATATAATTTTATAATGTCTCACATCAATGCTCATAAAATAAAATGCATGTGCAATGTCTCTTATATGTCTCTCTCACATATGGCGAATTCAATATAAGCAAAAAATATAATTTAAAACGAAAAAATATGAAGCAAGATTTTTTTGAATTTCCCTAACATTTACAAAATGGCTCATAACTTTTACATCTATCCATAGATTTTTAGACAGAGTTTTCTTCCTTAGCATGCTGGCTTTTTAAAAATGTGACAAAATAGTTTTTTTTTACTTTTTTTCTATTTTTTATGGTTTTTTATGGTGTTTTTATAAAAAAAATTAATTTTTTTCTCATATTTTTGACGAATGTTACCAATTCTATGTGAAAGCTATATTTGCAGCATTTGTAGCCCTCGTAATTCCCTTTAATTTAACGCATAACAGGGCTCAATCAGGCTTATTTTTATACCCTCACTTTAGTGTGACGAGGGTATATATCATTTGCTACGGAAAAAAGTGTAACACATCGAAGGAGTGATCTAAGAACCTAAGTATGTTCGGAGGAAATCCGTTTTGGGTCATTTTAAGTCGAATGAGGAATGTCCGTCCGTCTGTCTGTCTGTCTGTCTGTCTGTCTGTCTGTCTGTCTGTCTGCTGGCTGGTGCGCACGATAACTCTCGAAAGGAGTAACCGATTGACTTCAAATTTGGTATGTGGTAATATTTTGATCTATCTCCGGATGAGTTCGAAGATGGGCCATATTGGTCTACTCCTTCTGGTACCTCCCACACAAAGGGTTAAAATTTAGTGAAATATTGATTCTTTAATAACTTCTATACTACTTATTCGAATCTTTTGAAATTCTGCACATAATATTAGTATATTAGTCGCTATTAACTCGAGAAAAATGGGTGAAGTTGGCATGCCCCTTTTGGTACCTCCCACACAAATGGACCATTTTGCATCAAAATTTAACTGCTTATAACTTTAATACAAGTGCATAAAAATGCTTGAAATTTTCTACAGTATAATGTTTTTGTAGCGCCTATAGTCCGGTAAAAAATGGGCATCATTGTACAGCCCCTTTTGGTACCGCCCACACAAATGGCCCGTTTCGTACCAAAGTAAACGGCTTGTAACTTTAATACCAGTGCATACAAATACTTGAAATTTTGTACAGTGTAATGCTGTTGTAGTGCCTATAGTCCTGTAAAAAGTGGGCGTTATCACCCCGCCCCTTTTTGTACCTCCCACACAAAATGACCAAATCATACCAAAATTACATAGCTCGTAACTTTAATAAACCAGTGCACACAAACGCTTATAGTTCAGCACAATGCAATGTATTTAAGAATGTACTGTTTACCAAAAAATAATATGTGTATTTGGAAAACCCCTTCTGGTACCTCCCACACAAATTGACAGATTTATTGGTGTAATGTTATATATTACATTACTCACAAAGTGAGGGTATACCTTAGTCGGTTTAGCCGACTGAAACTTTCTTACTTGTTTAAAAAAATTTACCATAAACATTTTTTTCGTGTTAGTGACACCAAATTGCACCAGAAACTGTTATCCACATCCCGTGGACAAAATTTTTGTTGCATAGTGTAATCTACAAAATTGTATTGAAAAAATCAACGAAGGTCTAGAAAGCGTTAGAAACTGGGCTGTAAAAAAACACTTAAAAATCAATCCTTCAAAATCGAAATGTTTATTTATCTCGAAGGACAAACTAACCCCAAAAGAATATATAATAAGTATTGGCAATGAGATAATTAATATTACACCTACAGCCAAAAACTTAGGTGTAATATTCAGTAGTAATTAAACATGGTCAAATCATATCCATAGTTATATTTCGAAAACATACGCCATGTTACGTAATCTTTGGGCGGCACAGGAGGCAACTCCTTTAAACATTAGAATGCTTTTAGCCAAAACTTATCTTGTGCCAATGATGTTATATGGATGCGAATTATTAGTGAATTGCAGCAGTACTGATAAACACAGATTAAATGTGGCATTCAACAGTATTTCCAGATACGTTTACAAAAAGAAACGTCATGAAGGAATATCGATGTACCCATACAAGCTATTTAATGTGAGTTTTAGCAAATTACTTAACTTCAAATGTTGTTATTCCTCCATAAAATAATCAACAGTTGTGAACCTACTTATTTATACCAGCGATTACAATTTGCTCAATCAAATCGAGGGAGAAAACTTATACAAATGCGATACAAAAGCTCCAGATCTCAACAGTATAAATCCAATCCGAGCATAAATCAAGTGACAGCTGTAAAAAATACCAACTCCGAAAAAAAGTATTGCCGGATTGAAAATCACACGTCTAAAAAAACACCCTGTATTTGTTTATAATCCTCGTTTATTAACGACTGTTAATAAACCTCTGAATGGGATATTACCAATATCTTTAGGAATCATAATTTCCTTAAAAGGGTATCCCGACTATATCGGGCATATTCTTAAAAAATATGGACCAAATACTAAAGGTACCTACTATGAAAATTTGAATTAAAACAATAATAAAACCAGTAAGGAAAGGTAGAAAGTCGGGCGGGGCCGACTATATAATACCCTACACTTACCTAACAATGCGATAAAGGTCATTGGGATAATAATTTGGAATAATTGGTAAGTCGGCAGCAACATATTATTTAATTCTGAGCCGATAATCGCTAAATTAAGCAATATTTGTTCCTAAATTGAGAAACATCTTTCCGGAAAATATTAATGATCGGAAGTAAAGTACAACTTCTATAGCGCTTTGATACCAAATCAGGAGGAACATATATATGGAGGTTACATATAAATCTGAACCGATTTTCCCTGAATACTCATTCATGTAAATAGACCTCTTTCTGTAGAATTTCGTACTGATCGGATATAAAATACAGTCTCTACAGCGCTTACATGTCAAATCGGTGGTAACATATATATGGGGGCTATATCTAAATCTGAACCGATTTTCTCCGAATTTGGCAGTATTCCTTCGAGTAATAAGAAACCTCTTTCTGCCGAATTTCGCACTGATCGGATATAAAATACAGTTTCTACAGCATTTATATATCAAATCGGGAGTAACATATATATGGGGGCTATATCTAATTCTGAACCGATTTCCCTCAAATTTGGCACGTAATGAGAAATCTCTTTCTGCCAATTTTTTTACTGATCGGATATTAAATACAGTTTCTACAGCGCTTACATGTCAAATCGGGGGTAATATAATATATATGTGGGCTATATCTAAATCTCAACCGATTTCCCTCAAATTTGGTAGTAATAATTCATGTAATAAGAAACCTATTTCTGCCGAATTTCGTACTGATCGGATTAAAAATACACTTTTTACAGCGCTTACGTGTAAAATCGGGGGTAACATATATATGGGGGCTATATCTAAATCTGAACCGATTTTCTCAGAATTTAGCAGTATTCCTTCATGTAAAAAGAAACCTCTATCTGCCGAATTTCACACTGATCGGTTATAAAATTAATTTTTTACGGCGCTTACATGTGAAATCGGGGATAAGGTATATATGGGGGTTATATCTAAATCTGAACCGATTTCTTCCAAATTTAACAGTGTTCATTAATATAATAATGAACATTGTTCATTAATATAATAATTCATACTGATCGTATATAAAATAAAGTTTTTACAGCGCTTACATGTCAAATCGGGGTAACATATATATGGGGCTGTATTCAAATCTGAACCGATTTTAACCAAATTAAATAGGGATCGTCCTTGGGCCAAAAAAAAGATATGTGTAAAGTTTCGTCAAGATCGGGCCATAATTGCGACCTGTACTTTGATTACAAGAATACATCTACAGACGGACAGACTCAGATAGTGATTACAAGTCGATCGGTATAATAAACAATGGATCTATCTCTTCTCCTTTGTTACAAACAAATGCACAAAGTCATAATACCCTGTACCACAGTGTGGTGTAGGGTATAAAAAATAACAAAAAGTTTTTGCAAACCAGTGTAAGTAATAAATGCGAAATTATCACATCGACATATGCAATCTATAGCATATTAAGTCCACTTAGAATATAACTTATATTTATTTAAACAGCTAAGATTTTTCACTTACCTCGAGAAATGCAAAATATTAAATGTAACGGTTAAAGAATAACCATAATATTGACTCCAAACAATTCTTCAGATATTGTCAATCATTTGCTTGAAGTTCGAAGAAATTTCTCAGAAAATTCTTGACTCAACCACAAACTTGTGTTGATGCCACAGCAGTGCCAGAAGTCAAGTGTAGGGCATAAACTAACAAGTCTACAATGGAGAAAGAGTTGCTAGCATTCACACACCACCACCACCAGCGTCAGCAGTAGTTGGAAGCAGTATTTGAATAGTGAAAATGTGGAGAGGGACTGTTGTGATGGTGATGGTAGTGCCAGAATGAAGTATTGTTATTAGAATTATAAAATGGATGGAATTTCAGTAGTACAACTCGTACTTCTACGACTACTACTACAACTGCTGTGACTATCCTATTTCCTACTCTCTATGCAGGAATATGTAACGCATTCAATATTGTTGCTTGTCTTGCTTAACCAAAAGTCGCCAACATCAAAGGGATGAAATAGAAGAAGCAGGAGTAGGAGGAATGGATGTGGGAGCAGGATTGGCGAAGGAGAACGCCACGAGGCTGAGGAAAACAATTTATTTTGATTGCCTGACTGTTACGCCATTGCTGCTGGTGTTGTTATTTTTGCCAATTTGAAATTTGATGCTTTTGTCTAGGAATATTTCTTATGAAAGAAATAAACGTATATACTTTACATATCCATTCATCCATAGACTGGAAATTCAAAGAATCGTTACTCACTTCTATATCGAGGAGTTTTTTTTGCCACTTTTCAGCGAAGTTGTTAAAGCGCTTATTTATGATTATATGAAAATGCCTGGCTGGTAGTAGTGAGAAAAGAACTGACATTATATTTTATAACATTTTTTGAGATTTGTCTATTTAAAAATGTTGACAATATGCAGAAGACGAGGGACAGTGGGTTGTACGGCAGTTTTTCTCATAAGCTGACGCCTTCATTGTGTTTCTTGTGGGAAATTTAATTCATTTAAAAATGATATACTAAAAGAAAACAAGTATAAAGGGTAGTAGGTTCGACTGAAGAATACTACTCTAATGTATCCACTGTGGATATCATTCAATTATATAACCAGCGATATGGTTTTTTGTAGTAAAAGTTTCAGTCAATTCCTTGAAGAAAATGTGTCTTAGCCGAAGTTATTAAAAGCGGTCTTTATAATGGGGGTTGTATCAAAACAAGTGAATTAATTTTTAATACCGATCTCTCTCTCTCTTTCGGGATGAAAATTGCATTGAAGTTTAGTCCTACTGGATAGTAGTTATGACACATAATTTCAACGATATGGGTTAAGTACCGTCCGAATTACAGGCTGTTCTTCGATCTTTTTTAAAAAATAATAAAATTTACAAAAAATATTTTTTTGGGATTTTTATTTGCGAAATTAAAACTTGTTTTGACATTTTTGTAAAAAATTAAATTTTTTTGCTCAAAAGAAAGCGTATGTCATTTCCTTTAAGAGCTTTATGGTCTGATAGTGGAATGGGACTTGAATATCTATGAAAATAGAGATAAACTTTAAAAAATAGAGGTTGAAACACACATTTTAGCATAGCTCGAGAACAATTTATCCTAATTGGTTCAGAAAAGCTTTAATCAATGCTAAATTAACTATTCTTCATCTTTTTCTAATATCGCTTTTCATCCAATATGCGGTTTCAAAAATATTGTACAAGATATTGCGATAAATCTGTTTTTTTTTTTTGAGAGAGAGTAACTTTTTTTTTGCATTTTTTTTTTCAAATTTGTTTCTAAATAGAGAATATTGTGTGAACATTTGGGGTGAATCGGAGCAAAACTAACGAAGATGCAGTAGTCTAAGCAACCGCGCCTCATATGTGATTAAAATCATCGGAAAAACTTTAAAGCGTTTTTCCCACAACCCATGTTTTCAAAGTCGGTGCCCCTCATAACTCAAAAACTACTGAAACGACCCTTTTGAAATTTGTAACACTATTTCTTTACATAATGCAAGAGATAACGCTGTCGATTTTTTTAAAATTTGTTAATTTTTTTTATTTGACAATAACCAATTAGTCGACTTTTTTATAAAGGGTTTTCTAACAAGAGGTGTTATTTTTGTATTCAAAGAAAAATGCCATTTTTTGAGATAAATGATCGCATGTTTATTTCATAATAAAGACGAAGGTATGCGGTTAATAATGAAAAACAACATCAGCCAAATGGCTACCACGACCAAGCTTACAGGACCATATCCTTTTCATGACATTTTCCATAACCAAATCGCAAAGTGGCTGCCCTATGTCCTCGATAGCCTCACGAATTCTATCTTTGAGGTCTTGAATTGACGCTGGGCTGTTGGCGTAGACCTTATCTTTCACGTGGCCCCAAAGGAAGAATTCGCGAGGTGTTAAATCACAAGATCTCGGTGGCCAATTGTGATCATCTCTTTGAGAGATAACACGGTCCGAAAACTTTTCCCGTAACAGCGCAATGGTTTCGTTGCTTGTGTGGCAAGTAGCGCCCGTCTTGTTGAAAGTAAACGTTGTCCAGATCAATACCATCCAACACCGACCATAAATCATCTCTCGATAGCGCAATCCATTCACCGTAACTGTTGATCGAACCTCATTTTCGAAAAGGTAAGGTCCAATGACCCCGCCGGACCATAAACCGCACCAAACAGTCACACGTTGAGGATGAAGAGGCTTCTTAACAATAACTCTTGGTTTTTCCGAGCCCCAGATGCGACAATTTTGCTTGTTGACGTAGCCACCGAGGTGGAAATGGGCCTCATCAGTCAAGATGATTTTGTATCGTTCGTATCGTTTTTTGATCGTTCGATGATCGTGTATCGTTCCATTTTTAGTAATGGCGTAGTTTCTACTTGTCAAATGTCAAAGAATAAAAGCTTCAAAAGTGACAGCTACCGAAATACCGGGTGATTTAAAATAACACCTCTTGTTGGAAAACCCTGTACATACAAAAATCTAATTTTTCACTTAAAAGTGTTCCCAAAAATTGAATAATTTCAATTTCGCAAAAAAACTCGACAGCGTTACCTGGCTATAACGATTATCAAACTTCGTAAATTCATTGTTTAAAATCAGATGACCCGGTATTGAGTTGTGAGGGGCACCGCAATTCATCTTTTTCTCGAAACGATTCCGCTGCGTTGCCATATTTTTTTATAAAAATTTTACATAATAAACTTTGAAAAATTTCAAAAAATTTTAACCGTTTCGTCACAAAAAAAATCATAAAATTGTGCCTTTTTGCTCGAATTTACGTTACCCCCCTTAAACCTCTTAAAAACATCGAAAAAGTAAAAATTTCTATATTTGTATTATTTTATGTAAAGTCTGACCGGCAATGAATAAAATGAGATTATTCCGAATAAAATCGATGCATATTTAAAAACTTTTGTAGCAAATTTGGCAAATATGCATAATTTAAAAAGTGGGCGTGTCTCTATTTAAATTTCAATTATCTCTGAAAATGTTGATCGTAGAATAATAACATTAATTTCAACAAAAATGGTCGGATCTTGATTAGTGGGTGCGGCAAAAGTGGCATTCATTAGCCATGTATTATCTCAGAAATTGTTGACCGTAGAGGAATGAATATTGGATTGTAAGAGATTTCAAGCGATTACAGTTTCCAGTCCGTCAGTCTTTCGCCATAACCATCAACAAGGTCTACAAATAAGCAATTTCTTAATTGTTAATATAAATACAATGGATAAAAATAACATCAACCGGTCAAGCCGCTTATGAGTTACACTAGTCTAGCCGATGAATCTAAAATTCTATATAAAACCAGTAAGGAAAGACAGAAAGTCGGGCGGGGCCGACTGTATTATACCATACACCTCCCTAGCAATGCGCAAAGGAACATTGCGATAATAATTTGGAATACTTGGGTTTGGTTCAATTTCCACTTTCTGCCGAATGTCGCACGGATCGGATATACAGTTTTTACAGCGCTTACATGTCAAATCGGGTGTAACGCATATATGGGAGCTATATCTGAATCTGAACCAATTTTGGCAGTTTTCATTAATGTGATAAGAAACCTCTTTCTGCAGAAAGAGTGCATATACATCAAATCGGGAGTAATATATATATATGGGGGACTATATCTAAGTCTGAACCGATTTTCTCCAATTTAGGCAGTGTCCTTTTGTGTAATAAGAAACCTCTTTCTGACGAATTTCGTACTGATCGGATATAAACTAGTAAGGAAAGGCAGCAAGTCGGGCGGGGCCGACTACCTCCCTAACAATGCGATAAAGGTCTTTGCGATAGTAATTTGGAATAATTGGTAAGTCGGCAGGAACATATTATCTAATTCTGAGCCGATAATCGCTAAATTGAGCAATATTTGTTCCTAAATTGAGAAACATCTTTCCGGAAAATATTAACGATCGGAAGTAAAGTACAACTTCTATAGCGCTTTGATACCAAATCAGGAGGAACATATATATGGAGGTTATATATAAATCTGAACCGATTTTCCCTGAATACTCATTCATGTAAAAAGACCTCTTTATGTAGAATTTCGTACTGATCGGATATAAAATACAGTCTCTACAGCGCTTACATGTCAAATCGGTGGTAACATATATATGGGGGCTATATCTAAATCTGAACCGATTTTCTCCGAATTTGGCAGTATTCCTTCGAGTAATAAGAAACCTCTTTCTGCCGAATTTCGCACTGATCGGATATAAAATACAGTTTCTACAGCATTTACATGTCAAATCGGGAGTAACATATATATGGGTGCTATATCTAAATCTGAACCGATTTTCGTCAAATTTAGTACTGTCTCTCAGTGTATCAAGAGACATATCTTGATACACTGCAGATCGGTTAAAAAATTTTTCTTATACGGTGCAGGTATGCCAAATCGTAGGTACATAGATATGGGAGCTATATGTAAATCTGAACCGATTTCATCCAAATTCAATAGAGTTTGTCCTTGGGCCAAAAGAAAGATATGTGCCAAGTCTCGGTGAGGTGGGAGCATAATTGCGACCTGTACTTTGATGCACAGACGGACATAGCTAAATCAACTCAGAAAGTGATTCTGAGTCGATCGGTATAATAAAATATGTATGTGACTATTTCTTCTCCTGTTCCACCGTGTGTTGTAGGGTTTAAATATACAAGAAAGTTGGCTCAATAAAATTGCTATATCTTTTATGTCCACCAAGGTTTCGTTTTGAGTTTTTCATAGTGAGTTCATAATAGTTTATCCCTTTAGTACCACAAAAATCAAGGACATGAATTGGTACTTTATCAGGATATTCAAGGATTTAGGATATATTCCATATTTCCACATCCTTCCACCAAAAGGAAACGGAAGCAGAGCTTTGGTATTAAAATATCCTAAAAATGAGTAAAGCGATTAAGAAGATATGGCTAATTTAACAAATAGTAATTTTGAGAAAAATCCTTGAGATAGGTAACTTGGAGATCTTTACCACAAAAACTACAATGAATTTTGAAAAACTTTTTTTAAATGTGTGTCTTTGATGCATTTGCATTGAAAAAATTTCAAATTGACTTTTTTTATATATTTTTTTAATTGTTTACTAGAAAATCGTATAAAATACGTTAAAATAACTAAACTATGAAATAAGAGATATTATTGAAAAATTCAAGTGGAGTGGCACAAAAATACAAGGGTTTATCTTCCCGATTCTTCAAATAGGAGACCACATGGCGAATTTTAGGTTAAGGATTTGCTATTTTTGCGATATCATTTACCAATCATAAATTGTATGTATTATCTATTACGTTTATTAATAATGTTCAGCTTTAAGGTTAAGCACGAAAACAAGTGCAACAGGCTCACTTAGACTAAACACTAACCATTCCTAGCCCCTCCCGTTGAACGAACTTGTTTACCTGAGATTGCTAAACATTTGGCTGATTTTAACATCAACCAAGCCTGCCGCCTTCTAGAGAGAGCGGGACACAGATTCAAAAGATGTTCTATTGATTACTCCTTCTCTTCGTCTCCGCAACGTCTTCAAAATTCATTTCGCTAGACCTTCATTAATTCGTACTACAAAAGGTTCTCTGAAACCACTGTGCCACAGCAAAAGAAAAAAGATAGATATAAACCGTAACCAGCTATTTTAGTTTAACTCATAATAAGCCGAAGCGTACAGCATAAATTATGCTAAATGAAACGTTTGACAAGACAGACATTTCATTTCACTTAAGCTGCGAAAACTTAGTTCTTGATACCAACACCCGACCACCAGACAGACACCAGCACGAGTTATTACCCCCACCATTCTTATACCCCGTTTTTGTAGGACGTCTACGCTGTCGCCTTCATAAAGGACTTGTGTTACAAATTGTAAAATTTCTTGGAAATTTCGTTCAATTTCTTAGATCAATATTGAAGACATAAAAAGGGGGGAAGGACAAAAAATATCATGTAACATGTAAGAACATAACAATTTATTTCCATCTTCCTTTCTTAAAATATTCAAAATTGGATATGAAAACTGCAGAAAAAGTGAAGTATTGGGATTAAAGCTACTGCAAATCCTGGAAATGTGTCTATCACCATGAGAAACTAACATTCAGTTGTATACTCCACATAACAATTTGGTACAGGGTATTATAAACTAGTCTATTTGTTTGCAATGTCCAAAGGATATGTAGCTCTTAGATAGATAATACAGGCTAACAGCTGAAATGGTGCCGGTGTATTTGGAACTGATTTAACATGAATTTCATACCTTGAATTCAAAAATAGCATTCGTTTATGCCTAGAAGCTCAATTTTTAATATATAAGATTTTAGTGAAATATAGGTGTTACACTTTTTATACCCTACACCACACTGTGGTACAGGGTATTATAAGTTTGTTTCACGGCAGATGTTTGTAACACCTGAAAATAACACAGCTAGACCCACCTTAAAGTATACCGATCGACTCAGAATCACTAGCTGAGTCGATTTAACGATGTCTGTCCGTCCGTCCGTCCGTCTGTCCATTGAAAGTTGTTCGTCGACTACAGGTCGCAATTTCACTCCGATCGTTCTGAAATTTTGCAGTTTAGAGTATTTCGCGGCTGTTAAGATCGCTATTGAATTTGGTTGAAATCGGTTCAGATTTAGATATAGCTCCCATATATATATTTCGTCTGATTTGGCCCTTTAGTCCTATAGAAGCTGTATTTTACATTCGATCGTTTTGAAATTTAGAATGGTAGAGTTTCTTGATCCATGAACCAACATTTGCCGAATTTTAAGAAAATCGGTTCAGATTTAGATATAGCTCCCATATATATCTTTCGTCCGATTTGGTCCTTTATTCCTATAGAAGCTGTATTTTACATCCGATCGTTTTGAAATTTAGAATGGTAGAGTTTCTTGATCCATGAACCAACATTGCGGAATTTAAAGAAAATCGGTTGGGATTTAGCTATAGCTCCCATATATATGTTTCGTCCGGTTTGGCCCTTTAGTCCTATAGAAGCTGTATTTTACATCCGATCGTTTTGAAATTTAGAATGGTAGAGTTTCTTGATCCATGAATCAACATTGTAGAATTTGAAGAAAATTGGTTCAGATTTAGATATAGCTCCCAAATATATCTTTCGTCCGATTTGGTCCTTTAGTCCTATAGAAGCTGCATGTACCAACACTGCCGAATTTGAAGAAAATCGGTTAAGATTTAGCTATAGCTCCCATATATATGGTTCGTCCGATTTTGCCCTTTAGTCCTATAGAAGATGTATTTTACATCCGATCGTTTTGAAATTTAGAATGGTAGAGTTTCTTGATCCATGAACCAACATTGCTGAATTTGAAGAAAATCGGTTAAGATGTAGCTATAGCTCCCATATATATGTTTCGTCCGATTTTGCTCTTTAGTCCTGTAGAAGCTGTATTTTACATCCAATCATTTTGAAATTTTGAATGGTAGAGTTTCTTGATCCGTGAACCAACACTACCGAATTTGAAGAAAATCGGTTAAGATTTAGCTATAGCTCCCATATATATGTTTTGTCCGATTTGGCCATTTAGTCCTATAAAAGCTGTATTTTACATCCAATCGTTTTGAAATTTAGAATTGTACAGTTTCTTGATCCATGAACCATCATTGCCGAATTTGAAGAAAATCGGTTAAGAGTTAGCTATAACTCCCATATATATGTTTCGTCCGATTTTGCTCTTTAGTCTTGAAGAAGCTGTATTTTACATACAATCGTTTTGAAATTTATAACGGTAGAGTTAATTGATCCATGAACCAACAATACCGAATTTGAAGAAAATCGGTTAAGATTTAGCTATAGCTCCCATATATATGTTTCGTCCGATTTGGCCCTTTAGTCCTATAAAAGCTGTATTTTACATCCGATCGTGTTGAAATTTAGAATGGTAGAGTTTCTTGATCCATGAACCAACTCTACCGAATTTGAAGAAAATCGGTTAAGATTTAGCTATAGCTCCCATATATATGTTTCGTCCGATTAGGCCATTTAGTCCTATAAAAGCTGTATTTTACATCCAATCGTTTTGAAATTTAGAATGGTAGAGTTTCTTTATTCATGAACCAACATTGCCGAATTTGAAGAAAATCGGTAAAGATTTAGCTATAGCTCCCATATATATGTTTCATCCGATTTGGCTTTTTAGATCCAATCGTTTTTATACCCTACACCACACTGTGGTACAGGGTATTATTTAAGTATAAAATGTTCCAAAAGTAAATTTATGTAAACAATTTATACATGAATTACAAAATTTATATATCAGAGTTATTCAATATTACAAGAGTGGTGTAGGGTAGTATATAGTCGGCACCGCCCGACTTTAGCCTTTCCTTACTGGTTTAAGTTAAATCAGTGGATCAAATGCATTTTCCGATTTTATTATATTATTTTTATATATTCCGATTTTATTATATTAAACAAATAATATTATGGTTTAGCTTAGGGTGACAGCCAGCTTTACAAGCTCATATAACCAATGTAGGTCTCTAGTGATACCCCGGGCTCAGAAGCCCCTCATCGAAACCAATCTGTTTGATAAACAAAGTTATATAGTACGAATATCGGTACCGACAATATCTTTCAGACTTCTTAGAAAGGCCGACCCCAGCAGATACAGAAGGTGTTCTATTGATTCCTCCCCCTCTTCGTCGCCATAGCTTCTGCAAAAGTCATTATGGTAGACCTTCAATCTCTCTGTGTGCCGTCTAATAAGACCTGTCATGACAGACACGTTAAGCGCTAAGTCCGTTCTCGACAAAGACAGGTGCTTCGGTGCGTTTTGAGTCGATGCCGGGTCACTTCAGGTTGGAATGTATGCAGTTCCTGACTAGTGACCACCTGTCATTTTGTTGCCCCTTGAAGGTAGCTAGAGGCATTTCCCACACGTTCCGGGTCCCCTGGATCGTGTACGGTAGTTCCTGTTCTTGCAAGTTTATCTGCCTTTCAGTTCACTGGAATGTGCCTGAGGCCCGGCACCCATATTAGGTGAATATCGAACTGTTTAGCCATCTCATTAAGAGATCTGTGGCAGTTAAGGGCAGTTTTGGAATTCAGGAATATAGTTTCCAGGGACTTGATATCAGCCTGACTATCAGAGAAAATTTGTATACCGACTTTGGTCAGCATATTCATTTTGCAGCCATTCCGCCACCTCTTTAATAGCTAAGATTTCTGCCTGGTAAACTCTACAGTGATTAGACAGTTTTTTTGTAAGTGATAGCTAAAGTTCCTCAGAATAGACACCAAAGCTCACTTGGTTATTGAGTTTGGAACCGTCTGTATAGAAGTTAACGAATCTCCTCTGTCCTGGTACGACCATTCCGTTCTGATCTATCAGGTATCAGTGTGAGATACTTCTTGTCAAAGAGTGGTTCAGACATAGTGTAATCAGCAGTGCCGGGAAGGTCAGACATTCTGCCTAGAATGACACTATTAGATTAGATTAGATTAGATTAGATTAGATTAGATTAGATTAGATTAGATTAGATTAGATTAGATTAGATTAGATTAGATTAGATTAGATTAGATTAGATTAGATTAGATTAGATTAGATTAGATTAGATTAGATTAGATTAGATTAGATTAGATTAGATTAGATTAGATTAGATTAGATTAGATTAGATTAGATTAGATTAGATTAGATTAGATTAGATTAGATTAGATTAGATTAGATTAGATTAGATTAGATTAGATTAGATTAGATTAGATTAGATTAGATTAGATTAGATTAGATTAGATTAGATTAGATTAGATTAGATTAGATTAGATTAGATTAGATTAGATTAGATTAGATTAGATTAGATTAGATTAGATTAGATTAGATTAGATTAGATTAGATTAGATTAGATTAGATTAGATTAGATTAGATTAGATTAGATTAGATTAGATTAGATTAGATTAGATTAGATTAGATTAGATTAGATTAGATTAGATTAGATTAGATTAGATTAGATTAGATTAGATTAGATTAGATTAGATTAGATTAGATTAGATTAGATTAGATTAGATTAGATTAGATTAGATTAGATTAGATTAGATTAGATTAGATTAGATTAGATTAGATTAGATTAGATTAGATTAGATTAGATTAGATTAGATTAGATTAGATTAGATTAGATTAGATTAGATTAGATTAGATTAGATTAGATTAGATTAGATTAGATTAGATTAGATTAGATTAGATTAGATTAGATTAGATTAGATTAGATTAGATTAGATTAGATTAGATTAGATTAGATTAGATTAGATTAGATTAGATTAGATTAGATTAGATTAGATTAGATTAGATTAGATTAGATTAGATTAGATTAGATTAGATTAGATTAGATTAGATTAGATTAGATTAGATTAGATTAGATTAGATTAGATTAGATTAGATTAGATTAGATTAGATTAGATTAGATTAGATTAGATTAGATTAGATTAGATTAGATTAGATTAGATTAGATTAGATTAGATTAGATTAGATTAGATTAGATTAGATTAGATTAGATTAGATTAGATTAGATTAGATTAGATTAGATTAGATTAGATTAGATTAGATTAGATTAGATTAGATTAGATTAGATTAGATTAGATTAGATTAGATTAGATTAGATTAGATTAGATTAGATTAGATTAGATTAGATTAGATTAGATTAGATTAGATTAGATTAGATTAGATTAGATTAGATTAGATTAGATTAGATTAGATTAGATTAGATTAGATTAGATTAGATTAGATTAGATTAGATTAGATTAGATTAGATTAGATTAGATTAGATTAGATTAGATTAGACCCAGTGGGATTCAAAAAAGGATAGACATTGGATTATCTATGATCTCAGTGGATGCGCGACATATATGTATATATAGCGTGATCTAAGTAGAGATACTTTTTTCAATAGCCTTTTTTAGACAGATCACGTGTGAGTCGTGTCATGTTATTTTTGTTAAGTATTGTTTGTCATTTCATCATGGAAATACTTACGCCTGAACAACGTTTACAAATTATTCAGTTTTATTATCAAAATAATCGTTCGCCAATTGCGCTAAGTCAATTTTTTTAAATCCAAAAAAAAAACACTTTCCCGTCGACCGACGAGCTATATTTTAGCTCGGGTTAAGAGCTATCTTTTTGCTATTGACCGATTCCCGATCCGACGTACCGGAATCATCGGTCAATATTTCTTCAAAAATTATGCCGGTGATAACGTAACCGTCAATGGCGACCGTTATCGAGCCATGATAACCGACTATTTGATGACTGAAATTGAAGCTCGTGATCTCGGCGACATTTGGTTTCAACAAGACGGCGCCACTTCCCACACATCGAATCAATCAATGGATTTATTGAGAGACCACTTAGGTGAGCAGATAATTTCACGTTTTGGGCCGGTCGATTGGCCACCAAGGGAGGATATGTAAAGTCTAAAGTTTATGCGGACAATCCCGCTACGATTCAGGCCTTGGAGCAAAACATCACGCGTGTCATTCGCCAGTTACCAGTCGAAATGATTGATCGAGTCATCGAAAATTGGACTCAACGGATGGACCATCTGAGACGTAGCCGCGGCCAACATTTGATAGACATAATCTTCAAAAAATAAATGCCAAAGAATGTTCTTTCAGATGATAATAAACATTCCCCATTCAATTTGAATTTTCTGTGTTTTTTTCTTTAAAAAAGTAGGGAACCTCGAAATGGATTACGCTATATATAACAGGAGTCATACTTAGCTAACCTCATCTAAAGCATGTCTTTTATAAAATGGATTTGTTAATAAAGTGATTTATTAACATACAAAAAATTAAATATGTACTTATACTTTTGTAACGAATCTGTTGAGTACATAAAGATAAAAAAACGGGAACGATAAGGTAGGGAGAACAAATGTAATAACAAATATATGACATAATTAGACACTTTATTTGATATACGATGACTAAGATACCAACAAAAGTCTTTACCAAAGACTAGATAGACAGATGACACTCGATGTCAATAAATCATTTGGAATCAATTCAACAGCAGCAGTGCATAGCAGCCCTTCTCATTGAAAGCAGCCAACAATGGCATTTAAATGGAGGAGTAAACAATAATTGAAATCATACGGATTTGTCTCAATAATCCGCTTACAACGTGCGGCCAGACACAGAATCGATGTCAAAGAACTCTAACGAAGCTCTGGACGGGAGTGATGGATGAGAAATATGTTTTAGCTGAATATGTAAACTCAATATAATAAATAAAAAGTGATCAAAAATAATTAACTCCCACACTGCACAAAACTGTTGTCTACGATATGCATATTCCATATTCCTCTTTAATTGAAATGTAGTTTATCTTTTGTCTAAATAATTCAAACAGACTAAACGTTTATGTTCCTTTAACAAATTAATGAAAATATATTTATTCCAGTTGTTTAAATCCCTACGCATACATATTTCTATATCATAAGCTAATGAATGAACAGTGTTCAATGACCTTTTTCTGCTCACCGCTCTTCCAAAGGACAGCGAACGAACGAATGGAATGGAAAAAAGCATCTTTGATTTGGACTCCCTTATTTTGCAGTTAGGGTCAAAACGAACGACATTAACAACGCTCGTGTTCATAATTTCATTTCATTATAAGAATTTTCTTTTTTGCTGATATTGTTGGTATTCATCACGCACACTTTTTAATTAATGTTCATTCATTAATCAAGCCAGAGTGTTCCTACACTAGCCGCAGTCACAAGGATGACCGACTGATGAGAATGTCGGAAAGATGGACAGAAAGTGCAGAAAGCACAGAGTTGTGGTCACAACTTGAGGCATGAGTCCTGAAGAAATCAATGGTGTGGATACGCCGGGGGTGGTGCTGGATATTTCATTAAAGTAAAATACCAGTAAAATTATGTTACATTAGTTGAAAGCATTGAATGTGTTCATCATGTGCTCGCCACTCTTTCACCGAGATTCACTGAGTTTTTTACCTTTCCTGCAGTAGAGCACACAGTCTCAGGTCGACATACAAACACAACTTTCGGGGATAAAACAGCAGGATTCTCAATGAACTCTGTGGTGCCTAACCAAGAAAGGGACTTTCGATCCCCATTACCATGAAGTCCCAAAGAAAAGTATTCTAAATTTCAAAAGAAAGAAGAGAATACTGGATCCCAAAAAGTATAAATAAATTTCAAAAGAATTATTTAAGGTTCCCCAAACAAAAGGATAAGAGAAGCTCTAAGGAGGGAAACGGGAATACTCTATTAACATAATCAACGATTACAAAAAAAAACAGTTTTGAAATCCCCAATTATAAAAGCATCTGATTAATTCCAAGTGAAGCGATCACACTAATTTTACCTTATATCCGACTTGGATGCAATTTTGATTTTAAAAAAAATTCTTAAAATTAAATTTTCGTTTAGAATTTTTATTTTGTAAAAATTTTTAAGATTGTCGTACATTTTTTTAAGAACACGATCTGTTATTTATCCTTTAAAAAATAAACAAAACAAGTAAGAACGTTTCAGTCGGGTAAACCGACTTAGGTATACCCTCACTTTGTGAGTAATGTAATATTGAATATTACACGAATTATTCTGTCAATTTGTGTGGGTGGTACCAGAAGGGGTTAAACAATTACACATATTTTTCGCTGAACTGTAGATACTTTAAATTAATTGCACTGCGCCGAATTATAACCGTTTATGTGCACTGGTATAAACGTTGTGAGATATTAAATTGTGGTATCATTTGGCCATTTTGTGTGGGAGGTACAAAAAGGGGCGTGTCGAGAACGCCCATTTTTCACAGGGCTATAGGTACTATAAAAACATTACACTGTGCAAAATTTCAAGTATTTTTATACACTGCTATTAATGTTATAAGCTGTTAACTTTTGGTGCAAAATGGTACCTTTGTGTGGGAGGTACCAAAAGGGGCGTGGCAACAATGCCCATTTTTCCCTGGACTGTAGGCAATATAAAAGCATAAAACTGTACAACATTTCAAGTATGTTTATTCACCGTTATTAATGTTATAAGCTGTTAACTTTTGGTGCAAAACGGTGCATTTGTGTGGGAGGTACCAAAAGGGACGTGGCAACTTCGCCATTTTTTTGGAGTTGATAGCGACTAATAAACTAATACTATGTGTGGAAATTCAGAAGATTCGAATAAGTAGTATAGCAGTTATTAAAGAATCAATATTTCACAACATTTTAACCCTTCGTGGGGGAGGTACTAGAAGGAGTGGACCAATATGGTCCATCTTCGAACTTAGGCGGAGATAGAAAAAAATATTCCCATATACGAAATTTGAAGTCAATCGGTTACTCCTTTCGAGAGTTATCGTGCGCACCAGCCAGCAGACAGACAGACAGGCAGACAGACAGACAGACAGACAGACAGACAGACAGACGGACATTGCTCATTCGACTTAAAATGACCCAAAACGGATTTCCTCCGAACATACTTGGGGTCTTATGTCGCTCCTTCTATGTGTTACACTTTTTTCCGTAGCAAATGATATATACCCTCGTCACACTAAAGTGAGGGAATAAATATACTCGTACTTAGTCCTAAGATAGAGAATTTAAAACAAGTAAAAGCGTTAGGTTCGGCCATGCCGAATTTTACATACACTCCAGCATGGATTGCATTCATTTTTAGTACTGGAAAAATCGTTGGATATGGAGCAAATCATGATACGATCCTTTTTGTTTGAGTAAATTATTAAAAAACGAACGCTGCAATTTTTAGGCCGTAAATTCTTTAGCCAAACTCTTCACCTGAAAAATGTGGTATTTATGGCATAAAATAGCTTTTTTGAGAGCTGCATCTACACGGGGACTACAACAAAATGAAATTTTATTTGTATACATTTTATTGAGATGAATTCTTGCCAAAATAAAATATAAAAGTTTGGCCAAATGTCTTAGAAAATGTGGTGTTTATGGCTTAAATACGCCTTTTTGGGAAAGACATCTGTAGGTGGACTATAATATAATATAAATTGATTTAAAATTTGTTTACTACAATGAATTCTTGTCTTAATTAAATACGAGTACAAACTGCAAAGATTCAGTTAAAATGCTTAGAAAATATGGTATTTATGACTTAAATACGTATATTTTGGAGCGACCTCTATAAGGTAAATATAACAAAATATGAACCGATTTGTAAAATTTTTGCTGTGATGAATTCTTGTCAAAATATAATACAAACTGCAAAGTTTCTGCTAAATTGCTTTAAAAATGTGGTATCTATGGCTCAAAACCCGTATTTTGGAGCGACCTCTATAGGGAGCTATATCAAAACATTGATATGGCCCATTTGCAATCCCAAACCACCTGCAACTATAAGAAATATATCTACCAAATTTGATCAACCTAGCTCTATTTTTACGGACTGTGGCGTGATTACAACAGACGGAAGGACGGACGGACATGGCTAAATCGTCTTAGAATTTTACGACGATTATGAATATATATCCTTTATGGGGTCTCAGATCAAAATTTAGAGGTGTTACAAACGGAGTGACAAAATGAATATACCCGCCATTCTATGGTGGAGGGTATAAAAAAATACCCAAGTTTTCATACGGCCATAACTCCATTTTTTCAAAATTTAAAAAAGAGAAAGAAGTGCCAATTTAGTGCGAACGTTTCGCATGGAATTCCTCATATATTTTAAAAATAATGGTGCATGGTGGATTTCCAAAGAATAGATTCATCGATCTTAAAGAAATAAATCGTGTATCTCAAAGAAGACAATCGTGGATTCTAAAAATTAAAGAATCGACGATACGAGAAAGAGACTACGTACATTCTCAAAGGAAAGCGATGTCGAACCCAAAGAAAGGTATTGTAGATTATCAGAGAAAGCCATCATGAAGACCCAAAAGAAAATAATCGTCGATTAAAAAGGGATTATGAATTTTGATCGTGGATTTCCAGAAGAAAAAATCTTCGTTTCCCAAGAAATTAAGCACGGATTCTCAAACAAAAGATTCTTCGATCTCAAAGAAATAAATCATGGAATCCAAAAAAAGACGATCGTTGATACCGAAGGAGAGGAATGATGAATACTAAAGAAAAATCCCAAAGAAAGGTATTGAGTATTGTCAGAGAAAGCCATCTTAAAGCCCTAAAATGAAATAATTGAAAAGAAAGGAATCATAGATCTTAAAGAGAAGAATTATGAATTTCAAGAAGAAAAGATTCGTCGATTGCAAAGAAAGGAATCGTGGGATCTAAAAGAAACGATCGTCGATTCGCAAAGGAATTATCTTGGATTCACCAAAAAAAAAAAATAATAGTAATAATATCGATACAGTGAGTAAGGAATCATGGATTCTTAGAACAATGCTCAAATTTGAAAACAGTGCTCATATACCTCGCCCTATAATTTATCCCTAATAATTTACTGGAAATCTAAAAATTTCCGTTTGTCCAGGATTGTTTTCTTCACAATATTATCGAATCCACTATTATATTCTTTGGAAATCATAGTTTGTTTTAGTTAGCATAGCAATATCCTTTCCTATGGGTATCCCTTATTATTTTATTATTATTGTTGCTTTGAGTTTACAACTTTGTCTTAGCTTCCATTTTTGGAAGCAGATGCTGTATTTTTACTCTTGTATCCTTTCACACTTTTTTTCTTTTAAATTGTAATAATTAATAATTTATACCGAACATATATAACTTAACACATACGTCATATGCGCGAGTTGGTCTGCCTGTGAATGTGTGTGCCTTAAGGATGGGAGGACCAACTTTGCCGTTCGTGCATTTTTTGCTTCTTGAATTCATTGTCTGTAGACATTGTGGCAACTTTGTGTGGGGGAATTTTTTCACATATGTATGTAAGTGTGTGTGAAACCTTAAGTAAACGGGATGGAGTGTATGGATTTGTGTGTGTGGTGCAGTCATTATTATATCTCATTTATTAGCTGACAAAATATTCATTAACACTCTATAGCTGTAAGTAATAATACACTTTTTACACCTACTCTTGTAAGCTTGAGTTTTTTTGTGAGTTTTGTTTTTATTGTATTACTGCTACTCAGGAAGATTAAAATATTGAATGTAAAATATACTACGAGTATGTTTTACATTCAACCGTTTTGAAATTTGGCACGGAGAAGCTCCTTTATCGAAGGATGAACACTGCAAAATTCGAAGAAAATCGCTTCAGATAAATCGTTTAGTCATCATATGTATGTATGTATATTCCGATTTGGCACATTAAAGTTCGCATGGACAAAAGTGAAATTCATAAAGTTTATATTTATACCCTACACCACACTGTGGACCAGGGTATTATGAGTTTGTTTATTTGTTTGTAACACCCAGAAGAAGTAGAGATAGACCCTTCATTTATTATTGAATTAAATTTATTTATGTCCGTCCATCTGTCCTTCCGTCTTTAGATGTATCATTGTAATCAAAGTGCAGGTCGTATTTATGGTCCGATTGTGATGAAATTTAGCAAAGTGTTCTTTTTTGGCCAAGGAAATTGGTCCCTATTGAAATTGTTCAAAATCGGTTCAGATTTAGATATAGCCCCCATATATATGTTACACCCGATTTGACATATAAACGCTGTAGAAACCGTATTTTATATCCGATCAGTACGAAATTCGGCGGAAAGAGATTTCTTATTACATGAATGAGCACTACTAAATTCGGGGAAAATCCTTTCAGATTTATATATAGCCCCCATATATATGTTTCAACCGATTTGACATGTATATCCATCCGATCAGTACGAAATTTGGCTGAGAGAGTTCTCTTATTACACAAATGAAAACTGCCAAATTCGGGGAAAATCGGTTTAGATTTAAACATAATCCCAATATATATGTTACATCCGATTTGACATGTAAGCGCTGTAGAAACCGTATGTTATATCCGATAAGTACGAAATTCGGCAGAGAGAGTTTTCTTAATTTAGGAACTAATACTTCTTATTGGGTTTAATCGGTTCACATTTAGATATAGCTACATATATACTACGTTCCTGCCTATGCAGTATTTAATGCTATTGAAACTGTATTTTACGTCCAATCTTTGTATTATTTGGCAGAAATTAGGTTTTTGATCCAAGTCGATGAAAATCTGTTTAGATTATGTATATCACCATCTATTTGTTCCTTTCTATTATGGATCTATGAACGGATGTTGCCCATTTTAAGATTATCGCTTTAGTTTATTATAATCAACATATCAAATTATTATATTATTCCAAACAATTATTTTTTGCATTGTTAAAGAGGTGTAGGGTATTATATAGTCGGCCCCGACCGACTCTCTGTCTTTCCTTACTGGTTTTTACATACAATACATTATTACCCTTTAAAGCTTCGAATTAGAATTTGTTGTTTTTTTAGCCGTTTTGCATTTCTGGTGACTATTAAATGTCTTTATATTTATGAATTTCATAGTACTATTGAATCATTTCTCAGCATCATAATGTGCCATAGGCAATGCCAAAAATTTGATATTTTATAAAATTTTCATTGCCAGTGAAATTAATGGTTTCTGCCAAAAATTAAACGAACATTATGTCTGAAGCCTCTGCATTAATCACTTTAATAAGTACAGAAAATATGCAATATTTTGTAGTTTTTTTCTCTGTATAACAAAGTACACGAAGACAAATGTGTGAATCTCATTTGGCACTGATTTAATGGTCGGTCATCATTATGGCCATTTTAAATGCTATACAACTTAAAGCTTGACATGCATTGCCTTTTTTCATAGGAATAAACAGCAGCTCTGACAAATGAGCATGCATTATTATATTTTAAATAAAACTTGAAAAATTTCATTGTACGACCACTGCGAACGCAGACGCCAAGAAAACATACAGAAATATATAATTTATTTTTAAGCCATCGTAAATAGTTTGTATAATCCTCCAGCTCGCCATTGGTGGCCAAATAATAATAACAATAGATGGAGCCCATCTCACACGAATGGTGAAATTCTCTTCATTCATTCGATGATTTATTAATGCTTTAGATAATTGCAATTTTCTTGAGTAAGTTTCCCTTGGATAAATTTTGTGAAATCATTTATCATTTGCTTCAATTCAACTCTTAGTTGCAGCAAATGAATCATTGTTAGTTGATTTTGATATTGATTTATATCGTATGGCAGTATTGAAAATTCAAAGGGCGAAAATAAATTCAAAGAACTATATAAAATCATAATTACTCGCTGTCGAAAATTAACGAAAATAATTAATATTTGGAGGGAGAGCAAAGAATTGCAAAAAAACTATAGTAATAGTTGGTGGAAGGATGCATAAACGCCAGCCAGTCTGTCTGGAGATAAGTAAGAGGGTCTGAGTCGAGTAGTTTATGAAAGGCTCACTTAGGCTAGTCCATTTTAATTGCACTGGGACTTAAGGAAAATTGTAAGTTTTTCTTAGTCAATCTGATAAACGAATTTGATTGTTTTAGAAAGCTCAAGATTTAATGGATTTTAAAAACAACCATGTTTGCTAACTCTCTAAAGTAATGCAGGTCTGGGGTAGCCTAAAGCCATCTCAAGCAGGCGGGGCAAAAACACAGAATGTGTTATACTGATTGCTCCTCCTCTTCGTCGCCACAGCTCTGCAAAAGTAATTTCGCCAGACCTTCAATCTTTCTGCGTGCCACTCAATAAGACAGCGACAGCAGCGCTTTGGTTCGTTTGGAAATGGGTACGGCCACATTAAGCTGGAATGTATGCAGCCCATGGCTAGTGAACATCAATCATTTGTTGCCTTAAGTACGAGTATACTATATCTCTAGAAGTGTTTGAAGGTCTCTAGAGGCATACCAATATAATGCACTTGCCCTGGATTAAGTAAGGTAAGTCCCAAGTACTTTTCTGCGGTCCTGCACCAAACAGCTCATGCATCTTTTTAACAGATATGCGAGCCTTATCTCTGCGTATCGTCCAATAAGACAGCGACCTGCAATAACAAACACGATAGATGGGACGTCCGGTATCGAAAACGACATCAGGGTGTTGGTGCGTTTGAGGTTTAGGCAGAATGATAACAGACTGGAATGTATGCAGTTCCTGACTACTGACCACATGTCATATGTTGCCATAAGAGTACTATCAGTTCTCTTGGACCAAATAAAGTAGTTCCAAGTATTTTAGGTTAGTCTGCTTTGTAGTTTTGAAGTATATTTAGCTGTTCAGCCAACTTTTTAAGAGATCTGAATTCTGGAAGGCAGTTTCCAGGGAATTTGCCTCTCAGAGAAAATATTGAACCCGACTTTAGTCAGATCATTATTTCCCAGGTATTCTGCTACCTCGACAATAATTAAGATTTATTCCTAACAAATACGACAGTAATGAGGCAGCCATTTTGCAATGTATAAATGGATAGCTCTAGTTCCTTACAAAAAAACACGAACAGCTATGATCTGCGACAGTCGATGGCAGTTTTAGAATCCTGGAATACAGTTTCCAGGGACTTTATAACACCTTGACTTCCAGAGAAAATGTTGATTCCAACATTAGTCAGAACATTATTTGTCAGGCATTTTGATACCTCTCTAATAACTAAGATTTTTGACAAGCAGTGTTCAAGCAGTCATTTTATAGCAAAAGTGCCTCAGAAAAGACACCAAATCGCACTTGGTTGTTGAGTTTGAAGCGTATGTATATCAGTCTAGAAAGACAGTATAGTCATCTCCTGGCCAGAGTGTGCCAAAAGTCAACGGATCAGTGATACACTTATCAGTCATTCGCTAAAACTTTGTTTAGTCTCCCACAGAATGTGGATTTCTGCAGATCTGTCTACCAGACTACAATGCCGTTCAGCAATATCGGTCTGACTACAGCCGTCAAACTATCAAAAAACTATACGCAGATTCAGACCCCGATGGTTTCCTATTGTCCTTTTGCAGGTATGTAGCTCTACCACAGCCATCTTTACCCTTTCCAGAATTTTGTGTTTGAAATGTAATTGCCTGTCTAGTAAAATGTTTTGCTATTTCTCCGATTTTCCTATTTCTCCTGAAAACTCGGGCAAGATGATCCAATAACAGTGTATGTTGGCAGTCAGGCTGCTCTGAAGGCACTGGAATCAACCACTATTGAGTCAAAGGTGGTTGTTATGTCTGCCACTGTCTGGCAGACAGAATTAGACTGTGGTGGGTCCCCGGTCACTGTGATATCGCGGGGAACGAGAAGGCTGACGAACTCACGCGAAATGGATCATCAATGGACGCTGCATTTAAGAGAATTCTTCAGTAACATAGAGTGTTTCTGCAAAGACCTGGAAAACCAGAAATGCTCGAGCAGATCTGACTGTAAAATCACTAAACCAAAGATCTTCTTAACCTCACAAAGAGGGACATTCGTTTAATGATAGGCACGCTGACTGGCCACTGTAATGTTTGATCTTTAACATCAAAGAGGCAGTGTGATTCTGCCGACTACCGTCGACTCTGAGAGGATAAGGAGGAACTGATACAATCGAACACCATCTCTGTCAAGACGAAGACATCGCTACCTAGTTGATTACACGATACAAAATATGGAATCTCTATCATCCCACGATATTGATAGAATCATGGACCTCATAGGTTGAGATGGATGGTTTGACATAACTCAGCTAAGCCTCTCCTAAAAAGCCATCTCTCCTCTATCTTATCTATACTCACCACCTCCTTCGAAGGTGGTGAGTCGACCTCTCCGCTTCTTTTGCTCATATTCTCAGGACGAACAAAATGGACCAAGTGGTCTCCGAATAAAGTGGTGCATGCCAGCAATGGTTGTGTGCCGCCTAACCTAACCTAACCTAACCCAACCGAACCGAGCGGATTCAAAGATATATAAAATGTTTGAAAAAAAATTAATAATTTAAAAAAAAAAACTTCATAGAAACGTAGAAAAATGAATAATGTTTATTTATGTATCGCAGACCTTCTGTGGTATTTATGTTGTTGTATTTAGTTGGCTGTAGGTCATACAAATAAAAGAAAAAACACATTTTAATTGTTTTTTTTTCTTCTCCAAACTTTGCTGATCAACTTCAAGGATCTATTTCATTACTACATATTTTCTATACTTCTATTATTTTATCGAAAAGTATGATGACTAAAATGAGACCTATCCGAAGAAAAACGATGCATAATGTCACATGTAATTAAGTTCGTCCGGACCAAATTTTATATACCATCCACCATTCAATTATTTAACTGCAAAAATCTTTGGAAATGAAAAAATTATGAAACATGTTACTTTTTATCCCCTCACCTTACAGGTAGGAGGATATATATCATTTGCTACAAGCCAAAAGTGCAACACGTCGAAGGACCTAAGATCCCAAGTATGTTTGGCGATTCGATTCGATTCGAGCAATGTCCGTCCGTTCATCTGTCTGTCTGTGTGTCTGTCTGTTGCTGGTGCGTACGATAACTTTCGAAAAGAGTAACCGATTGACTTAAAATATCGTATGCGGTAACATTTTTCCACATGGTCCACTCCTCCTATTACCTTCCCCACAAAGGGTTAATATTTAGTAAATTATTGATTATTTAATAACTTCTATACTACTAATTTGAATACTCTGAAATTTTGCTCATAATATTAGTTTATTAGTCACTATCAGCTTGAGAAAAATGGGTGAAGTTACCGCTCCCCTTTTGGTACCTACCACACAAATGAAAAATTTTGCACCAAAAGTAAACTGCTTTGTTTGTTTTTTGAGTCTAATTGTAAAGACATACAATTTAAATTTTTATAATAAAATTTATTGAAAATTATTTGGGATTGAAAACGTATCCCTAAATTGGTGACCCCGACGAACATTTGAAATGACCACCGCAGAGTAATAAGTACGAAACATTGAAAGCATGATTAATTACAGAATTTGAAGAATCTGCAACGAAACGATTGAAACGGCTGCTAGAGGATAACTCTATGTCACGAAAAAGACCGTCAAATTTATTGCGTGGAATGCTTGAATTGGCCGAAGATTGGACGGACGAAAAGGCAATTAAACCAATATTTCTACGAAAACTGCCTTTAAATGTGCAGCAAATTTTGAGTGTAATGGACGGTTATCTAGAATCATTAGCAAAAAAAAGCAAATGAGATAATGGATCTGACTGAGACGGAGCAGTTAAATGCGGTGCAACATGAATCGAGTACTCGTACACGGGGCAAAATCGCTTTTTTGATATGTTTGAATCGAAAGAAAATATATTTGGAACACAAATTTTTAAATATAATATATTTCTGAGCAAATAAATTTTATTTGAAAATCAATAAAATTAATATGTTACAACATATAATATTTGCAAACTAAATTTCTCAAATAAAATATGTATTTGAATACAATAAAATTATTGTTTAGGAATTTCTCCAAATATATTTTATTTAAAAAAGATTTTCGAAACTTTTGTTGAATTTTTCGAATTTCATTTGGTTTTGGTTTCGAATTGAACCTTCCAGCTATTATACCAAATGCAGCATTAACTTATGATTTAAATCAATCATTTAAAATTTCTGAGTATTCCAAGCCATCATCAGTTGTCAATCCTCCAATTAATATATTTCGATCCAAGATTATATGATTTCAATTATTATTTATTATATTTACGACAACTTTGAATTACTAAAAAATTGAACACAATTTATGTATTTTCTGAATACTTAAATGCAAATAAATAGTTGTTTCGGTAAAAAATAGTCCAAAGTAAACACATTTGGGATGTAAACAAAGATATGTTTAGAACAACGTCTTCCCAAATATATAATTTTTGTGTGTACCAAATATTATATGTTTAGAGTGTACCCTAAAGATATATATGCTTCAAGCCGAATATGTTTGGGACAATATACTACAGAAGCGATTTTTTTTCAGCGTGTACCAACGACTTATTTGAAGCTGTAAATGAACTTAGTAAAAAGATCGACCGTTTGCGAAGAACAAATTGTAATTTGAAAAGGGACCAAAGTCCGCAATTTTCGCGATCCCATACTCCAGTTTGCTGGTATCATCGCACATTCAGACAAGCATCGACGAAGTGTCGTCCTCCTTGTAAGTACAGCCGACACGTATCGGGAAACGAATAGATCCCCTCTTTGTGAAGGCCAACAGAGAGGTGGGTAAAATATGTGGCCGCCTATTCATCAAGGACCGCACTTCTAAATTAACATTTCTTATTGATACTGGTGCGCAGATTTCTGTAGTGCCTAAAAAACCACAAGACAAGCCGGTGCCATCTCTAGTACGACTTATAGCAGCAAACAACACACAAATTAATACATATAGTATGAGAACTATGAAATTGGATTTAGGTTTAGGGAGATTTCTGAACTGGAAATTCGTCATTGCTGATGTCTCTCATCCAATAATCGGAGCAGATTTCTTAACAAATATCGGATTACTAATTGATCTGAAAAATAGGACACTGATTGACCACAAAGGAAAGACTCATACCATATGTCAGCTTGTCACGAATAAGACGAACGAAGCGATATCAGCGCCAATTAACCAGTTCAATTTCCTGTTGGCAAAATAACCTGAACAAATAAATGATTCATGGAGGCAGGTTGAAAAAAAATCAAAGGTAATGCATTATATAGAAACAAAAGGTCCTCCAGTTTCACAGGCGCATTTCGCCTGAAAAAATGGATTTGGCCAAGAAGGAATTTGATTTCTTGCTAGAGAGAGGAATGTGCGTACGCTCGAAAAGTCAATGGACAAGTCCGATGCATATGGCACCAAAGGAAAAAAATTCATGGCGCGTTTGCGGTGATTACAGAGCTTTAAATTCCAAGACGATTCACGACAAGTACCCGATCCGGCATATTTAAGACTTCGCAAGTGGAATGTCGGATAAGAAAGTATTTTCTGTAGTTGACTTTAAGAAGGCCTATCACCAAATTCCGGTTAACCCCGACGGCGTGCCAAAAACAGCAATTTTAACACCTTTTGGCCTTTTTTAATTCGGTCTAAGGAATGCTGCCCAAACAATCCAGCGATTCATGGATGATATCTTGAAGGATATGCCTTTTGCATTTCCCTACTTGGATGATGTTTTAATAGCCTCTTCGTCGGTAGAAGAACATAAATCTCATTTAGAGCAACTGTTTCGTTGATATGCCGAATGCGGGCTTGTATTAAATGCGGATAAGTGTCAATTGGGTAAAGACGCGGTAACATTTCTTGGCCATTTCGTTACGAAAGATGGAATCAAGCCATTGCCGTCAAAGGTGGATTGTATTTTGTCACAAAAGTCGCCAACTGATGTACAATGGTTAAGCTCTTTTCTGGGGGCATTGCATTTTTATCGCCGTTTTATTCCACAAGCAGCTGAGATCGAAATTCCACTTCAAACCATGCTAGGCCCCTGCAAAAACGAAATAAAAAGAAAGTACGATTTTGGGATGAACGGCCGCTCAACATTTAGAACAATGTCATTGGAAAGGGAGTGGTGTAGCGTCATCACTCATCATAAACATAAATACTTTTAGAATAAGGCCTGTTATGTTTTTTACTTCATTTATTATTTGAATTTTATGTCAATGTTTTTCTTGAGAAATATGAATTTTCATTCAGTTTGTTTGAGTCTAATTGTAAAGACATATACACTTTAAATTTTTATAATAAAATTTATGGAAAACTATGTAATTGGGATTGAAATTTAATCCCTAAAGATGTTTATCATAATTTTGATAGATAAATAAGTCCCATCCCACTCGCTGATACACCACAAAGATCTTAAAGAAACGGCCTAGGGTTTCCTTTCAGCAAAAAAAAAATAAATAAAAAATGGGGTTTGAAAAAAACTTTGAATTCGCAAAAAAATTACCAAAAAATATTTTTGCTATTTTTGTTTGTTTTAAAGATTGAAAAAAAGCTATTGAAAATACTTTGGGCAAAATTTTCTAAATACAGTATTCTTTGCGAACAAACCTCTTTAAGCATACATAGGCGCGAGGCAAAACATATTTGTATTATGGGTGGTTAAATTTAAAGGGCCGATGTTGATTTTGAATAAAACACAAATTATTTGGGAAATTATTGTCATTTCTTTTTATTATGATAATATTGGTATGGTTCAAATATGTATGGAACAAACATAACACCTCCACCATATGGTCCAAACGGTTCGATGACGGTGAGGTATAACCTTTTCTTTCAAATAACCCCAAAGAAAGAAGTCCAACGGTGTCAAATTATATGATCTTGGCGGCCAAGTAACATCGCCACGACGTGAGATAACACGGCCAGTGAATTTCTTGCGAAAAAGAGCCATTGTTTAGTTAGCTGTGTGGCAAGTGGTACCGTCCTGTTGAAACCATATATTGTCCACATCCATATTTTCCAATTCGGGCCATAAAAATATCGTTATCACCTCACGATAGCGAATACCATTCACAGTAACTGCCTGACCGGCCTCATTTCGAAGAAGTATGGCCCGCTGACTTCGCCAGCCCATAAGCCGCACCAAACGAACTGAGCGAGCACACGCTGAAAAAAAATCGGTTCTGTAGTATATTGTCCTAAACATATTCGGCTTGAAACATATATATGTTTAGGGTACACTCTAAACATATAATATTTGGTACACACAAACATTTTGTATTTGGGAAGATGTGGTTCTAAACAAATATTTGTTTACATCCCAACGTGACTGTTATTTCCGAAACAAATATTTATTTGCATTTAAGTATTCATAAAATAGATAAATTGTGTTAAATTTTTCAGTAGTTGTTACATTTTTAGAAATTTTTAATGTTCGTAAAAATAATAAATAATAATAATTTAAATCGTATAATCTTGGATCAATATAAAGTACTTAGAGGATTAACACCTAATGATGTCTTGGAATACTCAGATATTTGAAATGATTGATTTAAAACAGATGTTAATGCTGCATATGGTATCATAACTGGGAGTTACAATTCGAATCCAAGGAAAAATAAAAACTGAAATTGGAAAAAGTCAGCAAAACTTTTGGAAATCTTTTTTAAATAAAATTAATTTGGAAACATTCCTAAATAATAATTTTATTTGTATTTAAACACATATTTTATTTGAGAAAATTAGTGTGCAAATATAATTTGTTGTAATATATTAATATATGCTTTCCAAATATATTTTATTGATTTTCAAATAAAATTTATTTGCTAAGAAATATATAATATTTAAAAATTAGTGTTTCAAATATATTTTCTTTCGATTCAAACATATCAAAAAATGCGATTTTGCCCCGTGCATGCACACGTGTTTTCAAATCTCCTACAGACCCGGATTGCTGAAAATTGCGCACAATTCTCCCGATTGTGGACACATTTGGTCGATTATGCTGATCAGAAAAACATCACGAAGTGCACGAAATACATTTTGATTTGAACGCCCATTTTCGTAAAAGGCTTAAAAAACTTTAACGCGTTGCTCGATTGTGTATCTTTCCATAGTTCAAATTGAGTTAGTCTGAAATTGAGAAATGTCAAATGAAATGCAGAAAAAAAACTTGACGTTTAGGTGTGGTTCACGTTCAACATCGGTCCATACAATTTAACCACCCTTTATATATTATTATGAAATTTTCAAATAAATAAAAAACAAGTAAGAAAGTTCAGTCGGGTAAACCGACTTATGAAACCTTCACCTTGAGTCCCAAAAAAAAAATATATTAGTAAATTTATTTATTTTTTTGTTTTAATTAAATTATTATCAATTTAAATTGCATTTAAAGTATGTACTGGTATTAAAGTTAAAAGCCATCCATTTGTCTGGACCCTAGGTACTATAAAATCATTACACTGTTCAAAATTTCAAGTATTTATATACACTGGTATTAAAGGAGGTACAAAAAGTGGCGTGCCAATTACGGCCACTTTTCTCTAGACTCTAAAAGCATTGCAATGTACGAAATTTCAAGTATTTGTATTAGGGATGTAACGAACGTGACTTTAGCGAAATCGAATGCGGAAGCGAATATTGATATATATTTCTTGCGAATACCAACATATTTAAGGAACTGAATTTATACTTTTCCAGGATATTCAAGTATTAAGAATATTTTCCATATTTTTACCTCCTTTTACTACAAGGACAAACTAATTTTTTCAACTGTTTTGAAAAGAAGTTGCAGAGGTTATCTTCAAATTGTGTGAAGGGGATAAGGGGTTTAAACAATTTTAACAAATGAAAGCGAATACTAAAATATATTTTTGCGAAAGCGAATGCGAACAAAGCAAAAATGGTTTTTGCGAATGCGAAATCGAATGTTGAAATGATGCGAATAATTCGCGTTAGCATATACGAATGTGAATATTCGTTACATCCCTAATTTGTATGCACTAGTATTAAAGTTAAAAGCTTTTAACTTTTGGTACCAAAAGGTCCATTTGTGAGGGAGGTAACAATAACGCCCATTTTTCTCTGGTCTCTAAGTACTATAAAAGCATTACAGTATACAAAATTTCATGTATTTGTAAGCACTGGTAATAAAGTCATAAGCTGGTAATTTTTGGTACAAAATGGTCCATTTGTGTGGGAGGTACCAAAAGGAGTGTGGCAATAATGCTCATTTTTCTATAATAGCGACTAATAAACTAATACTATGGGTAGAATTTCAGAGCATTCAAATAAGTAGTATAGAAGTTATTAAGTAATCAGTAGTTCACTAAATATTAAACTTTTGTAAGGAAGTACTAGAAGGAGTGGGCCAATATGGCCTATCTCCAAACATAACCGGAGATAGAAGAAATTATTACCATCTACAAAATTTGAAGTCAATCGGTTACTCCTTTCGAGAGTTATCGTACGCACCAGCCAGCAGACAGACGGACGGACGAACATTGCTCATTCGAATTAAAATGACCCAAAACGGATATCCGCCGAACATTCTTATGGTCTTAGGTCAGTCCTTCTCGTTTCAAATGATATATACCCTCCTCTCTGAGGCGAGGGGATAAATATATGTATATATAGTTTTATGGTTGGTTAAGGACTGTCCTCCAGCTCGGACAGGCCTTAAACGATGTCGTTGAAATGCTGTGCTATAACTACTATCCAATACGACTAAACTTGATGCAAGTTTCATTCGATCCGATTGATCTGATCCAGAAGACATCGGTTTTAAAAATTGACTTACTTGGCATGAAATCAATCCTTTACTTTATTATGGTCGCAGATCAATATTTCAGGGTGTTGCAAACAAAATGACAAAGTTGGTACTCGTATACCCCCATCCGATGTTGGAGTGTAAACAAAGATGTAGCTAATTTTGCAAGTCTACAATTGTGGAATAATCAATTAAGCAGTGTAGAAATTAGAATACACTTGGTATTTTAATTTTGCAATTTTTGTGTGCTTAAGTTTGAAGATATCCTAAATTAGCTGCAACATTTTAAATTATGCATCGATTTAATTCGATTATTTAAAACTTTCCTGAACCAATTCGGCAAACAGTTCGAGTTCTGAAGAAATATGGGTTCAACCTCTATTGTTTTAGGTGTTTATCTTTATTTTGATAGATAAACAATTGGCATCCCACCAATAGACTCTTAAAGAAAATTAAGTTTGAGCAGAAAAATCAAACAAAAACATTGCTTTTAATAAAAGTGTCAACACAAGTTTTAATTCGCAAAACATTAAATTAGTGTCGTTATCTAACTTCAAAGCTGGCTGTTTCTATGTAACGTTGCGGCCGTCGTGGTTTTTGAAGACTTACGGTCCAATGATGCTGCCGGCCCATAAACCTCACCAAACAGGTCATTGTTAGCTCTTTAGCTGCTTTTCGGACCAATTTCTGCTTATTATCTTCGGCAATTCTGTTAATTGACATATGTATATAGCTGAGTCACACGCTTTTGACTGTACTTTGAAGCAGCAGGTTGTTGGGCGTCCTAGTCCCAAAATCCTCTCAATCGTGGTTCTTGGATTTTGTGCCAAGTCTGCTCCTCCTTGCATCATTAGGACTTTTAGAGCGGCCATATAGTATAGCAACTAAAATAGATAACATAGAAAGTTAAGCATATATATCGTGACCTTAAATGCCAGACAATGTAAGAACAAAATAGAGAAGATTGTTTTCATATATTTAATACGAGTATTTATTAAAATAATAAACCAATGATATAAACGGAATATCAAAATAATAAACACTTTCAATGGTGGTGCTTTACACAAATAACTAAGAATATGCCACAAAAATTTTTTCGGAATGTATAATTTTCTTATTTTTTTAATTTTTTGTTCTGCTATTTTGTTATGCTACGCAGTCCAAATGGGACGAGATGCCATTTCTAATGACATACCTGGTTAACTAGTCAACGATTGCGTTAGCCTAGACATAAGCCACCCATTCAGTATAATACACTTTTCAAATTCGATATAAAATTAAGACGTCATTCATTCACATAAATCCTTTAACAAGAAACCTACAATAAATGTCAATCGATTTCTTTACCGAGGACATCATAAACATATTTCTTTTTTTATCCTTTTGTTCAAAAAGTCATCACGTCCGACTGGCTGACTATTTTCCATAGAAGAATAGACCAAGAGACTTTGATAAATCCCAGTCATGTTAATTTGATCATTTATTACAATTGAATTATAAATGGAGTATAAAACCAAACATCCAATTGATTACTGTAACAATTTTTCAGCAATTTAAATCAAACTGCCAATAAACTTTTGGCAGTTCAAAAATCCAGCACGCACACACATACATACATACGGAAACACAAATACACACACACCCAGACAAACCGAAAGAAAGAGATGTTTAAACGTAGACAAGAATGTCAAGGATTGAAATGTTCAAATACTGAAATCTCAAATGCGAATCTGAATAAATGAATTGGCCAACAACAACAACAGACGAGCGAGAAAGAGAGAGAGAGAGAATTGAATGAGCTGAAAGAAAGAACAACTGCAACAAATATTGGCAACATTTATTTCAATGTGACCTTTTTTGTTCCTTTCCAACTTTTCATGTGTGAGTGTTGGCATGTCCCTGTCTCTGAGTGTGTGTGTGTGTGTGCGATAGAGTATGTCAGTGTTTTTGTTCTCACATTTAAAATATTCTCCGCTTTCGTGCCTTTTGCTGTTAGTGTAATAAAGCTTTTTGAACACGTCTCTAATATGTGATGTCGTTTGAGAACATACACGCACGGACGGATGGACCAACACTTACAAACACTCACACACACACTGCTACAATTTATACTTCATGTTATCATATGCATGAGAATGTTTGTGTAGAAAAAAAAAAACAAACATTCGTTCATATATGTGGGGCTTGAGTTTGGGTTGTGACGATTTAGTATACTGTGGAAGCTCCAGCAGACGGACACCGACGGTCATAAAAAGTTTTTCGCTTATAGGTTAGTACTTTGACAGGTATGACTTCAAAATAAGTAACACTATGCAACAAATGCACACTTTTTGAAAAATACACGGAATTGACAGTATATAACCCTATACTCGGTTTGGCGATATTGGTGACCCATATTTTTTATGGGCGTCCAAAATTTCTGAAAATCAGTGGACCACTCGAAAAATGTGTCATCAGCTTTTGTCCAACAACTTATTCAGACTTTGTGATACCGCTGAGCTATATTTGACAATAATTTAACTAATAATATGCTGATCATAGTTTCTTAACATTTTATGCGAACAAAATTTTTCCGTTACCTTTTTTTGAAAAAGTGATGGAAAAAATATTTTTTTTTCACTTTTTTCAGCATAACTTTGAGGGACTCGTAATTTTTCACTAACAATGTTTGGCAAAGTTTTGTGAACATATTAATACAATCTAAGCGTGTCTAGGCACCCTTAATAGCTCAAAAAACCACATTGTACCTCACAAATTTTAGTATTTTACTATTACGTAACAAAAATATTTTGTTTGGTGTAGGTCTTGTTCGGCAACTTTATCGGAAATATTAAAGCCAAAACTTTTGTGGAGCATATTAACCCTCTATCTCCCCCACATAACTGTAATTCTTGGCCCCATTTTAACAAATCGTAAAAACCACCGCTTAAAATGGGGAGGGCGGGGATGAAATGTTCTACAAAAATGTTGGCCATAAAATTTTACTATACACTAACACACCAAAGCCTTAACTTAACAAAAACCAAAAAATTAAAAATCATATAAAATGGTCTAAATTTTTAGTTGGTGTCTTTGAGAAAAATATTCCTCGCGAAAGCGCCCTCTGTATGAGCTCTATATTAAATCATATACTGATATGGTCAATATCGTTGTGAAGAATTAAAGTGAATATCGTCTGGAAAATATTGTATTTATGGCTAAAGTAAGCTTATTGGGATCGACTTCTATATGGGGAATAAGACAAAATATAAACCGAATTGTCGCACAGTTTTTTGTAGCTCTCGTATAAAAGAACAAATCGTAGCAAAGATAAACTCAATACACAAAAACACATGGAATTCGGTATAATTTAATATTTTCAAGTACAATATTCGCTCTTATTCCAGTTGGCGTCGTCGACGTCGTCCAGAGTCATAGTGCGCCCTGTACAGCGAGAAGGCGGACGTGGTCTGTCAAAAAAGGCTATTGAAAAAAGTATCTCTACTTGGATCACATTTTACAAACACTTGAAATTTTGTACAGTGTAATGTTTTTATAGTACCCATAGTATAAAATAAAAAATGAACGTTATTGCCACGCCCCTTTTGCTACCTCCCAAACAAAATAGCCAAAATAAGGAATATGACAACTTATTTTTTGAATTTCACTACTTTTAAAATATGGGTCATAATTGATGGCTTAAAAAATCCTGAAGTGGAATTCCATAAAAAATGTCTTAGGTCACTTCTTCAATGTGTAGGCGTTATTGCCACGCTCACTTTGGTACCTCTCAAACAAAGAGATCATAGTTTACACCAATAATGTTTCTTTAAAATTTTAATTTATTTTTTAAAAAAATAAAAATTAAAAATAAAATAGATAATTAAAAAAAAAATGCAAAAAATTTGTTCGTTCCATTTTTTGCAAGCTAGAAACAATAAAATAAATAAATGTAGAAATAATAGCACTTTTGGTAGAAGTTGCCACGCCCATTTTGGTACCTCCTATACAAAAGGACCATTTTCCACAAAAAGTTAACGACTCATAACTTCGATTCCAGTCCAGATAAATACTTGAAATTTTGTGAAATTTTTGACATTACCAGTACCTATAGTGCTGTGTAAAATGGGCGTCATTACCACGTCCCTTTTGGTACTTCCTAAACAAATAGAACATTTTGTACAAAAAGTTACCGGTTTATATTTTTGATTCCTGCATATATAGGGTGGTCCATTTCCTCGAAACTACTTTTTAAAGAAAAAAAAAAAAAAAACAGAAAATCCACATTGAATGGGGAATGTTTATTATCGTTTGAAAGAACTTTCTTTGGCATTTATTTTTTGAAGATTATGTCTATCAAATGTTGGCCGCGGCTACGTCTCAGATGGTCCATCCGTTGAGTCCAATTTTCGATGACTCGATTAGGTTGAGCATAAGTTGAGCGAAGTGCACGAAACACATTCCTCACAGAACGTGAATTTTCGTAATAAAGTTGAACGATTTGTAAACGTTGTTCAGGCGTTAGTCTTTCCATGATGAAATGCCAAGCAATACTTAACAAAAATAACATGACAGCATGACACGACTCACACGTGGTCTGTCAAAAAACGGCTATTGAAAAAAGTATCTATACTTGGATCAAATTTTACAAACACTTGAAATTTTGTACAGTGTAATGTTTTTATAGTACCCATAGTACAGGTTGGCTGATGAATATTGCTACATTAAGAAACTCAAATAACTTTTAACTTTTCAGTGTATGGAATTCAGTTTTCTTTTATTCATGTTAAAGCTCATTAAATTTAATTAAATATAGCTTAATTAGTTTTAAAAATAATGGAATTTAAATGCTGCTCGTTGATGCATGTGTGGCATCTTACCAAAAAGTTGTTCATTACTGCTTGGAGAGTTGAGACGGGAATAGCCGCAATTGTTTTGTAATGGACCGGTGAGTATTACTGATTTCCTTTTTGAAAATATCGAGTTTAGTGTCTTGAGATATCAAGACAAAGGGTCGATAGGGGGAGTAGGACTGCGGGAGTCTTAAATGAGCTAGCAATAGCAGTCGGCTGGGGGGTTCGGGTCCTTTCCCTTCTATATCCCGTTTATCATTACAACAATGATTAAAACTCCCTATTTTTATACCCTCACTTTAGTGTGACGAGGGTATATATCATTTGCTACGGAAAAAAGTGTAACACGTCGAAGGAGTGACCTAAGACCCCAAGTATGTTCGGAGGTAATCCGTTTTGTGTCATTTTAAGTCGAATGAGCAACGTCCGTCTGTCTGTCTGTGTGTCTGTCTGTCTGCTGGCTGGTGCGCACGATAACTCTCGAAAGGAGTAACCGATTGACCTCAAATTTGGTATGTGGTAATATTTTTTTCTATCTCCGGCTAAGTTCGAAGATGGGCCATATCGGTCCACTCCTTCTAGTACCTCCCCCACAAAGGGTTAAAATGTTGTGAAATATTGATTCTTTAATAACTGCTATACTACTTATTCGAATCTTTTGAAATTCCACACATAGTATAAGCTTATTAGTCGTTATCAACTCGAGAAAAATGGGCGAAGTCGCCACGTCCCTTTTGGTACCTCCCACACAAATGCACCATTTTGCACCAAAAGTTAACAGCTTATAACATTAATAACAGTGTATAAAAATACTTGAAATTTTGTACAGTATTATGCTTTTATATTGCCTACAGTCCAGGGAAAAATGTGTGTTGTTGTCACGCCCCTTTTGGTACCTCCCACACAAAAGTTAACAGCTTATAACACCAAAAGTTAACAGCTTATAACATTAAAACCAGTGTATAAAAATACTTGAAATTTTGTACAGTGTAATGTTTTTATAGTGTCTATAGCCCTGTGAAAAATGGGCGTTATTTCCACGCCCCTCTTTGTACCTCCCACACAAAATGCCCAAATCATACAACAATTTAATGTCTCATAACGTTTATACCAGTGCACATAAATGCTTATAAGTCGGCACAGTGCAATGAATTTAAAGTATCTAATGTTCAGCAAAAAAAAGGTGTATTTGATAAACCCCTTCTGGTACCTCCCACACAAATTGACAGAATAATTCGAGTAATATTCAATATTACATTACTCACAAAGTGAGGGTACACCTTAGTCGGTTTACCCGACTGAAACTTTCTTACTTGTTTTAAACAATATTACAATTCTTACTGGATTAATGTCGTTGGAGTGCCTGATTGCCTCTTGCCTAAGCCAAAGCTTGCACGTGTATAGTGGCGCAAAAATATATGCAAATTCTTCGAGAATTGCAGTTCCGCGGGATCTCCCTAGGCACCCATATGAGGTGTATATTAAACTGCTCAGCCATCTCGTTAAGAGATCTGCGGCAGTAGAGGGCTGTTTGGGCGACAGTTACTAAACTTCGTTTCTATGTGAAAGTAAAGTTTCAGCATTTATGTGAAATAATGAAAATTTACATAATTTCAACGTAATTTATTTTCATTGCTGGTAAAGACATGGAACGACTTCAAATTAATCACATCTTGGACATCAATTAAAGTCATAAAACATCTTGTACTTAGATTAAAGACATGAAACGTCCTTAAATCAATTACTGTTGTAATTAAGTCAAGTACATGTTGTATTTACCATTAAGTGTATCGCTCCGCTATACTGAAACTAGATCCACGTTAAAGAATACCGATCGACTCAGAATCGTTTACTTAATTTAACAAAGTTTGACTAAAAGTGGATAAGATTTAGGTTAAGCCACTGCCTAGATTTCGAATCATATGTTCGGCTTCGATCGACTTTAATTCTTCTTTACTTTACTTTTTTTGTTAAGAAGACGTGACAATTTTGATCTAAATTTCCGAATATATCTTGAATCTAAATATTACCGATACTATCGATAGCGAATAAACACTATCGATATTGACGGAAAAATAACAGCTTTCGACTCTTCAGCTTTCGGTGATATCGCCCATGTTTACGAGCAGAGCTAACAGAAATAAGAAGACCTGAACGACTTGAGTTCTAGAAAGGAACTAATTTTATTTAGAATATTTTAATCTTACTTACTTACTAGTGACAGAAATCTTAACCTATTTTCTACCTGCGAAGAAAAGAGAAGACATAAGGTCACAACACATGCTTCCCTTATCTTCACTACAGTCTATAAATAGCTCATCAATGTAAATACAACAACGACCTATGCACTGCGCTTATCTAGTGTGCATGGCTGGGTCGATATCAGAATAACTAAAAAATGGGAATTTCTTTGAATTCCCTCACATTTCATACCCAAACATGTTGTAAATACATACCTAAATCTAGCCGACTCAATTCAGTTCAGAGAACTGAACAGTCCAATTTGCCTTCCATGCGCATGAGCGATGTCGTTGCCATAATATAAAGTATACGCCACATACAAATGCCTTAAACAATAGCATACAGTGTGAATCGAGCTATTAAGGCTGTATTTATTCCAAAAGAGGGAAAGCCGTCTCATACAGGATCTAAGGATTCCCGGGCAATTAGTCTATCGTCATTTCCATTTAAAACCATTGAGGTTTTAATCGACAGTTACCATAGGTTTAGAAATTATCGCAGTCTACTGTCGAATCAATAGCAAGCCTGTGGACAGGGTAAATCCACCGAAATCTCTCTACATTATCTAGCCAGCTTTATTGAAGGATATCTCAACTTTCAATTAAGGTGAATACAATGGTAGCTTTCTTAAATAATGACTATTAACGGCATAAATGCTGGCGCAATAGATAAGGCTCTGGCAACCCTGGTGCTGATTACAAAGATGCACGAAGGTCAGGAACTGCATACATTCTATGCTGATGTGGCCCGACCAATGCACCAAAGCCCTGCTGTCCTTATCGATACCGAATGTCCCACTTATCGCGTGTGTCATGGCGGGTCACAACTTTGTTTCATTTCCTCATTTGCAAACATTCTCATTCGTTACATCCCTACTACTGATATAACAACGTATGGCTGTGATGAAGTGGAAGGGGGAAAAATGAAAAAAACTGGGGAGAAATGTGCTAAGTTATATCTAAATTGTTAAAACATTTGGTAAATGACCTCACGTAGACCAAACTGAATTTTTAGAATATTTGTGTCTTCACTCACTCATTCCGTGGTACTCCTTCGCCACGAGCCACTTGTGTATGGTTGATTCCTAAATGCCAGTGAAGAGACTATACTATGCCTACATAAGGGCCTTGCGACAATGACGAGTTGCGATATGAGTAACTGCTTGGAGTTCGAAGTTGATATTATATGTGACCGGGATATGCAAAAAATTATAATATTATATATTAAGATGGAAAGCCAAAATATATATATAAATTTTGAAATTTAAAGAACAACGCTTCAATGAAGGGCATAAAGACGAAAATAAGAAACAAACAAGTAAGAAAGTTCAGTCGGTTAAACCGACTAATGAATCCCCTCACCTTGAGTCTCAAAAAAATAATAGTAAATTTTTTGTTTTATTTAAATTATTATCACTTTAAATTGCATTTAATAACTTTAAAGTATGTACTGGTATTAAAGTTAAAAGCAGTTTACTTTTGGTACAAAAAGGTCCATTTGTGTGGGAGATACCAGAAGGGGCGGGCCAATAAAGCCCATTTTTCTCTGGACTGTAGGTACTATAAAAGCATTACACGGTACAAAATTCCAAGTATATGTATGCACTGGTATTAAAGTTATAAGCTGGTAACTTTTGGTACAAAATGGTCCATTTGTGTTGGAGGTACCAAAAGGAGTGTGGCAATAATGCCCATTTTTCACTGTATTGTAGGTACTATTAACCATTACACTGTACAAAATTTAAAGTCTTTAAATGTACTGGTAATAGAGTTATAAGCTATTAACTTTTGGTTCAAAATCGTCTATTTGTGTGGGAGGTACCAAAAGGGGCGTAGCAACTTCGCCCATTTTTCTCGAGGTAATAGTGACTAATAAACTAATACTATGTGTAGCATTTCAGAGGATTCAAATAAGTAGTATACAAGTTATTAAATAATCAATATTTCACGAAATGTGAACCCTTTGTGGGGTAGGTACAAGAAGGAGTGGACCAATATGGCCCATCTTCGAACTTAGCCGGAGATAGAAGAAAATATTACTACATACCAAATTTGAAGTTATCGTGCCCACCAGCCAGCAGACAGACAGACAGACGGACGGACGGGCATAACGGATATCCGCCGAACATACTTAGGGTCTTAGGTCACTCCTTCGATGTGTTACACTTTTGGTTCGTAGCAAATGATATATACTCCACTCCACTCCACTCTAAGGTGAGGGATAAAAATTTATTAAAAATAGAAATTTTGTGGAATTATACATTAATACCCAAATATTCAACTATGAATAGTGTAACCATAGTTAGCGCTGGTTTACATTCAATAAAATCAGCATTGATGAAACACTGCATGAATTAGATGCAATAGAGTAATTCAGAAAGGAAACTCGTGTATTGCTATAACTCTGTTAAATCAGCACGTATTAAAAAATCTAAGCTGTTCTTTCTAACTGTTTTTTCTATTAAGAGTGTGTGTGTGAGGAATGAGATTGTGGATAGAAAAATTATGCGCTGTATACGAATGAAATTAATATAAAAATCGGTGGGTAACTGCTCTATAAGGAAACATCGCCTCACTATAATCAGATTTGGGTAAAAAAATCTGACTGGGGGCCTCTTATGAGAAGGCCTGCCCATATTCCAGCTACTGTATTATTCCAGCAAATATGAATATCTTTTCTTTAGTATGTAGCATTATACATATATTACTCTCATATTTTGGTAGGATTTGTATGCATAGCCAGAGTAGGTTGATATAAGCCTTTGGTTTCTTTTGAAAATACGTTGAACATGTAAAATGTTGAAGCATAACTGAAGTGAATTGAAAAGTCATCTTATGTTCAGCACAAGTTGTGTGTTTGTGTTTGGAGAAAATTCTTAAATTCAATAGCAAAATAAAAAAGAGTACTGCAGTCGACTTAAAGATACCATCCATTCACCTACGATATGTATATAATGTCAAATATCAAATCCTAAAACTTTCTAATTAATTAATGTCATATCTAGGAGATATTATATACACAGAAATTTCACAGAAATTTCAACAGAAAATTTGTGTACCAAGCTATTGACTGATATCAGGAATGTTTATGATTTCGTTGTGCAGTCAGTGCAACCACAAACTAGCCGCACAAGCCGCATGTCGCAAAATTGAGGCAAGGTGCAAACAACGACCTTCATATTAGTCGTGTCCGACACAAGTGCTGCAGGAAGCTCTTTAATAAAGCAAAATCCACAAGTGCCCCACATAACTGGTACCAGTACATCCTGAATAAATTTCTGCAAACGGCGTAGAAAGCTTATGTGAAGCCTCAAGGCCACGAAAGTGTTAGCCCCACAACCTTGCACTATTGGGTACATCAAGAAAGAATATAGCCGTTGAAATAAGGCAAAGCAAGTAATCGCTGGGGGTGCTACTTTATACTTTTTTATACCCCCCATAGGTTTGGGGGTATATTCGTTTTGTCACTCCGTTTGTAACACCATAGAGCTAGGTTGATCAAATTTGGTAGAAATATTTTTTATAGTTGCAGGTTTTTTGGGATTGCAAATGGGCAATATCGGTCAATGTTTCGATATAGATCCCCTATAGAGGTCGTTCCAAAATACGGGTTTAAAGCCATAGATACCACACTTTTGAAGCAATTTATTATATTTTGACAAGAATTCATCACAGCAAAAATTTTACAAATCTGTTCATATTTTGTTATAGTCACCCTATAGAGGTTGCTCCAAAATATATGTATTTAAGCCATAAATTCCACATTTTCTAAGCATTTTAATTGAATCTTTGAAGTTTGTATTTAATTAAGACAAGAATTCATCGCAGTAAACAATTTTTAAATCAGTTCATATTTTGTTATAGTCCACCCATAGATGTCGGTCCCAAAAATGCTTATTTAAGCCATAAACACATCATTATACCCTCACTTTAGTGTGACGAGGGTATATATCATTTGCTACGGAAAATATCGAAGGAGTGACCTAAGACCCCAAGTATGTTCGGCGGAAATCCGTTCTGGGTCATTTTAAGTCGAATGAGCAATGTCCTTTTGTCTGTCTGTCTACTGGCTGGTGCGCACGATAACTCTCGAAAGGAGTAACCGATTGACTTCAAATTTCGTATGTGGTAATATTTTTTTCTATCTCCGGCTAAGTTCGAAGATGGGCCATATTGGTCCACTCCCACAAGGGGTTAAAATGTTGTGAAATATTGATTCTTTAATAACTGGTATTATACGTATTCGAATCTTCTGAAATTCCACACATAGTATTAGTTTGTTAGTCGCTATCAACTCGAGGAAAATGGGCGAAATTGCCACGCCCCTTTTGGTACCTCCCACACAAATGCACCATTTTGCACTAAAAGTTAAAAGCTTATAACATTAATACCACTGTTTAGAAATACTTTAAAATTTTGTACAGTGTAATGATTTTATAGTGCCTACAGTCCAGTGAAAAATGGGCGTTATAGCCGCGCCCCTTTTGGTACCTCACACACAAATGCACCATTTTGCACCAAAAGTTAACAGCTTATAACATTAATACCAGTGTATAAAAATACTTGAAATTTTGTACAGCGTAATGTTTTTATAGTGCCTACAGTCCATTGAAAAATGGGCGTTATTGTCACGCCCCTTTTGGTACCTCTCCCACAAAGGTACCATTTTGCACCAAAAGTTAACAGTTTATAACATTAATATCAGTGTATACAATTACTTGAAATTTTGTACAGTGTAATGCTTTTATAATGCCTATAGTCCAGTGAAAAATGAGCGTTATCACCACGACCCTGTTTGTACCTCCCACACAAAATGGCCAAATTATACCACAATATATTATCTCAACGTTAATATACCAGTCCATATAAACAGCTACAATTCGGCACAGTGCAATGTATGTAAAGTATCTACTGTTCAGCGAAATATAGGTGTATTTCTTAAACCCCCTCTGGTACCTCCCACAAAAATTGACAGAATAATTTGTGTAATATTCAATATTACATTACTCACAAAGTGAGGGTATATCTTAGTCGGTTTACCCGACTGAAACTTTCTTATTGTTTTCTAAGAAATTTAGCAGAAACTTTGCAGTTTAAATTATATTTTGGCAAGAATTAATCTCAATAAAATTTATACAAATCAGTTTTTATATTGTTGTTGTCCCCGTGTAGATCTAGTTCTCAAATGTGCTAATTTAAGCCATAAATACCACATTTTTCAGCGTTCGTTTGTATACCCTACACCACACTGTGGTCCAGGGTTGGTGCATTTGTTTGTAACATCCACAAGGAAAATAGATAGACCCATCGTTTATTATACCGATCGACTTGGAATCACTTCCTGAGTCGATTTAAACATCCGTCCGTCCGCCCGTCTGTAGATGTATCGTTGTAATCAAAGTGCAGGTCGTATTTATGGTCCGATTGTGATGAAAATAAGCACAGTGCCCTTTTTTGAAATCAGTCAAAATGTGTTAAGATTTAGATAAAGCCACTATATATATGTTACACCCGATTTGACATGTAAGCCCTGTAGAAACTGTATTTTATTTCCGACTAGCTGGACCCGGTCCACTTCGTTGCCCCAGGTTGCGATTTCCGATCCCGTCCATTTTTTAACCAATCACGAAACCTGCCACCAAATACATATACACAAAATAACAGCATTCTAGCTACAATATTGTGCAAGATATCTCAATTTTAAAATGTGGCTTACATGGGCGGAGCCACGCCCATTAGTCTGATCCCGCCCATTTTTGAACTAATCACGTAGACTGCCACCAGATACATATAAAGAGAATTACAGTACTATCACTACTAAATTGTGCAATAGGGCGATCCCGCCCATTTTTGGACCAATCACGTAGACTACCACCAGATACATACGCACAAAATTACAGCACTCTCTAACAAATTGTGCAAGATATCTCAATTTAAAAATTTGGCTTAAATGGGCGGGGCCACGCCCTTTTGTCCGACCCCTGCTATTTTTGGAATAATCACGTAGACTACCACCAGATATATACAGGGTTGCCCATATTCGACGGACCCACGGACTCGTTGGGCCCATTCCAATCGACGAGGCTTGTCCGCAGGCAACAATCTTTGCGTCAATTGAATTTTGTACGGGAACAAATGCAAATCAACGCGAATAATCCGTTGTAAAGTGGACCGAGCCATGCCCAACTGCTGAGAACGGCGTTTTTGGGATGTTCTTGGGGACCTCTCAACACTGGCTCGTACGGCAGCGATATTCTCGGCCGATCGCCTTGGTCGACTTTTATTTGGCCTCTTCGGATTAGAAAGAGCCTCACCAGTCGAAAATTTTTCGTATAAACGCTTAATGGTGTTCTTAGAAGGCGCACTTCTCACATTTTTTAATATTTTAAAAGCACGTTGACTTGACTTCTTCTGTTGAATGTAAATTTCAACTATTTCAGAGCGCTCGCGTGGCGTGTATTGTTCCATGGTAAAAACCTGCTTGGACTGACGCTTCAAACGCGGTATGTCATTAAGCGATCTGACATCTCTGTCAAAAGTTATGGCGTTGGCAGATGGGTCCGTCGAATATGGGAGACCCTGTACGAGTATGTACAGAATTACAACACTCTCTCTAACATATTGTGAAAAATATCTAAATTACAAAATTTGGCTTATATGGATGGTGTCACGCCATTGGTCCGTTGCCGACCATTTTTTGACCAATCACATAGATTACCACCAGATACATAAACACAAAATTACAGCACTCTCGCTTACAAATTCTGCAAGATATCTCAATTTCAAAATTAGGCTTATATGGGCGGTGCCACTCCCAGTGGTCCGATCCTGTCCATTTTTGAACCAATTACGTAGACTGCCACCAGATACATGTGTACAGCATTACAGCACTCTAGCTAACAAATTGTGCAAGATATATCAATTTCAAAATTTGGCTTATATGAGCGGGGCCACGACCTCTTGGTACATCGAAAATTCAAGTACCCTATTTTCACCACCCCCCACACATGTCCATTCTGTGAAAATTTTAAGAAGATGTGAAAATTTCAATCCAGCATTTTAGACGCCTATGCGGTACAAACAAACACGCATTCTTCTTTATATAAATATATAGCTGGACCCGGTCCACTTCGTTGCCCCAGACTTCAGATTTCCGATCCCGTTAATCTTTGGACTAATTACGTAGACTGACATCAAATATATATGCACATAATTACATTGATCTCTCTAACAAATTGCTCAAGATATATCAAAAACAAAATTTAATTGGCTTATATGGGCGGGGCCACTCCCATTTGTCCGACCCCGCCCATTTGTGGACCAACCACGTAGACTGCCACCTAATATATATGCACAAAATTAGAGTTATCTCGCTAATAATTTGTGCGAGTTATGTCAATTTCAAAATTGGGTTTATATTGGCGGGGCCACGCCGATGGGTCCACTCCCGCCCATTTTTGCACTAACCAATTAGACTACCTCCTAATACATATGCAAAAATTACAGCACTCTCGCTAACAAATTATGCAAGATATCTCAAATTCAAAATTTAACTTATATGGGCGGGGCCACGCCCATTGGTCCGATCCCGCCCATTTTTGACCAATCACGTAAGTCGCCAGCAGATATATATACACAAAATTACAGCTCTCTTGCTAACAAATTGTGCAAGATATCTCGATTTCAAAATTTTGCTTAATGGGGCGGGGCCACGCCCATTAGTCTGACCCCGCCCATTTTTGAGCCAATCACGTATACTGCCTCCAGATATATATAAACAAAATTACAGTTTTCTCGCTAACAAATTGTGCAAGATATCTCAAATTCAAAATTTGGCTTATATGGGCGGGGCCACGCCCATTGGTCCGATCCCGCCCATTTTTGGACCAATCACGTAGACTGCCACCAGATACATATGTACAAAAATACAGCACTCTCGCTAACAAATTGTGCAAGATATCTCAATTTTAAAATTTGTCTTATGTGGGCGGGGCCACGCCCACTTCATATATCGAAAATTCAAGTACCCTATTTTCACCACGCCCCACACATGTACATTCTGTGAAAATTTCAAGAAGATCGGTTCAGCCGTTTAGACGTCTATACGGTACAAACAAACCAACAAACCAACAAACAAACAAACCAACAAACAAACAAACAAACAAACACACATTCTTCTTTATATATATAGATCAGTGCGAAATTCCGCAGAAAGAGGATTCTTATTACATGAAGGAATACTTCCAAATTCGGAGAACATCGGTTCAGATTTAGATATAGCCCCCATATATATGTTACCCCCGATGTGACACGTAAGCGCTGTAGAGACTGTATTTTATATCCGATCAGTACGAAATTCGACAGAAAGAGGTCTTTTTACATGAATGAGTATAAAGGGAAAATCAGTTCAGATTTATATATAACCTCCATATATGTATATGTTCCTCCTGATTTGGTATCAAAGCGCTATAGAAGTTGTACTTTACTTCCGATCATTAAAAAATTCAGAAAAATGTTCCTCAATTTTGGAACGAATGTTGCTTAATTATGCGATTATCGGATCAGAATCAGATAAAGACACATATATATGTCCCTACCCATTTACCAATTATTCCGAATTATTATCGCAATGACCCTTATCGCATTGTTAGGGAGGTGTAGGTATTATATAGTCAGCCCCGCCCGACTTTCTGCCTTTCCTTACTGATTTTATTTTATTTATTTTCAAAAAACAATGTTACAATATAGCGTCTTGTAGGCATTATAGAGGCTAAAAGCTGACAGCTCTATATAAACAAATTTGTTCTCAACTTAATGCTTTAACATTTCAAATTCCATGGCTTATCTCCATTAAAATTAAATCTATCTCAGTTAAATCTATCTCAAGCAGACGGACATAACATTAAAATGGAGGGAAACCATGGTTATCTTCAATGGGAAAACGAGCCAAAGATTTTAAACCTATTAGGCGTCATTTCCTACACACTGATCCAAATTCATTTTACTTGGCATAAAGTCCAAAAATGTACGACTTTTTTTAGAAATGTATATCTTTCTCATCTGAGATCTTTCTCAAGTGTCACAGGCCAAAAATTAGATCTTTCTCAAATTCTCAGAAAATGTTGCCCTAGTATGTGGGAGTAATGACCCACAATATTAAACAAATTAAATGAAAATTGGAGGCAGGGGGCGAGGTCAAAATTCAGAAAAATCGATTTTTTGCCTCTGTAATGGGAGTTTCAAGTTAACTTTAATGCTACAAGGCAGAAGACATTGAAAAAAGAAAATATCGTTTCTTAAAGCAGTCTACGCGGAAAAATAAAAAATACTAATTTAATTTTAAATTTTTTGTTCGGTCACTTTTCGCGGAAACAAAAATATAAATTGCGATATCTCAGAATCGATCCAATTTTTTTTCCTTAAATTTTTTATAAAAAATGGTCTCTATTGGAAGAGATTGGAAGTAACTTTAAGAGGCACAGTGGGACAAGACGGGTTAATCATGGAGCTTGGGGAAAAAGGGAACAATCTGCCAAAATTGGAACTTAAACATGAGATAAGAAGAGTTTATATGGTTTTAGGAGCACTGTGGTCAAAAACGGTTGAATAGTGGAGTGGAGAAAATATGATTAAATATGTTACAGTCGGGGAAAAAGTTTTAAGTATGCTAGCGTGGAGACACATTTTAAATACGGTACAGTGAGACAAAAATTTGTTAAATATGGTACAGTGGGGTAAAAATTGTGTACAGTGAGATAAAGAGTTGAATGGGGTACAGTTGTGCAAAAAGGGTTAACTATGGTACAGTGGGGTAAAAATAGTTATACTCGTATGTACATATATGGTAAAGTGGGACAAAATGGGTTTAAAATGGTACAGTGGGCAAAAATGTATTTACTATGATACAGTGGGGCAAAAAGGGTTAAATATGGTACAGTGTGACAAAAATAGTTAACTATACAGTACAATGGGGCATAACTGTGTTAAATATTGTACAGTGGAGCAAAGAGGGTTAAATATGGTACAGTGGAGCAAAAACTGTTAATTATGGAAAGTGAGACAAAGGGTTTAATATGACACAGTGGGATAAAAAGGGTTAACTATGATACAGTGGGGCACAATAAGTTGAATATTGTAACGTGGGGCAAAATGGGTTAAATATGGTACAGTGGGGCAAAATTCTTTAACTATGGAACAGTGGGAAAAAATTGTGTTAGATATGGTACAGTGGGGCACAAATGGTTAAATATGAAACAGTACAACAAAAATGGTTACAGTGGGCACAAATAGTAAAATGTGGTAACGTGGAACAAAATGGGTTAAGTATGATACAGTGGGGCAAACAGCGTTTACTATGGAACATTAGGGCAAAAAGGTGTTATCTATGGTACAGTGGGGCAAAAATGGTTAAATATAGTGGACAAAATATAGTAGGACAAAAAGAATTTGAATTTGATTCAGTGGATCCAAACGGGTAAATATGCTACATTGGGTCAAAAAGCGTACATTTAGTACAGTGGGTAAAAATATGGATGCAGGGAGAGAGGGTAAGCTAAATATGAAATAAGAATGTTATTTTTTTTTTCAAAATTTATGCTTTTGGTAGCACTGTGGTGCAAAAAGGTTAAAATTATGATGCAGTTGGGGCAAGCAAAAATTGTTCAATATGTTACAGAGGGGAAAAATGTGTAAATATGGTTTAGTGGAGCAAAAAGGTTTAAATACGATACGGTGAAGCAAAAAAAGTTAAATACGGAAAAATGGTTAAATGTGGTAAGTGGGTGGAAAAGGGAACAAAATAGTCCCAGATATGTATAAAAAATCGTACTTTAGAAGCACAGTGTATTAAAAAGTGTTTAATATGGAACAGTGGGGCAAAAGGTGTTGAATGTGGCCCTTGAGTGCAAAGGTAGCTCTTACAGCATACACCAAAGCTAAGAAATTGTTATTTCCAAATAGGTTCTTCTACTTAAACCGAGGGAAAAAACAAGTTAAATAAATGGCGCACATAGGGGACAAAAATGTTGAAATACGGCCTAAGCTTGCGAATTTGGATCTTGAAATATCAATTATCATTTTGAAATATTGTACAATCGTGCAAAGTTGGTTAATTATGACACACAAAGGGTTAAATGTGGTACAATGGAGCGATTCACTTTAGATTTTTAAATTCTTACCTTTATAGAAACAAACATGGTTTTATATTGTACCAGGGTGTGAATGAAGCTTTTTGAAAATAAACTAGGGGAAAGTTGCTAACGTATGAAGCAAAAAAATAGTTTTTCAACGTTCAAAGGTACAGTGGAAAAAGGGATAAATAAAACTCTTGGAACACAAACTAGCAATGAAACTAAGGTTCGTATTATATATATAAAAGTAATCAAATCTTCTTCATTTTGCACCATATGTAATAATCATGTCATTATGAAAGTAAGAGGTATAACTATTTTACAGTACCCTAAACAGAAAATAAATAAATGATGGGGGCTGCGAAGCGCACCGGGTTAAAGCTAGTTTAAAAATAAAATTAGTATTTTTTTTATGAAAAGTACGCGGAAACTGCTTTAAGAAACGGTATTTTCTTTTTTCAATGTCTTATGCCTTGTAATAGATTTTTCTGAACTTTGACGCCTCCTGCCTCCAGTTTTGCTGGTTCCTCAATAGTACCAGGACCTCCCACCTCCCCGCTAAATTAGATACGCCCGTTTACCAGGGGTGTCTGTCATGCACAACTGATTCACACTTAGCTGCTGGCTGAGAATTAATGTTCTACTAAAGCCGGTATCACTATTTTCCCTAACAGACAGGCTGACAAAAATGCACTGAAAACTATATTCATAAATTCAAAAACTGGCCTCAACTACATATCATATATCACCTGGTAGTTATTTCATGTTGGGCTACAGGGATATAGCATGGAATTGCAAAATTGGTAAACTTGCAAGATATTCCTGATAACTTGGTCAGTTATCAGGAACTGCATACATTATAGACTGATGTGGTTCTGCCATCGTTATCGAGAACGGATGGTTCTCTCATCACGATAGTCGTAACGGGTCACTCCTTTATTGGGCGCCAATCAGTGAGACTGAAGGACATTCGAAATTACTTTAGCTCAAACAACGGAGACGAAGAGGAGGAGGAATCAATAAAACACATTCAGTGTTCATGGCCGGTTATCTGTAGAAGGCTACTCTAAGCTATCGTTTCTTTGGTGAGCTAGCAAAATTGACGGATGTTAAGATCCGACAATACTTGAGCTTTCTAATACTATAAAATTGGTTTAATGGTGGGACGTGTCACAAGTGTGGTATCACAATAGAATACTTAGTCTAAGTAAGCCTGTAATACAGACTGGCACACTTAATCTAAATTTCAACACTACAGAATTGCCCCATGTCGTTTCATTATAATCAATCAGATATAATATTGAGATACATATTGTTAAAAAGATGGACTGCATTGTCTTCGATGGACTTTTGAGACTAAGTGAGTCCGCCATACAGGCTTTGACAAAAAATTAGCAAAATTTGTACAGCTTTGTGCAGGGCTGTGGGGTCGAACCAAAACTACTCGACTGCGACTCCCGGAGTCGAATTTTAAAATCATTCTACTCCGACTCCGGGAGTTAAATAACATAAATTTCTGAAATTATATTACTACTAAGACGTGAGTTCATGTCATTGAAAATAAGATATAGCTTTGTTAAAAAAAATTGGTATTCAATACGAGTAATTAAATAAAATTGTATTATTTATTTGAAGCATAATCGCGAATAACGTTGTAAACGACAAAATTAAAAAGGTCAAAAATTCGGAGCAAACGTTTTAAAAATAGCAGACACTTTCAAAAATTTTTTTTTCACTCATTATAGACATAGTTAGCGGCATTACAAATCTATTTTACAAAAAATGTTTCTTATAAATTTTATTTATTTAATTGATATAAATTATTTTTGTTCACACGGCGTTAATGGCGCTTACAACGTTATTCGTGATTATGCTTAATTTATCGACGCTTGACTTGCAAGTTGCAACTAATATGACAATTCTTTAAATCTAGAATCATGATAAAATGTTCACCAATCACTGCCTCTGTTTTAATATACAGCAATTTTTGGAAATTATGTTCGCTTCAAGCAACCATTTTATTCGTTAGTTATTATACCCTGCACCACACTATGGTACAGGAGGTTATACATTTGTTTTTCGGCTGATTTGTAAAAAATACTACAGCTAGACATACCTTAAAATATACCGTTCTACTCAGGATCACTAGCTGTCCGTCTGTCTATCTCAAGATGTTCGTTAGGTACAGGTCGGAATTTCACTACGATCCAGCTAAAATTTGCAAATAAGAACTCTTTCACACTAGGGCGGAATCCTATTGGAATTGGTGAAATCTGTTCAGGTCGATATTGCCCCCAGATATAAGTGTTTCTTTAGATTTGTCCTTGTAACGCTATGGAAGGTTATTATCTCATATTCATATTTACAATATCTGAGGTTATACTGATCTAAGAAGGTGTTGTACAGTATCATATAGTTGGCTTCGCTCGGCATTTCCTTACTTGTTTTGTACTCGCTTAGGAATAGTGTATAGCATTACAAAAATACTTATTTTGTTAGGTAAATATAATCAGAGCTTTCCTACAACTGTTTTACATAAGAACTTGGTTAACTTTATAGATATTTTTGGCATAATTAAATATTTAGGTAAAAGCTTCGCATATTTTATCCTTCTTTTTTACCAAAACTGTTTCCCAAAATTTTTTGAATGCAAAAGTTCTATCACATAATTTTTTAATTATTGCACAATACATCTCGGAGTCGACTATAATTTTTCGACTCCGGACTCCGACTCCTGCCAAATTTCCCAGACTCCGACTCCACAGCCCTGGCTTTGTGACATCTCCTACACTAAGCACCAAAGTTTATATTACATTTCCCACAAAGTCAAGGTATACTTCAGTCAGTTTACTCGACTTACTTTTTCTGGCTATATTTTGTGTCAGATATTTTCGCTCAAGTGCAGTGTAAACATGTTCTATTCTTGCCTTAGTCAATGGTTTAAAGTGTAATTCATGTTCGATGTCAACCTTCCAAGTTATCCCTCTACATAATCCTTCCTCTTCAATGCTTCATGATGGTCAAGCAAAGCAGCAAAAAAACGTGACTTTTTTCACAGCAAATTCAGTTCCAATTTAAATAGAACTTTACTGTGCCCTTTTGAAACTTTATCCCCCTATACTTAGTTCTATTCGCCCCAGAGATCATTTGTGTAGTCATGTTCCATGTATTTTATCGTTTGCATTTCTATGCGAGAACCTGGGTTTTTTCTATTCCTTTTCATAGCGGCGTCTTGTGCCCCAGGGTTAGTTGTTTTCATTTGGAAAAGTTTTTGTGTGAATTTCCATTAGGTGAAGGTGCTTTTTCTTGTTTCTCTCCCAGTTTTGGACCCCATTTGAAGAATTTGCGTTCTATTTTTCTTTGCGTTTCGTTTTCCCATTTATTGGTTCTGAGTTAAGGGTTTAATGGGACCTTAATGTCTTTGTTAAACCCTTTTCTTTCAGAGGACAAGCTGTGTGGGTTATGTAGTGTGGGTTGTTGTCCTGTGAGAGGGGGTGAGGGTGTAAGGGCAGAGGTTGTGGGAATGTGAAAGCTGCCTTTGGGAGTTTATATTAAACAACATTTTTGACATTAATTGCGTCCACGTACATTACGACAGTATTTCCGCTTAAATGCCTTTTTAAGATAAAATATGTTTGCCAAATGTTTTGTATTGGGTGGCACTTGTTAAATTGCTTTCGGGGCCAGTTGGGTCACCACCCATTCATATTGCCATCACATGGACACTTGATGTGATGTTCAGGCCATGTGATTGAAAAATTAAGTTTTGTTAAAACATCGAAAGCATAAGGGCACTTTGGGGTCCTTATTAAAAAAAAGAGAGAAACTAAATAACTATATTAGAAATTGACTGTTGTGCAGTTAATAGAAATTATATGCTTACAAAGAAAAAACTTTCATCTTGAAAAATAATAAATGACGGTCATAAGGAGAAGAATGTGCGAATACCCTTGTGGAAGTTTCCAATGATGATCTATTTTTTATATACAACGCTAAGCTTAATTTACTAAAGTAGATGTTATAACAAAAGATATAAAAAATAGAGTTATATGTTTGCCGTCATAAATAAAAGTAGACCCTGGAACTAATATTGAACAGTAGCGAAATAAATGGGGCTATAACAAAACTATGAATCTGGTCAAAATTAAAAAAAGTCCACTGTTTAGCCTAATATGTGGATATATTAAAGTAAAATAGAATCATGGAATCAAGTCTGGAAAGCCTTTGAATGGGGTCTGTAAAAAATAAGGACCTACCATTATAAGGCGGTAAGAAGTCACATCGAGTCATTTCCAAGTGACCTAGAACCCGTACATACAATCCTTAGTTGTATGCATGCAAACTTTCAGATTATTACTTTTACAGAGGTCGCCTGGCGGAGAAACAAATACTTAATATGATACGTATGTTCCAAATTTCGATATAATCTGTTTAATCATGATATTAGAAATCATATCACATAATTCAAAATCTCCTCAAGTGCATACATATTGAACACACCCTAATGTTAGCTAAATTTTTGTTGAATATATTACAGCTGTAGCTGAAGAGCGATATATTGCGAAAAGAATTTTAAACATTTTTTGGTCGCGGTTTTTGTGGCCATCTTGTCCTCAGCTCTTTATGGCATTTTTTAAGTATTGAAAGTATCAAAAAACTCTAAATGAATTTTGAAATGCAGTGAAAGAATGAAATATGCTTTAGTCACTGCTAAACTAACCACAAAAAGGGCAAAAATCAATAAGTGAATAGGTCAAAGGCTATGCAACACTCTAGTCTAACATAAACTACCTCCTACAGGGGCCGCTTTAAAGTACAGAAAGAGTAAAAATTGCTTTGGTCACTGCTACACTGACCACAGTGAGAATTGAACGAATTGAACGAATTGACAACATTAGATATACATGGTTTTCCAATAAGAGTGATATGATTTCTTTGAATAAAAAAAACACACTTGTCATAGTTTTGTTTTTGACTATTGAGTTCGAGATCGTTGTTTTTGTTTTCTGTTAAACAGAAAAACAAACCTTCTTTAAATAAGAAGAATAAGAAATATGTGAAATGTATTAAGGGTGGTCACTGGTTGGTGGACGATATCGTTTCGGAAGCTGCCAAGCAACCTCATCGGCACCTTGGACAAAATACCCTGTCAATAATTGGCACAATATGAGAGCAGCTCAATATGAAATAATTGAGAACTGACTTCAAAGTCCCATATATCCAAAACATTGCAGATAGTATTTCTCAACCTTAATACATCCCCACACTTCTTGTTTGGTTTTTTGTGTGTCCCTGCAATTTGCGGGGAAGGCACACGATTTGTTGTTATTGTCGCTTTGAAGTCAGTTCTCAATTATTTCATATTGAGCTGCTCTCATATTGTGCCAATTATTGACAGGGTATTTTGTCCAAGGTGCCGATGAGGTTGCTTGGTAGCTTCCGAAACGATATCGTCCACAAACCAGTGACCACCCTTAATACATTTCACACATTTCTTATTCTTCTTATTTAAAGAAGGTTTGTTTTTCTGTTTAACAGAAAACAAAAACAACGATCTCGAACTCAATACTCAAAAACAAAACTATGAAAAGTCACAACAGATCGAATAACAAAAAAACAAAAACAATCACACTTGTTAAGGAAATTCAAAAGTTTTTTATTTAATGTGAAGTACAATCGATACAATTAAGTTCTAAATAAAACGTCATTCAAATGACCTCCACGACTTCTTCTGCAGGAACGAATTCGATGAACCCAATTTTCGAGCACTTTTTCCACTAAATCAAGTCGTATGTCATGAATGGCACGTTCAATATTGACTTGTAAAGCTTGAAGAGAGTCTGATCCAAAAGACCAATGACTTCAAGAAACCAATGACCACAAGAAAGGGTCTAATGGTATTAAATCACAACTTCTTGGAGGCCATTCAGTATCAGAATTTCTGAAATAATCGAATCTCCAAACATTTCTCGCAGCAATTCAATTGTTTCATTTTCTGTTTGGCACGTAGCCACAATCGGTCAATGGCAAAAAGATAGCTCATAGCGAGAGCTAAAATATTGATCATGGGTGTCCAGGTCGTAGGTAGACTGGAAAGTGTCTTTTTGGGTTTAAAAAAAAATGGACTTATCGCACGAAAAGTTGCAATTGGAGAACGATTATTTTGATAATAAAACTGAATAATTTGTAAACGTTGTTCTTGCGTATTTCTCTCCATGATGAAATTGTAAACACTACTGAATACAATGAAAAACAAATGACAGTTTAAATGGCCGTAACGTCACTTCAAAATCATATCATCCCAATTGGAAATCTTTTATTACCACAGTCAGTGTGAGCTATATATTTTGAAAAGGATTTAGAAATTTTACGACGCGGTTTTATGCCCGGTTTGTCACCAGGTTGGACATCGAATTATTGTTTTCGCACCTCTTTTGAGGTCAGTATGTACATACACATTTTTAGATATTAGCACGTAAGGAACTTTTAAAATCATTGAAATAATGAACATTGTTCTGGTCACTGCTACACTGACGCAATACAAAGATTAAAATTTTGTGTCTTTTAAGAGATATACTCAAGTCGGAACTTCCCACTGGCAAAAAAATGACCTCATCAATCAAGATGATTTTGTAATGTTCGTATCGTTTTTTGATCGTTTTGTATCGTTCGATGGTCGTGTATCGTTCCATTTAAAGAATAAAATCTTCAAAAGTGGCAGCTACCGAAATACCGGGTGATTCAAAATAATACCTCTTGTTGGAAAACCCGTATTAGTTCTCTAATGTAATTTGTACCCTTAAGTTCCTAAGGAAAATGAGGAAAATCGGTCCATGTTTGATATTGTCCGCATATAAACGTCCATTCCATTTAGAAGTCTAATCGGCGTGCTAACCCACCTCACGGATATTTAATATTTTGTACTTCACATTGCATTAAATCGTCGCTAGTGAAAATGGAGTAAATTGGTCCATATATTGATAAGCAAAGGGTGGTCCAACTAAAAAGCACGATGTTAATTATAAATAAATAGAAGGATCAATGACAATTATGTGTGAAACAAAATATCGGCCAAATGCTCGCCACGGCTTCGGTGGCATACCTCTATCCGATGGTCCATATTTTCAATAACTCTGAGACATAATTGAGGGTCAATGTTGTTAATGTGCCGAATTATATTATCCTTTAGCTCTTGAATTGTTTTTGGCTTATTGACACTTCTGCTTTTAAATATCCCTAAAGAAAGAAGTCCAACAGTGTCAAATCACATGGTCGTAGAGGCCAATTAATATCGCCACGACGTGAGATAACACGGCCATTGAATTTATCGAGCAAAAGAGCAATTGTTTCGATGGCTGTGTGGCAAGTGGCACCATCTTGTTGCAACCACATATCGTCCAGGTCCATATCCTCAATTTCTGGCCACAAGATGTCCGTTATCATCTCGCGATAGCGAAAACCATCAGAAGTACGGCTCGATGACGCCGCCAGCCCAAAAAACGCACCAAACAGTCACTCTTTGTGGAAGCATCAGCTTTCCAATAATCACTCCTGGATTCTAATTTGCCCAATTGCGGCAATAACGAATCCACTGAGGTGAAAGTGTGCCTCGTCGCTGAAGATGACTTTCTTTGTAAAGTCACCATTCACTTCTTTCTGTTCAACCAACCATTCGGCGTATTGACTACGCTTGAAATGGTCAGTAGGCTTTTGCAATTGAGTCAATTGAAGCGTGTTTGCGAATAATCTCAAATCTTTATTTAAAATTCTAATCAGTGATGTTTGTGAGTTGTTCAAACTACTATCGCGAACAGCATCAATGTTTTCCGCAGAACGAACTGGGCGAGCATGCACAGGTGTTTTCACATCTCGTACAGACCCTGAGACCCTGTTTGCAGAATTTTGCGCACAGTTCTCCCGATTGTGGATATCTCTACATGGTTTAATTTGTTAAACACTGAAACAAAGAAAGTCAAATTAAGTTGGACTCACAATTAACATCGTGGACCCTTTATAAGCCTCTTATGAAGGTCACTTTTGTATCCCATGTGCCTGGAATTTATAACTGTATCTAATTCACCTGCAACTATTCATAGTAATGATGGTTTTCTGCGCATTTGTTGGCAAACAATGGTAGAGGGTATTATGCAGTCGGCCCAACTTTAGGCTTTCCTTACTGTTTTTTCCCCTATACTCGTATATGTATATTTTCCCTATTTTAGATAAATATTCGTTGCGTTTAATTTTACAAAAATGCTGTATCATTTGGAAGGATATTTTACAAATTGAGAACGATTTTGTTTAAACCTGTTTTATTAGCTAAAATAACTCCAGCAATATCAGAGTCCTAAATGTTGTATACAAATATATATGTATGTGTATTTCCCAGCACCGCACGCACATATTTAAAAGAAGCGAAACACAGAAAAATTCCTGCAAAAATTCTACCACAACATTTGTTGTATGTTCGCATTTATACTCGTATTTTTGCAATCGTTCTGGTTTTCCTTTTTAACACTGGTTACTGACCAGTATTAATTAAAAATATTTCTTCCAATTAAATTTTTGTTAAACTGGACATTCGGTAACCGTACACCCGCATCCTCGCCCCACCCCCACCGTAGGCAAGCAACAGCGTCGCATCGCATCACAACGCATATCAAATGAAATTCGTTGGAGAAATGGTGGTCATACAAATGAAAGGTCCGTCGGACGGACACACGAAGAGTTGGCAGAAATGTGAACAGATATCATCGTGTAATGTAAACGTTTAAATTAATTAAACTTTTACGTTGCGGGACTTTTTGCTCGTCGTCCATGTCCATCCATTGCATTGTGCAACAGCACTAAAAAGGACAAGAGTCCGGGGAAAAGGACAAACATGCCACGAATGCGTGTGTTGCGGAGGGAGCGAGGCATTTTTCTGGAAACATAACTGTTGCGACTATTTTTAGTTTTTTTTCTTTTACTCTATCTCTTTCTCTGGTTTTTATGTATTGCCTTCCTTGGAATTTCCGTTGCTAGCGTTCACTGCCAGTTTTCTCCACATTTTTGCGTTGTTGTAACCGCACTGAAATTATGAATCGGGGTGTCAGGTTTTTAACAGTTTCTCGTTAACCGTTTCGTAGAATTTCCAAACGTTGGTTTGACTGGACGTTTTGTGGCGCTTGGTGCTGGCAATGCTTTTGGAGCAGTTATAGTGGCTCCAGACTGAATAAATGTGGAAAACCCTTCTCAAAACAAACTCATGTCTCAAGCGGCAGAAATGTGTTTTGATCTACGGCAATTGTTATCTTCAATATGCCCTTGGTAAATATAACTTTTTTGCATAAAAACAAAATTTCCAACGTTTTTTTTGAAAATTTAGATCACATTCAGCATTTCATCTGTTTTTCAAAGAAAAACAAAGAAATGCTTTGCTAATTAATCAGAATTATCAGAATTTCCATTCCAAACATTAAATTAAAATAAAAGAGAAAGGATTTTTTTTGTAGAACAGCTTAAAATTTATTTTTATAAGAACTTATTTGGCAATTCTGCTTGCATATTCAAATTCAACGTATCGAAGTCTTCTGAAATCGAGTCTAATATTTCCATACCTACGAACAAATATGGCCAGTGGTCCATTATGGACCGTTTGAGAAAAATCGTTATCGGTTTGTTTTAAATCTAGTTTTTTATAATCAGGTTATATTTTTTTAGTCAAATACTACAAATAAAACCAACTGTGCGTTACATAATACACGCGTTCTCTGAAGAATGTGGTTCCAAAATGCAATTTTGTTCAAAATCTACTAGATAAAAGCAGAAATCTAAATGTCCTTACCAAGAGCACACAAATACTTTTTTGATAATGATTGATGACTCATTTTAGCACAAAAACATTCTAAAATCTAAATAGAGAAAATAGTTGAATATGCAACTTTGTGTGCAAAATTTCGATATTCGCGACAAATGAATTCATTTTGCATATTATGCTTCACTAGTTTCACAGAATTTTTATAATTTACAATGTACATGCAAAATATTAGCGCAATCCTTTGAGTAGATCGGCGGGAAAATATAAAAAGGGTCACAAGCAGACTAATGAGGTCATATCTTCCGCGAAAATTAAAATTTTGCAAAACTTCACAACTAGTATTTGTTATGGGATCCCACATTCCAATTTTCAACAAAAAATAATTTTGGACTGTTTTCAAAAAAATATATAAATATTTTCACTTTTCTTCTTGTATCCCCCAAACACTGTATGAGAATTCATTTTTTTTAGAATTTCTTCGTTGTTATTTTCTCCATCTTATTTTACGTTTGATGTCAAAGGCAAAGAAAAAATGTGTAGTAATTATTTCTTACAAATATGAGGGAAGCATAATAATGATTACCATAAGTTATTAAAGAATATAATTTTCATAAAGTGGCATATTTTGTTGGAATTATAAAAATAAAACAAGTAAGAAAGTTCAGTCGGGTAAACCGACTTATGAATCCCCTCACCTTGAGTCCCAAAAAAATATTAGTAGATGTATTTATTTTTTTGTTTTAATTAAATAATTAAAAATTTAAATTGCATTTAATAACTTTAAAGTATGTACTGGTATTAAAGTTCTAGGCTATTAACTTTTGGTGTAAAATGGTCCATATGTGTGGGGGGTACCAAAAGTGGTGTGCAAATAACGGCCACTTTTCTCTAGACTCTAGGTACTATAAAAGCGTTGCACTGTACGAAATTACAAGTATTTGTATGCACTAATATTAAAGTTAAAACCTGTTAACTTTTGCTACAAAAAGGTCCATTTATGTGGGAGGTACCAAAAGGGGCGCCCCAATAACGGTCATTGGTCTCTGGACTCTAGGTACTATTAAACCGTTACACTGTACAAAATTTCAGGTCTTTGTATGTACTGGTAATAAAGTTATAAACTGGTAACTTTTGGTACAAAATGGTCCATTTGTGTGGGAGGTACCAAAAGGAGCGGGACAACAATGCCCATTTTGCACTGTATTGTAGGTAATATTAAACCATTGCACTGTAAAAAATTTCAGGTCTTTGTAGGCACTGGTAATAAAGTTATAAGCTGGTAATTTTTGGTACAAAATGGTCCATTTGTTTGGGAGGTACCAAAAGGTACATTTTTCATTGCCTTGTAGGTACTTTTAAACCATTACACTGTACAAAATTTCAGGTCTTTGTATGCACTGGTAATAAAGTTATAAGCTATTAACTTTTGGTTCAAAATTGTCCATTTGTGTGGGAGGTACCAAAAGGAGCGTGGCATCTTCGCCCGTTTTTCTCGAGGTAACAGTGACTAATAAACTATTGCTATGTGTAGAATTTCAGAGGATTCAAATAAGAAGTATAGAAGTTATTAAATAATCAATATTTCACTAAATGTTAACAGTTTGTGGAGGAGGTACTAGAAGGAGTGGACCAATATGGTCCATCTTCGAACTTAGCCGGAGTAGAAGAAAATATTACCACATACCAAATTTGAAGGCAATCGGTTACTCCTTTCGAGAGTTATCGTGCGCACCAGGCAGCAGACAGACAGAGAGACGGACGGACATTGCTCATTCGACTTAAAATGACCCAAAACGGATATCCGCAGAACATACTTAGGGTCTTAGGTCACTCCTTCGATGTGTTACCCTTTGGCTCGTAGCAAATGATATATACCCTCCAGGGACGTATCCAGGATTTTGGTTAGGGGTGCCCAACCTTTTTTTCCATAACAAAGATAAACAATTATAAAATTGCGTTTATTGTGTAGGTAATGGAAGCTAAGTTCCTTAGTTTTTTATTCGAATTTTATTCCTAAATATAAATGTGTACTTTAGTACGAGATCAGTAAAACTTTTTATAATAAAATACGTAAGAGTTAAAAATGTAATCTCGATTTTTTGAAAGAAATATATCAATTATTTCATCGATTTTGACTTCATCTTTGTATATAGACATCAAAGCCAGATAAGATAGCCTTTCTCCTTCCATTCTGTTCCAGTATCTGCAAAAGGGTAAAAGGCTTGGGAACATGCCCTCGTCACAAACTGAAATAGCATCTAATGCATTTGATGGGTTATCATTCTTCTGCTTCCAATAATCAATCCATATACTTATTTCAGATAAAACAGATTTTGCTGAATTTTTTAAATCGTTTTTGTAAAAAAGTGTGACTTCTTTGAAATCTTCCTTTATTAGATTTACAACTCGTATCGGAACGATATTAAACAGACTTGTAATTATAGCTTCATGTTCGGAAAATCTATTATTTAAATGTGATATTACTTCGTCCAATATGGTATGGTCCTAAAATACGCCTTGGCATCTGAACCAGGAATATTAGCCCTATACTTTTGAGTGCCTACTCTTCTAGGTAGTGCAGCTTCTATTCCAAAACTTCTTGCAAGTTGTGTGGATTCTTCAAATAGTTTATCAAACTCCGCATCTGAATTTCTACGCATGTTACTTAATTTAGTCGTTGCCAATTTTATGATTTCATAAGCCTTTATTATATATAGGTTAATCGTTTGCAAATACCGTGATAAGTTCTGTGTAATGGCCAAAACCGTACTACTTATTACCACACCCAATATAAAGTCAAATTTACATACACGGTTGTGCAAACTCATTCCATCACTGCAACCTCATGTTAAAAAGTTAGATAGATAAGAAATCATAAATGGAATTTTAACTTAATTTTCGCCATATCTGGTTATCATAAATTTAAAGCCAACCAATAATTACACCGGTCGACAAAAACAACATTTTTTCCTGGGTTTCTGTTTTAATGCATCGATTCTGATTCTAGACGTCAAAAAACGTCAAAATCTCCAATCTTAGCTTTTAAAGTTTATTTTTGTAAATTTTAAATCGATAAGAAAGTTTTAAAGTTAAAACCTTACTAAATTTGCTATAACTTTTTAAATTATGCATCGATTTTCTTCGGAATGGGCTCGTTTAATTCATGACCATCTGTTCGGTCATGAATTAAACGATACGATAAAATCATAAAAATATAGCATTTGTTAATTTTTAGATTATTTTATGGGAGTATTATTTTAAAAATATTTAAATGTTATCAAAAAATCACATTTTTTTGCAATATTTTGTAATACTCGTATATCGTCGAAACCGCTGAACGGATGGAAAATAGTATTATATGAAGTTGAAGGCTACTTAATATTTAATTCTTTAAAACTTTCCTCAACAAAATCGGATAAATGGTTCACGAGTTATGCCACTATATGTGGTTTAACCACTAATTTCATTCCATATCACAGCTTATCGCGAGAATTTAAAGAGACAACCCTTTAGGCTAAGAAAAAAGAGAGGTCGAACCACATATTATGGCATAACTAGAGAATCATTCATCCGAATTGGTTCAGATAAGCTTTACAAACTTCAGAATTAGCCTTCAACTTCGCACAATACAATTTTACATCCGTTCAGCGGTTTCGACGATATCTTACAAAGTATTGCAAAAAATCATATTTTTTGAGAAAATTTTAATAATTTTTAAATAAAAGCCTCACAAAGACATCTAGAAACGCATAATTGTCATATTTTTGTGATTTTATCGTAAACTTTTAAAGGTTATGAATAAATTGAGACCATTCCGAAGAAAATCGATGCATAATTTAAAAAGTTTTAGCAAGGAAACCATGCACTTTTCTTATTTTAGTTGTTATTACTTTTACTGTTACCATTTTTTACGCTTTTGTATTGTTTTTTTTAACGGCCTTCCAAATATTTTTCGTGATTTTTTGAGTGATTTTGAAAATTGTAAACAGTTTATGCCTATGTTGAAAAAATTTCGGGGCCTGGGCCCCCCCCTCTGTATACGTCCCTGATACCCTCCTCTCTAAGGTGAGGGGATAACAATACTCGTATATAAAATAAAACCAGTAAGGAAATTCAAAAGTCTGGCGGAGCTGACTATATGATCACCTACAACATCTTGATAGAGCAGATTAATCACGCATATAATTGATCAAAATTTGAAACGAGTGCCTTGAAACTCGTACTATCAGTCAATGGATCAAGAAATTACGTTTTTTAAGTACATATAAATAGTTTGAAAAATTTTGCTTAGCCAATTCTTGCATGCATAACCGAAATGATTATTTCTAAATATCAACCGATTTCTTAATGTAGCTGCCATTTTCATAGAGCAACTGACTCGCTTCTCCCAATTTTAGGGACATGGGTTTGTAAAATACAGCTTATACAGCCCTGAGAAGCCAAATAGGACGGAAAATATATATGGGGGCTATATCTTAATCTAAACCGATTTCCACTAAATTTAGCAGTCTTTAGTAATGGATAAAGAGACTTTTACCTCGATCTGCTGCAATATACATCGTCTATATCCCTTATAAGCCAAATGATATGTCAAAAAAATTTTATTGAAAAAAGTATCTCTACTAGGATCACTCGTTATAACATTACACTAATATATATGTCAATTTGTTGTCAAAACGTTGTAAACGTTGTTCAGGCGTAAGTCTGTCCATGATGAAAAGCCAAACAATACTTAACAGAAATAACATGACAGCATGACACGACTCATACGTGATCTGTCAAAAAAATGCTATTGAAAAAAGTATCTCTACTTGGATCACCCTATATATGAGGGATATAGCTAAATCTGAACCGATATCCATTAAATATAGTAGTCAGTATTAATGGGTGAAGACATTTTTACGTCCATCTGGTGCAAAATACACCTTCTACAGCCCGTAGAACACAAATCGCAGGAAAATAATGGGTGATTCATCGTGAGGTTTGATTCATAATGCAAATTAAAACACAGAAATTTGAAAGTGAACTTGAAATTTTTTATTATCGGTTAAAAAACAATTTATGGCTTTTACTGTTTGAAAATAATATCATGTAAATGTTGGCCATGGCTACATCTGAGGTGGTCCTTTTGGAAGGTCCAATTTTGGGCAACTCGAGCTAGCATAACGACTGGTCTCTCGAGAATAATAGGAGTAATGTTGGCGTCCAAAGCGTCAATCGTAGCTGGCTTATTCCTGAAGACCTCATACTTTCAATCTAACTAGGTGGTTAATTTACCGTAGCAAAACGTGAAATTAAGTGCTCACCAAAATGATTTTTCAACAAGGTCATTGTTTCACGCGCTATATGGCTCGTAGCGCCATCTTGTTAAAACCAGAGCTCACCGAGACCATGCGCTTGAATTTTAGGAAGCACAAAGTCGGTTAACATGGTGCGATAACGGTTACCATTGACGGTAACATTCTTAATTTACTCATTTTTGAAGAAATTTGGACCAATGATTCCACCAGCTCTTAAACTACACCATACCCTTGTTTTTAATTGATGTAATTGTTGCTCTTGGTAATATTCTGCAATTTTGTTTCTTAATAAATATACATTGATCAAAAATGTGCTTCATCACTAAACAAAATTTCACGACAAAGCACCACATTTTCATTGAGTTTTTCCAGAGCCCATTCACTGACGCCGTTGTGGTTTGATTCTTTTCATGATGATTTGCCAAACGATACTGAACAAAAATGATCAAATAGTTTGATATGAGTCACTCGTGAACTGAAGGAAAACTCATATTGAAAACTACACGATGAATCACCCATATGGACGCTTTAAATAAATCTGCAACGATTTTCCCACTTACTTATGCTAAATCATATATAGATTTATTATGTAATTTATACAATTATTTATCATTGTTAAAATACAAATCTATCAGTTAATAATAATAAATAATAATACTAACTTACCATGCAAATCAATACTTGTATTTAGACTTGTTTTTGTTTTTTTTTTTATTTTATTCGATCTGCTTTCATAGTACATATTTTGTTTTTGTACCATACTAAGCGAATGTCTCCAAAAAAATGTACGAGGGATGATGATTACTGATTGTCTTTTTTTTTTGGGGATATGCTCTTTTAGAAAAAATTCTCGTTGGCTGTGCGTATATATTCTAATAATTCGACTGAAGTAATCGATGTAATAAGGATATTGATAATGGGAGTTTGTTGGCTCCCGAAACAGATCTGTCCATCCAACCATTACCACCACCCCCAATACATGTCACTTACTTCTTCTTTAATTTTTAACAAAGTTGTTTTCATATACTGAAGACAACAATAACGATCTTGAGTCTAAGTACAAAAACAAAATATGTACTTATATTTAGTATATATAAATTTAGTATATTTAATGGTTTCTGAGATATTTTAATTTATATAATACGACCCCTAGCCCGATCACGCCCATTTTCGGCGAAGTTATTGATATTGACCATACCAATTAAAATTTCAATGGTCGATTTGTTTGTGTCCGACAACCAACTTTTTTTGTGTAGATTAGGGCATACTATTTTATAAAACCAAAACAATTTTTTTATGGTAAAGTTTTTTGTGTTGTTGTTATTTACTGTTGGTCTGTGCTTTTGTTATTCAGTCAGAATTTATTTTTGGTTTGAGACCATATGTTCCAGTTACTTTCTGTCTATTGCAAAAAAGTAATAGAAACAAATACAAAAATTGGTAGAGAGTTTTAATTGCTTGGTAGAATTGACTGCAGTTTCGATAGACACCACTCTATCATCTTCAGAATTCAGTAGCAATAGTGTATATCTTTAACTTAAATCAGCTGAAATACTTATGGAAGCAGTAAATTGAATTTAACAAGAACTGTTAACCAAACCAGTATTTTGCCGAACTAAGTCAACATACTAAAACTCTCATACCAATAAATTTTTGTTTTTTGCTTGGGTTCGCAGCGCGAACCACGAAAACAAATGTAGTTTTGTCAACGGCTAATGCCGACGTCATCGTACCTCATGTTTTTTTTTTAATTTTTCATGGGTTCGGTTCGCGCGACGATTTTCAAAAGAAAATTTTGTTCAGCGATGAAGCTCACTTTTGGAATGAATGAGTACGTTATTAAACAAATTTGTCACATTTGGAGTAATGATAATTCACAAGCCATTGTTCAGACGCCGTTACATCCACAAAAAGGCACTGATTGGTGTGCTCTATGGGCAGAGGCAATCATTGGTCCATATTTCTCCAAAAATGAAGCCGGCCATAATGTTAATTCAAATTCGTGCCTGAATTGTAGAATGTTTATGTGGACGACCTTTAGTTCCAACAAGACGACGCCACATGCCATACAGCCAACGAAACAATTAATTTATTGAAGGAAACTTTTAGTGAGCGCATTATCTCGCGTCGTTAGCCTGTGGAGTGGAAGAGAATATTCAGCGCGTTATTGCTGACATACAGTCCCAAATGCTGCAAAAATTGGGAATCTTGGGTGGAATTTATTCAAGCCAGCGGCGGTGGCCCCTTGAAAACAATAATTTTTAAACATACCCAGCAAAAAACCAGTAAGGAAAGGCAGAAAGTCGGACGGGGCCGACTATATAACAATGCGATAAAGGACATTGGGATAATAATTTGGAATAATTGGTAAGTCGGCAGCAACATATTATCCAATTCTGAGCCGATAATCGCTAAATTAAGCAATATTTGTTCCTAAATTAAGAAACATCTTTCCGGAAAATATTAATGATCGGAAGTAAAGTACAACTTCTATAGCGCTTTGATACCAAATCAGGAGGAACATATATATGGAGGTTATATATAAATCTGAACCGATTTTCTCTAAATACTCATTTATGTAAAAAGACCTCTTTCTGTAGAATTTCGTACTGATCGGATATAAAATACAGTCTCTACAGCGCTTACATGTCAAATCGGTGGTAACATATATATGGGGGCTATATCTAAATCTGAACCGATTTTCTCCGAATTTGGCAGTATTCCTTCTAGTAATAAGAAACCTCTTTCTGCCGAATTTCGCACTGATCGTATATAAAATACAGTTTCTACAGCATTTACATGTCAAATCGGGAGTAACATATATATGGGGGCTATATCTAAATCTGAACCGATTTTCTCCGAATTTGGAAGTATTGCTTCGAGTAATAAGAAACCTCTTTCTGCCGAATTTCACACTGATCGGATGTAAAATACAGTTTCTACAGCATTTACATGTCAAATCGGGAGTAACATATATATGGGGGCTATATCTAAATCTGAACAGATTTCCCTAAAATTTGGCAGTGTTAATTCACGTAATGAGAAACCTCTTTCTGCCAATTTTTTACTGATCGGATATAAAATACAGTTTCTACAGCGCATACATGTCAAATCGGGGATAACATATATATGTGGGCTATATCTAAATCTCAACCGATTTCCCTCAAATTTGGTAGTAATAATTCATGTAATAAGAAACCTCTTTCTGCCGAATTTCGTACTGATCGGATTAAAAATACACTTTTTACAGCGCTAACATGTAAAATCGCGGGTAACATATATATGGGGGCTATATCTAAATCTGAGCCGATATCCCTCAAATTTGGCAGAATTAATTCATGTAATAAGAAACCTCTTTCTGCCGAATTTTGTACTGATTTTTACAGCGCTTACATGTAAAATCGGGGGTAACATATATATGGGGGCTATATCTAAATCAGATTTTCTCCGAATTTGGCAGTATTCCTTCATGTAATAAGAAACCTCTTTCTGCTGAATTTCAAACAGATCGGTTACAAAATAATTTTTTTACGGCGCTTACTTGTGAAATCGGGTATAACGTATATATGGGGGTTGTATCTAAATCTGAACCGATTTCTTCCAAATTTAACAGTGTTCATTAATATAATAAGAGACCTCTTTCTGCTGAATTTCATACTGATCGGATATAAAATAAAGTTTTTACAGCGCTTACATGTGAAATGGGGGGTAACATATATATGGGGGCTATATCCAAATCTGAACCGATTTTAACCAAATTAAACAGGGATCGTCCTCAGCCAAAAAAAAGATATGTGTAAAGTTTAGTCAAGATGGGGCCATAATTGTGACCTGTAATTCGATTACAAGAATACATCTACAGACGGACAAACAGACAGACAAAGCTAAATCGACTCAGAAAGTGATTACATGTCGATCGGTATAATAAACAATGGATCTATCTCTTCTCCTTTTGGGTGTTACAAACAAATGCACAAAGTCATAATACCCTGTACCACAGTGTGGTGTATTTGTCACCACTTTTGCACCACTGTTTTAAAGCACTGTATGATTTGCTTTTATGATGAATGTATGTCGATCTTATTAACATCTTTGGGTCCAGAGATAATTCTATTATTTTAAAGGAATAAGTAGAGCCTAACATAGGGAAGGGAAGGGAAGGTGTAAATAATTTACTATTGGCTAAAGTGATCAACGATCATATATGTATGTTCAGGACGTTTTAAGATGTTTGTAATCCGTGTGGTGGGGCTGGCTTTTGAAAAGATAACCGAATGATAGTGTAACTCCTAGTAACATTTTCGCAAATGGTCAACATTCTCAGTAATATAGTATTTTTTATTCTACACTGTAATAAAGGGTTTTCCAACAAGAGGTGTTATTTTGGTATTCAAAAAAAATCCATATTTTGAGATAAATTATCGGATGTTTATTTTATAATAAAGAGGAAGGTATGCCGTTAATAATGAAAGACAACATCAGCCTAATGGCCACCACGACCACGCTTACAGGACCATATCCTTTTCATGAAATTTTCCATAGCCAAATCGCAAAGTGGCTGCCCTATGTCCTCGATAGCCTCATGAATTCTATCTTTGAGGTCTTGAATCGACGCTGGCCCCAAAGGAAGAAGTCGCAAGGTGTTAAATCACAAGATCTCTGTGGCCAATTGTGATCGAGAGATAACACGTTCCGGAAACTTTTCCCGTAACAGAGCAATGGTTTCGTTGCTTGTGTGGCACGCAGCGCCGTCTTGTTGAAAGTAAACGTTGTCCAGATCAATACCATCCAACTCCGATCATAAAAAATCATTAATCATCTCTCGATAGCGCAATCCATTCACCGTAACTGTTGATCCAACCTCATTTTCGAAAAATTAAGGTCCAATGACCCCGCCGGACCATAAATCGCACCAAACAGTCACACGTTGAGGATGGAGAGGCTTCTCAACAATAACTCTTGGGTTTTCCGAGCCCCAGATGAGACAATTTTGCTTGTTGACGTAGCCACCGAGGTGGAAATGGGCCTCATCAGTCAAGATGATTTTTCGATGGAATTTCGGATCATTTTCATGCATTTCAATGACCCAATCAGCAAAGACACGACGTTGTTGATGATCGGCCGGCTTGAGTTCTTGTGTTAACTAAGCCTTAAGACCCATGTCTTTATGCAAGATACGATGTAATGACGTTTGTGGAATGCCCAATTCCAAAGAACGAGGAGGAATGGACAAACCTGGGTTTTCTGCAACACTTTGGGCTACAGCAGCAATATTCTCAGTTGTTCTTGAGCGACGTGCACGGGTTTTATTCTTCACACCACTAACTTGTCCCAACAGCTCAGATTTGACTGAAAGTTTTCATCATTTTTGTAGTGAATTTTAATAATTTCAATGCGTTGTTGAATCGTGTATAGTTCCATTTTTAATAATGGCGTAGTTTCTACTTGTCAAATGTCAAAGAATAAAAGCTTCAAAAGTGACAGCTACCGAAATACCGGGTGATTCAAACAAAATAACACATCTTGTTGGAAAACCCTGTACTTCAAAAATATGATCCAAATACTAGAGGCACCTTCCTGAGAAATTAATCTACAAATCTACTAGTCTGGAACCGCCCATTTTTGGTGAAGTTCGTTGTGTTGACTTACTCAACATATAAACCAAACTTCGTTCTATTACGAACAACAGTTTCCACGATATTGAAAAATTCTGAATATATTTTCTGGGTCCACCTTCGGGAAGGTTGCCATCAGACGCGTCCACAGGTTGCGTATAGTAGGTACCCGGTAGATATATACTTTGGGCAGTAGCGATTAAATAAGCAATCGCGGACAGTTCAGCGGAAACAGGGGGAGATTCTCGGAGAATTCTCGTTTTAATTAGTTGTCAACAAACGCCGCTTAAAAACCAATATCAAACAACAAACAGACAAGAGTGAGGCTTTGAAATTGCAGCCCCATTACCATTCCAATATGCAGCGGGCTAATCACTAGATTATCTGAAGCATCATGATTTACGAAATTTCTGCAAGTGAAGAAGAAACAATATAACCATCAATGTCGACCTTTGTCACACGAAAAAAGATAAAAATTGCTCAATGGAATGTTTAAACATTCCATTTTCCTAGAGACAATCAGGTATTCACTTTATGCAAAAGATGTACGGACAAATGGATTAGAGGTTTGAATCAAAGTTGTTTCTCTAACCAGTTTTCGGTTGGAAGCCAAACCCAATCTGCATAACCCTCGTTTGTGGTCACATCTTTTCATGTTTTACACAGTTTTTTATGCTGCTGCATATTGCAGCCATAAGATATTGTTGTTCCTACTCCCGACGTTGCTGTAGTTGGATGCTTCTGTTGCTACTGCTTCTTGCAGTTGAACGTTTGTGGGCTGCTGTGGAAATCTTACTTAATCGCGATCTTATTACAAGCGTTAATTACAACGCATTGTTAAGTTTGTTTACTTGTCGGAATGAATGCTTACCGATGTCCAGTTGATGCTTCGCTAGCCTTCATTTTGGGCCATCCACCACCACCATCCATGCCAGGCAAACACTGCTGTTGTCTCTGGTTGTGGTAAGAATGCTTCTGGCTTGATTGTCTTTTCACAGAGCAACTTCGCAGCAAGTGTCGGTGGCAGGGAAGCTCAAGTGGGCTGACTTGACTGGTGGTATCTTATTTTCGTATTTGTTTAAAATTCTTATGAGCGTTATAAACCGCTGAAAAAAGAGACCAACCAGACAGGCAAGTAGAAAGCGGCAAAAGGAACAAAAAGACAAGTACAAGATTTAACAATGGCTATGGATTACAGTAGACAAAGGACGAAAAGCTGCAAAGAAGCTGCAAGTCTACCTAACATGATTATGGTTATAATAATATATATGTGTGTGTGTGTGTGTGTTTGTGCTGCTTTAACTGGCCGTCATTATTATTCCTGTCTTTGCGAGATATAATCCTTTTTCTCTTTTTTCTTAATTTTAGCCTTTTTGCGGAGATTTACATTACCATTGCTTTTAAGAAACTTTCTTTCAGTTTGTATTCGCTTTTGGTCTGAAGAGTGCGACCGCTGAGGAGCACAAAAACATAAGCCATAAATAATAACTTATTTCGTTTTCCTTGGCTTCCTTGCATGTGACTCACCCACAATTCATCTTTGTATCATCTTTCCCAAGTGTAGTGAGTTTTTCCAGGGTGCCATTGTTTTTACCACTGCTATATGGCACAGTGGCTTGATGAGGTTGAGAAACAAAACAGCAAACCAATACGAAAATTATTCTCGAGAAAAAAACGTTTGATAATACATCAAAAAAAAAACTGCCTCCTTCTCAGCATGTTAGTAAGGAAGTGATACAGTATGAAAAGCTCGAAGAGCAATTTCCCGATTTGACATACAAATCGATCACCTATTTTCTATGGCTATACCATCACTTACCCTACGAGCAAAAACTTTAATACATTAGAGTGGAAGGAGTTATCTAATATCCTGTACGGGTATATGTTTGGCGGAAATCCATTTCAGGACATAGTAAGTCGTTTAAACTATCTCCATATATTTCGTATGGCAAATTCGGATGAAAGCCTCGAAGTAATTTATTTTTCATAGTATCCCTACTGGAATTTAGACCGGTACATAGTTTTTTTCACTATGCAAATAACATGTTACTTTTCTGAACGCCTACACACGAGTAGACATCAAGCTGGTCGTCTACTAAGGAGTAGATAACCCAAATCGTCGTCTCCTAAGGAGTAGATAATTCAATTGACCTTAGTAGGCGGAGTAGACAACTCACCTGGTCCTCTACTAAGACGCATACAACCGAACTGGTCCAAGTGTTGAAATTGTCCCCAGGCTGACCGTTGTTATTTGTTATTTAATTCAAATTAGATAACCCAACCGACCGCATACTAAGGAGAAGATAACCCAACTGGTGGAGCAGACAACTCAACTGGTCCTTCACTTTGAAGCATACAACCGAACTGGTTCTAGCGTCCAAATTGTCCCACGGTTGACAATTTGTATACCTCAAATTGTTATATAATGTAGGGAAAGGGTGTGATTATGGGGGTATTTTACATAATAAAGACTATGACTAAGGAGTAGGTAACTCAACTGGTTGTCGACTAAGCAGTAGATAACTCAACTGACCGCCTACTAAAGATTAGATAATCAAACTGACCGCCTACAAAAGAAAATGTAACACAACTCCTTGTCTCTTAAGGAGTAGATGATTCAATTGACCTTAGTAGGCGGAGTAGACTACTCAACTGGTCCTCTACTAAGAAGCATACAACCGAACTGGTTCTCGTGTTCAAATTGGCCCCGGTTGACTGTTTATCCCTTCACCTTAGAGAGGAGGGTATACATATATCATTTGCTACGAGCCAAAAGTGTAACACATCGAAGGAGTGAACTAAGACCCTTAGTATGTTCGGCGGAAATCCGTTTTGGATCATTTTACATCGTTTTATCAATGCCCGTCCGTCTGTCTGTCTGTGTGTCTGTCTGTGTGTCTGTCTGCTAGCTGGTGCGCACGATAACTCTCGAAAGGAGTAACCGATTGATTTCAAATTTGGTATGCGGTAATATGTTGCTCTATCTCCGGCTACGTTCGATATGGGCCATATTAGTCCACTTCATCTAGTACCTCCCCCAAAAAGGTTTAACTTTTAGTGAAATATTGATTCTTTAATACCTTCTATACTACTTACTCGAATCTTCTGAAATTTCACATATACAGGGTTGCCCATATTCGACGGACCCACGGACTCGTTGGGCCCATTCCAATCGACGAGGCTTGTCCGCAGGCAACAATCTTTGCGTCAATTGAATTTTGTACGGGAACAAATGCAAATCAACGCGAATAATCCGTTGTAAAGTGGACCGAGCCATGCCCAACTGCTGAGAACGGCGTTTTTGGGATGTTCTTGGGGACCTCTCAACACTGGCTCGTACGGCAGCGATATTCTCGGCCGATCGCCTTGGTCGACTTTTATTTGGCCTCTTCGGATTAGAAAGAGCCTCACCAGTCGAAAATTTTTCGTATAAACGCTTAATGGTGTTCTTAGAAGGCGCACTTCTCACATTTTTTAATATTTTAAAAGCACGTTGACTTGACTTCTTCTGGTGAATGTAAATTTCAACTATTTCAGAGCGCTCGCGTGGCGTGTATTGTTCCATGGTAAAAATCTGCTTGGACTGACGCTTCAAACGCGGTATGTCATTAAGCGATCTGACATCTCTGTCAAAAGTTATGGCGTTGCCAGATGGGTCCGTCGAATATGGGAGACCCTGTAGTATTAGTTTGTTAGTCGATAACACTTCAAGAAAAGTGGGCGAAGTTGCCACCTCCTTTTTTTGTACCTCCCACAAAAAGGGACCAGTTTGTACCAAAAGTTACCAACTTATAACTTTAATACCAGTACATACAAAAACTTGAAATTTCGTATAGTGTCCTTTTATAGTACCTAGATTCTAGAGAAAAGTTATTGGCACGCCCCTTTTGGTACAAATGAACCATTTTACACAGTTCACAGCTTATAACATTCATACCAGTGCATATAAATACTTAAAATTTTGTACATAGTAATGCTTTTATAGTACCTAGAGTCCAGTGATAAGTGGGCGTTATTGGAACGTGCCTTTTGGTACATCCCACACAAATGGACCATTTTGTACCAAAAGTTAACAGATTTTAACTTTAACACCAGTACATACTTTAAAATTATTAATTGCAATTTAAAATTATTAAATGCAATTTAAATTGATAATATTTTAACTAAATTTACGAATATTTTTTTGGGACTCAAGGTGAGGGGATTCATAAGTCGGTTTAACCGACTGAACTTTCTTACTTGTTTTATTTGTTATTCAATTCAGAAAGATAACTCAACTGACCGCCTACTAAGGAGTAGAAAACCAAACTGGTCTTCCCCTAAGGAGAAGATAGCCCAACTGACCGCCTACTAAGGAGTGGATAAAACAACTGACCGACTACAAAGGAATAGATAACCCAACTGACCGACTACAAAGGAATAGATAACCCAACTGGCCGACTAAAAGGAATAGATAACCCAACTGGTCGTCCACTAAGGAGTAGATAACCCAACTGACCGCCTACAAAGAAGTAGATAGCCCAAATGGTCGTCTACAAAGAAGTAGATAATCCAACTGTCCGTCTACTAAGGAGTAGATAATCAATCTGACCGGATACTAAGGAGTAGATAACTCAACTGTTCGTCGACTAAGGAGTAGATAATCAAACTGACCGCCTACTAAGGAGTAGATAACATAACTTGGCGTCTCCTAAGGAGTACATAATTCAACTGACCTTAGTAGGCGAAGTAGACAACTCAACTGGTCCTCCACTAAAAAGCATACAACCGAACTAAACCAATAGATAACCCAACTGGTCGTCCACTAAGGAGTAGATAACCCAAGTGACCGACAACAAAGAAGTATATAACTCAACTGGTCGTAGGTAATCCAACTGTCTGTCTCCTAAGGAGTATATAATTCAACTGGCCGCCTACTAAGGACTTGAAAACTCAACTGATCATCGACTAAGGAGTAGATAACCCAACTTGTCGTCTCCTAAGGAGTAGATAATTCAATTGACCTTAGTAGGCGGAGCAGACAACTCAACTGGTCCTCGAATAAGAAGCATACAACCGAACTGGTTCTAGCGTCCAAATTGTCCCACGGTTGACCATTTTTATACCTCATATTGTTATTCAATGTAGGGAAAGGGTGTGATGATAGGTGGTATTTTACATTATAAAGACTATGCGTTGCGATGTTTCACGAATGATGCTTCTGACACTCTGTATAATTTATGAATTAAATTTAGTTCTTATATTCATGTCAGAATTTATTTTCTTTGAATATAAAAGATCAATAGGATTATTTACGCAGTTGCTCAATCCTCATCACACCGGAAAGGAGTAAAACTCTGATAGATGGATTGATTGTACATAACCTGGAGGCCACCAACACAAGACACTTTGACAATATAGATAGGTTTACGTTAGCCTGGCAGCCGTTGTTTACGATACCACATAGACCAGTTTAGACCTAGTGTTTCCGCGGCCTAAAATGCCCCTCATGGTCCAGACTTCGCACAATGGGAAAAATGTCACATGGTAGTGAGCCGATGTGATCCAAAAAAATTATTTAAAAAAAAAACGTTATTTTTACTTCAAATGGCTGGAGATATTTTTATAAAAATTGAAGATATTTTCATTAAATATTCTGCATAATCAAGCAACATTTCCAAAAAACTGATTTTTGAAAGTTGTTTTTATAGTCCTATGCGCGCAAATTTCATCCTATTTTTACATCGTGCATTGTTTACTCAATGCGGAACAGTAACATAGCATGTGCTCAATGCTCTCCAATTCTTCCTCATCTCCAAGGCTTCTGCCGAAGTCATTGGCGTCAATTCCCAACCTTCTGGCGTTTTCGCCGTTCAAGAAAATTCTGCGAGAATTTCTAATGTCGTCCCTTTCCTAGCAAGTTCATCGGTATTGCAGTCCTCCGGGATACCCCTATGCCCTGGCACCCATACGAGGTGTATGTTGAACTGATCAGCGATATCGCTAAGACAGCAAATCGCATATAACCATCTTTTTTACTATTTTGGTCGATATCACGACATTGTGCTCCTCGGGATAACGTAGCCGGGGGTGACCCATAAATGAATAAATTTACAATATGAAACAGCAAAACGTCAGTAGCGACGAAAAATGGACGAGGGATGGACTTTGTGGTATCACGCAATTTCCCCGACCTTAATCAAATGCAGAGCGATTGCAGCAACTGACAGGGCTGTAGAGCAGAAAATAAACAAACTCCTCCTCCATAAAATCCCCTGCGAGTAAACAAAAAATTGCCACATTTGAGATAACACTTTGGTGGGATGTTTTCAAATCGCAGTGCACTTTTTCACTTTGCTATAGTGCAGCTACTCGTATAAAGAAGTACGAGTACGTTTGCTTGCTGCATTTTCCTGCGTTATTAGCTCTTTTAATTTACGTTTCTTGTGCACTTTGTGAGACCACCAAGCTAATGCACTTTAGCCATTTCTCTGAAGCTGCCGTCCACAATGGGAGAGCCATAGCAAACGACGACAACACACTTCGCCACTCTCCACTACTTTACGTTTATGGCATAAAAAAGGTTGTGATATATGACGGCATCGCAAATGAAATAAAGTTTCCGTATATCTTAATATAGCTTCAAGCTCTGCGTAAAAACTTCAAAGATTTCCACGCAAAGTGTCAAACTATTTAATGTGTGAAGAAAAACTCAGCAGCGCAACTAAAAACTATTTCTAAGTCATAAAGCAAAAAATTGCTGCAAATGAATAATTTGCCAGGAGCAGTAATCATCATAAAAAACGGTAAACGAAAGTGTCAGGATTTTTTATAACAAAAAAAAACAGAAGATACAAAGCAGTTAAATGTTCCAAAGCAAATCCATTAAGATATATATTATGTGCATTGCGATTAAGAAATGTGTCATCTTTAAATGGCTATAACTCCTCAAAATAACGTCCTAGAGCGAAAAGGAAGATATTTTGTGATCACTTATTGTTGGTGAACATTTTCACACGAATGTTTTAACTTATTCAGCTAATCCGGCAGTTTATTTTTAGGATACTCGTATGTTTATTTTAAGAGGGGCAGCGTGACATACATACATACTCTATTAGAAAATTTACACCCCTATTCTCGACCGAGTGACAAGAAAATTTTTGTGATAGTAACAACATTTGTGATAGTAAAAATAATTTGCTATTCTGGGTTTCAAATGGAAGCTCTTTTTGTAATATGTTTCAATGATAGTAGTCACAATCCCAATAGCACATGATAAGAAATATGTTGTGCATACAAAACTGTTTTCAGCGTTTTCTTAATAGTGTTGTTATCGGAAAAGGAAGATGAAGTCTGTGATATTTGCATCTCAGACAATTTACCTGAAAGAAACATCACTATTTGTTTAGTCCTTATGCAATGTAGGGATATTCAAGAAGATGATTAATGAAGCATGGGTCCAGAAAGACAAATCTTCCAACATACATACATATGCATTTCATGCTATTTTTGCTGAAAACATTGTGGAATGATTTTTCCGTTTCCATTTCCATTTTCAATTTATTTTTATTTTTTCTATGTCATGCCATATTGGAAAAATTTGAATTACAGTAGATTTCTACATACACAAAAGCTTTTAATAATGTATGTTTGTCATTTGGCAGCAATGTCAAATTTTTTTAAATTATAAAGCTTTAATTTTGTCACAGGAATTTCAGAATAGGTATTTAAAATTCCAATGATAAGAAATGTGATAGTAAAAACTCATGAAAGATTCGTGTTATGAAATCGAGAATAGCACCGTTAATCCATCAAGATACCGCAGGGACTTAAGGATAAACATAAGATTTCCCTAGCCCCTCCCGTTAATCCAATGTGATTGCTTTACAAAGCTAACAAGTTGGCGGATTTAAATGTCAGATAACCCTACCAACTCATAGAAGAAAAGAGACCCGGGATAACCTAACCAGAAGGTGTTCTATTAATTCCTTCTCCTCTTCGTATCCACTGCTTCTGCAAAAGTCCTTTCACAAGACCTTCTATATATCTGTATGCCGTCTATATGGCAGTGACCTATCTTGACAGCCACGATAAGTGAGACGTCCGGTCTTTACCGACTTTGGTCAGAACATTAATTTTCTGACCAAAGTCGGAAGTACTTATGTTATTTTCTGATACTTCTTGTCAACAAGTTGTACAGACATGGTGTATCAACTATGACCGGGAGGTCAATCATTGTGTCTAGAATTGTGTTACGTATTCAGTCATTCCCTGACAAGGGTGACAATTCCCTAAATCTATTATCAATAGATGCGGCATATTGCTTTGTGGCATTCCATGTAGAATATCTAGCGGCATTCAATGTAGTATGTCATTTAGTGCCTCAGTTGTTGTGGTTCACAACGCACCTTTGATACGCATATCAGCCATACGCTGAACTGTATCGCACATGAGGTCGATATCTGCAGAGTTGTCCACCAGACGACACTACCTCTTCACTAGATTTGAATTTGGCGCAGTGTGAAGATCTAGTCGGTGATAGATTTCCCATGACCAAGGCCACATTGGTAAGGTCCGATTACCTCTTTGACTTTAATCTTCAGGAGACGAATACCTCTATAATTTGCGCGTACGGTTGTGGATGGGACATAGAACGCTGAGGTTTATAGAGCTAAAAAGTTGATGCATGCGCCCAATAACCTCTTCGCCTCTGGTCTTAAAAAGCTCTGCCGTCGGCACCCGTAGCTTTGTTGTTCTTTAAACGGGTAATTACTATATTGACCTCGTTAAGGCTGGGTGAATCATAAACTGTACCGTCGTCATCGATTGGATCAGGGGTATCATCATCGCCGCTCTCGTCTTATACCAGCAACTTATGAAAGAGTTTCTTCCACATCCTCAATACGTCATCAGCATTCATCACCAGGTTTTCTTGCTCTTGCTTACAGGAGGAAATGCCATTAAATAAGTCTTCTGTCTGGTGTTTCACACTTTGGTAGAATTTTCGAGCCTCGTTTCGACTTCTATTCCTCACGCACCCTTCTTTCCATCTCTTTTTCCTTACAGCGGAGCATTTGTTGTTCTCCTTTTCTCCCTAAAACTCTCCATCGAACTTTGCGTGGTAACCGACAGCAACGTTGCCTGATGTGCTGCATTCTTTTCTGGGGTTGCATTGCTACACTCCTCATAGTACCATGAGTTTCTGCGGAGAGGTGCTTGAAACCCAAGTACGGATTTTTCAGCAGTTTTCATGGAGGATGGCCGAATGCCATCGGGCAAGTAGTGCTCTCTCTGAGCAATTGGGCTATTTGTGTGGAGTATACGGATTAGGGTGGCATTTTCTTGCGAGGAAAATAATTTTTTGCATAATATTCAGAAGTGCCGGGCGGATAATTGTACCTCTATATCTAAAACTTCAATGCTGAAAATTTGGGGCGAATCGGATGAAGTTAAGCCGTGGCGCTTTGGGGTCAAAGGTCAAATTTTTAGAATTTTTTTATTTTTATCCAAACTTTGTCTGGAAACTTTGTTATTTTTGATGGGATTTGGATGAAACTTGGTGAAATTGTTTCACTGGCCCTTGCTATGAAATTGTGTAATTTTGAGACAAATTGGATAATGATAACCCCTGTGAACAATAGGTCAAAAGAAAATTTTTGAATTTTTTGACAAAACTGAAACTTACCCTTTTACCTGTTCCTTTTATTTTTTAAGCTTGGTGAAATTGTTACGTTAAATCCATAAATAATTAAATAAAAAGATCCGAACCGCAGGCCATAAGTCTACTTTTACAAAATTCTGCATTTCAAAAATGATTTGGATGCGACGCATCACTTCTGTTAAAAGGTTTGAACCGTCACAACGCAAACTAAACTGTAAAACAAACAATTCAACAAACACATACACAATATTAAAAACGATTTAGAAAAAATTTTTATTTATAAATTAAATAATGGCATCGTTGAGAAGTGAAATTTATTTAATAGGATTCCCTAAACCTGAATTAACAGGAAGTAAACTACCACCGAAGGTAGACTGCCTAAAAGTACTTTTTTATAACATTAGGATAAAAAAGATAAATACTGAAGAAAGTGCGCGTTTAGTTATAAATCAGTGTTTAATTTTTTGGGAAAGGGCACGCATTCCTACTCAGGAGTCCCATAGAGCCGCAAAAAAACTAATTGGCCTACAAACGGAATGGAAAAATATTGTCAAAAACAGATCCAAATGTTCAGTATTTCATAAAAACTTCAGAGATGAATGGAAGGATGGATTATCTGATTTATTCGATATTGCTCATCAAAATGCAATGGAAATGATAAACATTGAAGAGGACAGACAGTTCTTGATCAAACAAAGATTAAAAGGACGGGAAGGTTGCATGTTGGGAGTAGATGCCAATTTGAAAAAAAAGAAGAGAGGAAATTGAAAAGAAAACAGCGAGAAGAAACTAGAGATAAACTGTATCAAGAGCAACCGTCAACTTCAACAGGTACAATTATAATCATTTTTTGATTTAATGTTGTGTTAAAATTTTTAAAAATTCCGTACAGCTTGCAATATCTCTCATACCTTAAGTTCAACATTTTCTGAAACCGAAGACGAGCCACAGTCAGATGAAGAATATACCGTTGACACTCCAAGAGCGAAACGTCCTCAGAAAATCACTTCTTCACAAAAAAAAACATTTTAACCCCAAGACTCGCTGCCGTTCTCGACAAACTAAAAGTAAGTCATCGTGACACTGTCCATTTATTTGTAGCATTTCTATTTCTGGATGCAGTTGGACTTAAGGCGTCTGATTACGTTTTAAACCGCAATACCATACGCTTACAGCGAGCCCATTTAAGAAAAGAGCAAAGTAAAAAAATAATGCAATTATTTTCGGCTAATGAACAACCATTAACCATCCATTGGGATACCACACTGCTGACGTCAATTAATGGAAAAAAGGAAGACCGTCTCGCAATAATAGCAACGGCTCCAGGTTTAGAGCAAATTATAGACATGCCAGACATTCCTTCAGGAACCGGATTGGAAATATCCTCTGCAGTTTATGATGCTTTAGAAGAAAACCATATTTTGGAAAAAACGGAAGCATTTATTTTTGATACAACTTCGTCAAACACTGGTCGATTTAAGGGTGCTACCACGCAATTGGAGAAAGCTATTGGACGAAATATATTGTTCATAGGGTGCAGACACCACATTTTCGAAATTGTCCTAGCTGATGTGTTTAAAGAGGCAAATGTTGAACAAGCCACTGGTCCAGACATTCAGATTTTTCAAATGTTTAAAAATTCTGGCCAGAAATAAAGCACGACAATTTTTTGCCAGGATTGGCCCATCCCAGAATTAATGAGATAATAGGAAATGATTGTGGAGAAATTCTAAATTTTGCACTGGCCAAAATTGAAGAATCATTCCCAAGAGATGACTACAGAGAATTTTTGGAGCTAGTTATAATATTCCTCGGTGGAAGCCCTCCTCGAGGAATAAAATTTACAAAGCCAGGTGCTCTACATCACGCAAGATGGATGGCAAAGGCTATTTATTGCTTAAAAATATTAATTTTTCGAACCGAATTTAAACAAATGATAGACTCCGAAATAAATGGTTTAATTGAAGTAGCAGGTTTCATTATTAAATGTTATACTATTTACTGGTTTGATGCAAACAAAGCAGATAAAGCAGCTTTAAACGATTTGGCGTTTCTAAGAAAATTAGATAATTACCAAATAATCAATAACAAGATTGCTGATACCGCCATTAGGAAAATACTAAATCACTTATATTATCTAAGTGAGGAATGCGTGGGATTTGCTCTATTCGATGATAGAATTGATAGTGGAACTAAATGCAGACTGTTAGCTAAAATGTCTGTCGACGATGACGATGAAGGTGTGGAAGAAGACGAAGAAATTCTGAAAAAGCTAAGAATAAAATAGGAAAATTTAAGCAGTTTTATTTCTAGGGATTTGTTTACAATCCTGGAAGATTTATTTTCAAAAAACTCAAAATTACTAAGGTTGATGAGCAGAGGCAACATTTATTGAAAGTAAGAATTTAAGCTGATATTTAATTTGATATTTAAAATACGATTACTTTTTGTTTCAGGTTACACAACACTATAGGCAATCATATTCAAAAGAAGCCAATTTAAAAGATTTAAAGAACGACTTTAAATAAAGTATACCAAAATTGTTATTATTAACAGCAAAATTACATTATTTAAAACAAATATAATTTCCACACCTATTGAACTTTATGTGTATATTTTCAAACAAATATGTGGCTAAGAAATATAGATGTGCCATTTTGGAACCCCAGGCCATCCAATTTCCCTATAAAAAACAGAATATTTCCTGAAAAATATAATTTTTTTTATATATGCAAAAATTGTCTTTTGGCCATTTTATAGCTAGGGCTAGTGTAACAATTTCAAAAATGTCATCAAAATCCGATGAAAAATAACCAAGTTTCCATACCCAGTTTGGATAAAAATACTGAATTTCCAAAAATTTGACCGTTGGCCTCAAAGCGCCACGGTTTAACTTTATCCGATTCTCCCCAAATTTTCAGCATTCGTGGTTTAGAGATAGAGGTACAATATTCCGCCCGGCACTCCTTGAAATTCAACAGAAAGTGCAAAAATGCCACTCTAATACGGATGTTACCTATTTTGTTCGCAGCTTTGTGACATTCAGCTTTCTTTGTGCTTCGGTTTAAGCTTTCTGTGCTATGTTTAAGCGTTTTCGTGCCTTGGCTGCGACATGGTAGTGGTCGGAATCGATGTTTGCTCCTCGAATCCAACGCACATCCAAAACTCGGGAGGAGTGCCTACCCACCATCGACAACAACATGATCAATCTGGTTTGTTGTTGAGTGATCGGGTGATATCCATGTCGCTTTGTGGATATTGAGATGTGGAAACCTAGTGCTGCTAATTACCAAGTTCCGCACCGTGGGGAAGAAAATATACCTCAAACCGTTGTCTGTAGTCTCATCATGGAGGCTGAACTTGCCGAACTTGGAGGCTAAATTGGCCTACTTAGGCGTAGAAATCGCTTATGATGATCGCATTTATACTTTTGTAGAACATCCGCCAATTGGATCCATGCACCTTCTCTATGGCTCTTTCCAGAATGTTGGGTTTGAAGTAAATTGCTGTGTATTAATATATCTAATTAGTTTGTGTTTTCAGAAAAGGAATGTTCAATACTCAACGGGGGCAGGTGCAACACTTGGTACCTTATATCACCTGCTTAAAATAACTAGTACTGTATTGGTAGGGTTCACACCAAGACGAATATTGAAAGATCAGCTTGCGGTGGTATGAAGGAAAGAATATTTATGATGGAGGGATTCCATAACAGCATAACAGAGGAGACAGAACACCTCTCAAGCGTTTTAAGAAGAAATGACGATAGACTGATTGCCCAAAAATCCTTGGCTAGAGTATGGGTTAGCTTTCCCGGTTTTGGGATAAAATCAACCTTGGTTTCTCTTCATTTTGGTAGTATGTATGTATGGTAGATACAACATGTAGCCTGTAGCTGCCCCGACGATATAAAAGGTTTAAAGTTTTTGATAGCCTAAAGAATTCTAGATTCGGTTACAATCTTGTCGGCGACCTTTGATTGCTGCACTTCAAGGGAATCACCAATTGAAGTATTCAATGCCTCTTTAGAATTGCGAAATGTGTATAAATGTGTGTGTGTGTATACATTGTGAAAATATAAAATGATATGGCCATAACATTTATCTCAGTGGTCACATCTGACCAAAACTTTGTACATCGTATAGAAAATTGTGTTGTTAATTAAGAAACGTTGATGTGAAAGAAATCATTTTATATTCTGTACTGATATTAAGAAAATGCTTGGACAGCGTCAGGAAAAATATTAAACAAATCAATTTTCAAACGCAGACAGAAATGTAATAACGCCATAAGATATTTAAAAATTAACATATTTCAATAAAATATTTTGTAATTTGTAGGTTTTGGTATCACAAAGTAACTCGCGAATCATTATATTTGCAAAAATCATTCCCACATTTCCCAAAATAATTTCGAAAACACCCAAAAAATGGCATTTTTAATTTCCCCCTATATCTATTATAAAGGGTTTTTCAACAAGAGGTGTTATTTTGGTTTTCAAAGAAAAATTCCATTTTTTGAGATAAATGATCGGATGTTTATTTCATGATAAAGAGGCAAATGGCCACCACGCTTACAGGACCATATCCTTTTCATGAAATTTTCCATAACCAAATCGCAAAGTGGCTGCCCCATGTCCTCGATAGCCTCACAAATTCTATCTTTGAGGTCTTCGTCTTATCTCTCTTCGAAAGATAACACGGTTCGGAAACATCTCCATTAACACAGCAATGGTTTCGTTGCTTTTGTGGCACGTAGTGCCGTGTTGTTGAAAGTAAACGTTGTCCAGAACAATACCACCCAACTCCGACCATAAAAAATCATTAATCATCTCTCGATAGCGCAATCCATTCACCGTAACTGTTGATCCAACCTCATTTTCGAAAAAGTAAGGTCCAATGACCCTGCCGGAACAATAAGTCTTGAGTTTTCCAAGCCCCAGATGCGACAATTTTGCTTGTTGACGTAGCCACCGAGGTGGAAATGGGCCTCATCAGTCAAGATGATTTTTCGATGATTTTCGATTTTTCGAATTTTAATAATTTCAAAGCGTTGTTGAATCGTGTATCGTTCCATTTTTATACCCTACACCACACTGTGGTACAGGGTATTATAACTTTGTGCATTTGTTTGTAACACCCAAAAGGAGAAGAAATAGACCCATCGTTTATTATACCGATCGACTTAGAATCACTTTCTGAGTTGATTTAGCTATGTCCTTCTGTCCGTCTGTCTGTCCGTCTGTGCATGTATTCTTGTAATCAAAGTACAGGTCGCAATTATGGTCCGATCTCGACGAAACTTTACACATATCTTTTTTTTGGCCTAAGAATTTGGTTAAAATCGGTTCAGATTTAGATATAGTCCCCATATATATGTTACCCCGATTTGACATGTAAGCGCTGTAAAAACTTTATTTTATATCCGATCAGTATGAAATTCGGCAGAAAGAGGTTTCTTATTACATGAAGGAATACTGCTAAATTCGGAGAAAATCGGTTTAGTTATAGATATAGCCCCCATATATATGTTACCCCCGATTTGACATGTAAGCGATGTAAAAACTGTATTTTATATCCGATCAGTATGAAATTCGTCAGAAAGAGGTTTCCTATTATATGAATGAACACTTTTAAATTTGGAAGAAAACGGTTCAGATTTAGATATAGCCCCCATATATACGTTACCCCCGATTTGAAATGTGAGCGCTGTACAAATGTTATTTTACATCCGATCAGTGCGAAAGTCGGCAAAAAGAGGTTTCTTTCTACATGAAGGAATACTGCCAAATTCGGAGAAACTCGGTTTAGATTTAGATATAACACCCATATATATGTTACCCCCGATTTGACCTGTAAGCGGAGGTCGGAGAAAATCGGTTCAGATTTAGATATAGCTCCCATATATATGTTACCCCCGATTTGACATGTAAGCGCTGTAGAGACTGTATTTTATATCCGATCAGTACGAAATTCGACAGAAGGAGGTCTTTTTACATGAATGAGTATTCAGGGAAGATCGGTTCAGATTTAGATTAAAGCTCCATATATATGTTCCTCCTGATTTGGTATCAAACCGCTATAGAAGTTGTATTTTACTTCCGATAATTAAAAATTTTCAGAAAGATGTTTCTCAATTTAGGAACGAATATTGCTTAATTTAGCGATTATCGTTTCAGAATTAGATAATATGTTTCTACTCATTTACCAATTATTCCAAATTATTATGGCAATGACCCTTATCGCATTGTTAGGGAGGTGTAGGGTATTATATAGTCGGCCCCGCCCGACTTTCTGCCTTTCCTTACTGGTTAGTAATGGCGTAGTTTCTACTTGTCAAATGTCAAAGAATAAAAGCTTCAAAAGTGACAGCTACCGAAATACCGGTTGATTCAAAATTAACAGTCTTGTTGGAAAACCCTGTACTGAAAGCCGGACTTCAAATTCCGTTTGTAATTAAATTTGCAACCACTTATAAAAATTGTAAAGAATTTAATATTCTAGCCTAGCGACTGGAGAAAATGTGACTTATTTGTGACATTTGTGTAAAAAAATGGTATAAATTGGAAAAGCTTGGTGAATATTTTTAACCAGTTCTTTCTTCGAGTATATTTAAATTAAGATGATTATAAATATGTTATTCTTTTTATACCCTACACCACACTGTGGTACAGGGTATTATAAGTTTGTTTCATGGCAGATGTTAGTAACACCTAGAAATACTACAGACATACCCAACTACAAGTATACCGATCGGGTCAGAATCACTAGCTGAGATTTAAATGTTAAAGTACATTATCCCCTGGTTGTAGGAAATTTATGTAGGCTTTATCAGGCTTTCATACATCCCGAATCGATGGAGGGATACCAAAGTGGTATTCATACTTAAAGCGGGGAAGATATCGCACACTAGGCCAAAAGGCTTCAGACCAATTTGCATATCCTCCTTCCTATTGCAAGGTCTGGAAAGACTTTTAGATTATTTCATTAGGGAAACCCTGAATACAAATCTCCTGTCGGTAAACCAACATGGAAGTCTACAGAATCAGCCCTGGAATAACTTGTGACCCTTATCGAATCGTCCCTGCATTTCAAGGAATTCACCAACGTGGCACTTCTTAACATAATTGCGGCACTGTCACATCTAAAAGATGACTCTAGTTTGATTAGACTAATTCAAAGCCTGCTCAACAGAAGACGCAACTCTTGGGTCCACAACTCTAACAAGGTTTGTAAACAGAGGGACGCCACAAGGAGGAGTACCGTCTCCACTATTTTGTAACCTAGCGGTGAATGAAATCCTGCTAGATCTAGAACGCTGTGGCTGCAAGGTCGTGGCATATGCGGACGACGTGACAATCGCAGTGAGTGGCAAATTTGAAAACGTCCTCAGAGACATCCTACACGGAGGAAAAAAACGGCCTCTGTAACATATTGTCCCAAACATATTTTGCAGGCAACATATATATGTTTGGAACAGCTCCCAAACATATTATGTTTGGGGTAGCGGTAATGTTACCAAACATTTATATGATTGTATGCAAACATATAAATGATTGTATGTAATCATATATATAATTGTATGCAAACATTTATATGATTGTATGTAATCATATATATGATTGTATGTAATCATGTATATGATTATATGTAATCATATATATGATTGTATGCAAACATTTATATGATTGTATGTATCATATATATGATTGTATGTAATCATGTATATGATTGTATGTAATCATATATACGATTGTATGTAATCATATATATGATTGTATCTCTTCTACTCTTTTCGCTCCTTCATGAAACTATAACGGTTCACAGCAACAAGTAACCTAATGTAAATCGTCACTCACTACGTCAAATACAGAAATACAATAACAACAAACAGTAATACACACTTTGCTTCTGAAAAGTAGTTCATGAGCTGCAGAATAGTTTTTGAGTTTTCAGAAAATTACTAAATTTTGAGTTTGGTCTCTTTAAAAGAATTTGTGCAATGTGCAGAGCAAGGCAAAACTTCAATAGTACAGTGCACTCTTCACTACTGTACCCGGGGTCATTTCAGATGAAAACAATTTGTTTGGGAGGGTGTTTGTTCAAAGAACATGATAAGCCCACATACATACATAAGTATGTTGGCAAAATAATTTATGTGGGGCAATAAAACGGTGTCAGTATTATAGAACGTTTTGTAAATAAAATGTTTTGAAGTAACATACATTCCTTTTTAAAAAAAATAATTTTGCACCAAAATAATTGTGTCTTTTAATGAATAACCTCAATACATCTTTGATATCTTTCTTTTATCTTGAATTTGTTGTACGTGTTAAAACTACAACTAATTTCTTGCAATTCGACATTCACCACACATATTCAATAAAAAACCCGACCTTAAACTCGACCGGGCGAGTAAGCATCATCAAATAATAATAATACCCTTTGGTGTCGGTGCCATTCCTCCTCATACACACGGTTACCCTTCTTTGCACAAAATTATGAGTCATATAATTGGGCTCTCAGAGAGTAATACTCTCTAAAACTCTAAAAAATATGTTCTAATATATTATTTTGCCAAAAATATCTTAGGACACAATCATATCGTTTTTTTAATATGCTAGAATTTTGCCCCGAACATATTATGATTGTGTGCAAACATAATATGTTTACCCACGAACATATAAATGGTTGTGCCCGTCCCAAACATATATATCATTGCATCCAAACATATTTTTAACATATTTTTTTCTCGGTGTACAGGTGGCTCTGAACAAGTTGGCTAGATAGGCTAGAAGCAGCGGTTTGGGCGTTAACCCGAACAAGACTGAATTGGGTCCACATGTGGACCCTCCTAAATGGAACCGATTTTGTCTTTTCTGAAAGTGCAAAATTTTTAGGAATAATTCTAGATAGGAAACTGTTATTTAGACTTAACGTATTGGAACGTGTAAGAAACGCCAACGTCGCCTTATATTCCTACAAAAAGGCTGTAAGGTCGGATGGAGCCTCTCTCCTAAAATCGTCCATATAGCAGTAGTTCATCCAATACTGTTATATGGCATTGTGGTATGGTGGACGGTAACTGACAAACTAACCATCACCAACCTACTATTAAAGGTTCAGAGAACTGGCTGCCTGAGCATAAGCGGAGCCTTAATGACTATAGCGACTGAATTTCTGCAAGCTCTACTCCATATACTGCTGATTAATATTGTGGCGAGAGAATTTGCAACAAGAGCGGCATTAAAATTGAACTGGCTATCAGTGTGGAGGTACAAGAACTACGGTCACATGAGGATATCAAAGAATGAAAAGGTTGTCTTCGGAGTACACTGTGAATAACTTAGTTTGGATATAGCTCACAGACTACCAGATACCTGCAGTGTCCATCAAGCCGAAATAATGGGAATATGGAAAGTCGCCAAGTGGCTGAGTCGCAACATAGTAACCAACACTGGCGTTGTTATTTCCTCGTACTGCCAGGCTGCCATCAATTCTCTGGAGGTCACATCCCTAAATTCACAGATGGCTGAGCAGTTTAATATACACCTCATATGAGTGGCTGGACATAGGGATATCTCGTGGAACTGCAAAGCTGATTAACTTGCTAGAAAAGGGACAACATTACATATTCTCGAAGAATTTTAATATATTGGTGCGCCACTATCGAAAGATAAACAGAAAGATGAACAGAAATTCATTCCGACCGTGCTGACATTTTGCAGTTAGGAGTCTTTCTTCATCTAATCGGCCGACCTTTCAGCTGTCAGTTGGAAGCCCGTTATTGCAAACATTCAGCATCATAGTGACGGATTCCACATCAGCTGGTATAGCAGAAATTCATGCATATTGTTTTCATCTCAATGCATTAAAATTCGGCATTTCAGAATACGTTTGCAGATGATTATGAGTTTGCCGAATTCATTTCTCATTTCTCACATAAAAAACGAAATTATATATTATCTTTAAATTGATGATGATGGAATTAGCACTAGACGCTAAGACTATCGGCTTAGTAAATACGAGTACTTACCCTAACCATTAAATGTGAGGTTACGATTCAGTTCGTTTACTCCATTAAGATTTTCCTACTTGAATACAATCTTGTTGAATTTGTATCATTGTTGGTTCGAATCCAAAGGAAAAGTGGAAAGACAATATCTTATGATTTGTATGTACTTTGTAATGCGAATAACAAAAGCGTATTATCATTAGGAACTCTTAAAATATCGACCATTTTGACGAAGGAAAAGTAGAAAGACGATATCTTATGATTTGGATGTACTTTAAAATGGAACTAACAAAAGCGTATTATCATTAAGAACTTCTTAAAACATCATCCATCTTATTTTCTATCTACATACAAAAAGATTTGTTTGTTTTTACTCCATTAAAACACCAGGCAATCCTTAGCAACCAGTAACGGCAGCCCACAGGATTTTAACAAAAATCACAGCGCTTACCTGTTACCATAGTTCACCCTTTGAGTGATCATTAGTCTTTTTTGTGCTGCGTATTATCTGATATCCATAACAATTTAAACAGTCAATCAAATTGGAACTTACTGTAATCATTTAATCTGTATTTATTTGAACAAAAAACAAAAAAATCCAACTAATATGGTATGTGATACATTTAACCTTTCAACCCCTCCCACCGGCCAACAACATAATATTATCTAGAACCAGAAACCACTAAAGTTTCGCCACCGCAATCTTATGAGATCTCCCAATGCCATATGAGTCCTTGGAAAACAAATGTCCGGAGTAGTTGTGTGAAGACAAAAGACGAACATGACTGTTTTGGAGCATCCTAGAAAATGGCAATGGAATCCATTGCCATAAAGCCAAAACAAATGTGCTGCTATCAATTCTGTGCAACGTTAAGACAGCACAAATAGAAAGGATATTACAAAAAAAGGAACAGGAACAAACGAAAGAAGCGGCAGCTGCAACAGCAGCAGTCTCAGCAAAACCCTGACAAAAGGGATAGTAAAGTATCAAAACATCAACCAAATCGTCCTTCTGGCCCAACACAAACATAGAACTAATAAGCAACAAAAACAGCAAGGAATGAACACAATGATGGAACAACCAAAACATTCGTTACTTGTTTCCGAAAAATCAGCAGCAGCAGCTGTTCCTCCGGGAAAAGCACAGTGGGCCAAATTAAATAAAAATGAGAGCATGTTATATACCTTACAGAGTTTTGTCTTCTTCTGATGTAATCTATTCAGGTCCAGGGGGTCCATAATGACCTACAAACCTCAAACGTATTTATTCCTTTCTGGGCAATACTACAATTAAGTTGTTTATTTTTGTAATCTAAGTTATATTCTCTTTGTTTGAAATTATATAAATTATTACAATGTTATTTAAATAACTAGGGTTGAATATTGGTTTGATTTTGGTTAATGGGATGTAACGCCGATTTTGTTAAGTGCTCTGTTTCACATTATGCTTGGCAAATGCTTTTGCGTCGGAACTCGGCATGATCGCAAGCGGGTCGGTTCGGGATTCGACGTGTCTTCCTCAGGATCAACACCGGTTGGAGGATATTCGTCGCCTTAGAAACAATTTTTTTAAATACTTCTGAAGTAACTACGAGGAGAAATAGTAGATCGAAGTGTCTTTGAATAGTAGATCGAAGTGTCTTTGAACAGTAAACCGAAGTACGAGGGTGATACCAATCCCACGGCAGTCGGTTATTTGTAACGGATTGACCCAAAGCAGCGATTCTTCGGCCAGAGGCTGCCACCTCAGTACTAGGTGATTTTTTTATTTTTTTCTAGGGAAGTCACATCCCGGAGTGTCTGCTTCGAATTCTTCTGATCCGTGCCGGGACCGAACATAATCCCGGACAACAACATAAACAATATTTCTGCTATGTCTGCGGGAACTTTATATTTTGCAACTCAATATCAGTAAAGTGTACCCGATGCATGGAGTGGGTGCATCTCAGGTGTTGTTCTGGTATCGCCTCATAAGAGGATTTGTTGGAGCCTGCTGTGCCTCCATGCCTCACAGTGTGCATTAACCATCGCAGTCGTCAGTGTCGTCGGCCTCGCCGTCTCCGTCGGCGCCTTCAATTTATGGGACACCGCCGCAGTCTCCCCTACAGCAACATGCACAGCAATCAACACCACATATTGCAGTACCCACCCCCGCACATGCATCCTTCTAGCAATTTAATTGCAATGGTCTCCGCGGTAAAATCAAAGAGTTAAGGTAGCTTGCACAGTTGTCATGGTTGGTTGGGGGACGGGCTTTCCTATTATACCATTATGTGCAATACAGACCTATCTCGCCTGAGCTTGGCTCTAGAGACCCATACATTCAATGTATGGGGGTAGTAACGTATATATTGGTAGAATTCACCAACCGCAGCTTCAGTGAACAACCCATCCCCTTAGATGTACGGGAACCTAAGAAGAAATTCCAAGGCATCATTAACGCGGCAGCCGCTTGTTTTATCCCTGCTGGTTGAATACCCAAGATACGACCTAATTTCCCAGCAGATGCAGCAGGACGCGCTGACGAATGTGATGAAATTCGTCGTTCTAACCTTGCTGATCCTATAATCAGGGAACTGAATCTAGAAATCAATAGGAAAGTCGACGAATATAAGCGGAATAAATGGCTAGATCAATTGAAGAAGTGCACTTATGTTCCGGTATTGGTAAATTGTGGGCAACGGTTGAGTCACTCCCGAATGCAGGCAGGAAAAACGACCGGACGGCAGACACATTTGGTGTCACCACTGTGACTGACCCGAAGTGGGGCGTGCGTTATTTTAACTGGCAATTTATAGAGCACCCCGTGAGTGACAGAGCGAAAAGGAGAGTAATTCGTCGTATTCGTGCTCTCCGAGCTGAAGAAGTACCACCACAATTTACAGTTGAAAAAGTTGCAGACGGCAAAGGGCTTGGCCCCGAAAAAATTCCTATGCTGATGTTGAAGCTGTTGAACGTACCGGGAGTTGCGTATCTGACTGAGATTCTTAATTAGACCTTGACCACTCTGATAATACCCGAAGCCTCAGATAATCCGGCTACTGAAACCGGGCAAAGATGCGAGAAAGGGAGAATCGTGCAGGCCTATCTCCCTACTCTAGCCAGTAGCTGAGGCGACAATCCTCCCGAGCCTGATTGGACATTTTCTAACTGTAGATCATCAGGACGGATTCCGAAAGCAGCATACTACGACTACTGGTTTGCACGCCATATCCACACATGTAAGCCGCGGACTTAACAAGAACAAGTCCGGTGACAGGACCGTCCTCGGGGCTGTTGACCTATCGCAGGCCTTCGCTACTGTCAACCATGCCACGCTTTTTGACGACATCGCCTACACGTTCCCCCAAACAGTTTGAAACGTTGGACCGTCAATAACATGTGTGGGCGCCAGTCGTGTGTGGAAAGAAGCAAGAAGTATAAACCCCGTAAAGTGAAACAGGGAGTTCTCAAAAGTGGGGTGATATCTTCAGCACTTTTTAACCTCTACCTTTGTGCAATTCTACCTGACGGCGCACAGCGGAATATTTTCACACAAGACGCGGCAAAAATTAGAAGGAATTGAGCTAGGGCTTTGAAATTTTGTACATATCACTCATTTTGCCTAATTAGCTAAAAACCAATATTTTGTTTAAATCCGCCCATTAACACGCCTACTTTCCACATAACCTCAAATTAAAAATCTTAATATTTTTCTGAATTTAGCACTTATATTATTACAAATCGCTAGTAGAGATTGTATTTGAGTCCACAACTATATAAAAATTGCAAGTGCCACGCCCAACGCCCATATATCAATTTCAATTTTATACGATGTTGGAAATTACAGGAAATTTTTTTATAAAACGTTTTGTATCTTTTGATCGATGTAAATCAGTACATAGAACAAAGTAAATAACTAAAGCGCAATACATTAGCTCAACATTTGCAAAAAATCACGATAAAATAGTTTACGGTTTTGTGTTAAATAATCAGTCATTCCAACTATCCAGAAAAAATCATCATTGATTTAGCAATGTGTTCATTAATACGTCATTTTTAAAGCATCTTTTAGGAATATGTGGAAAGGACACACAAACAATGATGCATGTACATATATATAATAGATTGGCAAACAAATGTTCGCTTATATGAATATTTAGCTTGTTCATGTCGGTTGACCGTTTAATTCGGTCTGCAATCGTTGATTTTTACTGAGATACTCTCTCGGCTCAAGACCAACTTGCTTTTATACATGCTTTATATGCTTTTTGTTATATTTGCAGTCAATTTATCATTTGCCCCTTAAGGTATGCTTTGGTAATGTTGTTCAATACATAGCAACATGGACTAAAAATAAAGATTTTTGGGTTGTTTTTTGCCTAGTAAATAAATCAATATAGGCAGGTATAGGCAGAATTTTCTTTTTGCAATGGTTAACTAAGTCCCTAGTTTATCACTTTTTGTTAATGACAAGACCTCGGTCGGCCTCGGAAGTATAGTTTTAACCTGGAGAAAATGAAACACCCTGATTTTTGGCAACTTGCAAGTAAACCACAGATTAAATAGTAAAAAGACAACACAATTATATATTTTTTAATGCAAAAAAACACTTCAAAAGGTTCTGTATAGCATGACTTAAACGAAGTTCCAATGCGTTTCATAGTTTCGGAGATTTGGGCTTATAAAATATCCTCTTAAATGATAAACTTTGGAACCATTGTACCATTTATGAATTTCGAATGCTTGTACCGCGATATTTCGCCAAGATATCGGTAAAACCTTTAAAAGGTTTAGTTAATTGGAATGTTCTTTACAGATTGGAATCAAAAAAGTTCAGATGGGGTTTAATGAAAATTGGGAGTTTTTGCCGCTCATAATACACTGTGCGGCGTTGAAATCGTATCATATGCTGATGACTATACGATTTTGGGTTCGGGCCCCTTGATCGATGACATATGTGGAAGGCTGAATGTCTACCTGGCTGAGATTGGCAATTTCTTCGCTGCGAGGAACCTGAAAATATCCGCCAAATCATCGGCCACACTGTTTATGCATGGACAGCGCAAGTGAAGGAGCAACTCAATGTGATAGTCGATGGCACAAGAATTCCAACCACCAAATACCCAAAGGTTATTGGTGTCACAGGTCTAACGCGCATACCAAAGCTATTTGCAATAAAATGAGAAGTAGGAACAAGTTCCTCAAGTCGCTAGCCGGCAGCACTTGGGGAACAGATAAAGAAACCTTGTTGACCTCTTACAAAGCGTTAGGTCGGCACAAATGTGGTCACCGAATGTGAGCCAGACGCAGTGGAAGAATATACAGACCTGCCAAAATGCCGCCTTGAGAACTGCGACAGGGTGCCTCCTCATGTCTTCTGTGGACCACCTACATTAGGAAACGAAGATCATAACCGTGTAACGACACAAAATCACAACCACCATCTTGTGGTTAGGCGCCCAATTTCCAGGCAGATCGGGAAAGACCTTCATGATCTAGAGCGCGAGGTCCAACGCTACAAGAGAGAACCTCTAGAACAAAGAGCTTACCAGGCAGATCTGGCTGACATGCACTCTGATGCAGTCGCTGAAGCCGTGAATAATAACAGAGTCAATGTCGTGGTAGGAGATCACCCTCCATCAGTGGTCTCAGAGGAATTTCCACGACAGACAAGAGTGCTTTTGGCCTAATTAAGGTCAGGCTGGAGTAGCCGCCTCAATTCATATTGGGAAAGGGTTGATAGCACGACGTTGAACAAATGTCCCGCTTGTAACCAGGGACCACACTACACCTTTTTAACTGCCCCGCCAAACCTACTCAACTTGTTCCCAGGCCTCTTTGGACCCTACCCTGGAAACTAATACAGCTAAACCCATTACACAAGGCAAGATTAGCACAACTGATATATAGATGGCGGTAGTAGTTTGAAAAAAATGTATTTCGTGAAAAGTAGCAACCTTCTAAAATTTATGTTTTAAGTTTCAAGGCGCCACTTTGTTTAGTTTTTTTGAGCACTCACAAGTATACTATTTCAGTAAACTTTTAATATGGAAAAAATTAGTCACCGATATGTAATACAATACTTTTATTTAAAAGGTCTCATTTCAACCAATATTAAAGCTGAGCTAGTTTCTACTTTTAATGTAGGCAACAATGGGTAGTGTTGCGTAAAGGCTATTGTCAACAAACGAGCGAAGATACTAGTTTGCCAAAAAGTTTGCTATACTATTAGACTTTTCTTTATTTATGAAAATTCTTTGAATTGACATATGTATTTCTTCTTGAGTATCTATTTTTTTGTCTATGTCTTTGAATATTATGAAATTCTTTCATTTTTTCTTTTAGCTAATAATTATTGCCTACTTTTAGTTGTCAGTTGTCGAAATACATACATAAACATTGTAGACATAATATGACAAATATGTTGTATCATAAAGTACAACTTCTATGTCGCTTTGATACCAAATCGGGAGTAATATATATATGGGGGCGATATCTAAATCTAAACCGATTTTTCTCAAAATTGCAGTGTTCATTTCTGTAATAAGTAACCTCTTTCTGCCGAATTTCGTACTGATGGGATATAAAATACAATTTCTACAGCACTTCCTTGTCAAATCGTTAGTAACATATATACATACATATATAACATGTATACATATACGAGTTTATGGCGGCGATATATAAATCTCAACCGATTTTCCTCAAAATTGACAGTGTTCATTCCTGTAATAAGGAATTTCTCTCTGCCGAATTTCGCACAGATTGGATATAAAATTTAATTTTTATGTGGGGCTATATCAAAATCTGGACCAATTTCAATATGGTTCGTCATTAGGTTAAAAAAGTTATATGTGGGGGAATCTGTTCTCTCGTTTACAAATATAAAATATTGGGTGGCAGAATTTAAACGGGGCCGTACGAGCTGCCAACACGAACACCGTAGTATTCTAAAAATTGAAGAGTCCACGCCAGAAATGTTTAAAAAATCCACAAAATGGAATTGCATGACCGTCGGTTGAAGGTTCGTGAGCTAGCTGAAGTCATGTGCATTTCAAAAAGTGCTTTATACTTATCCCATATTAATGGAAAATTTGATGATGGGAAAGCTGTGCGCAAGATGGTTATCTTGAGACTGCGCTCGCATATCCTATTTTTAATAAAGTTAATTCAGTCTTAGTAGAAATTTAATTTCAGAAATTTATGCTATTTAACTGCCGGAATCGGGGTCGAATCATGTTAAAATATGACTCCGGGAGTAGCAGTCGGGGTCGAGTAGTTTGGCTTGACTCCACAGCCCTGCCTTCTAAAGATAATTTCATTCAAATGTTGGCCGTGACTATGCTTGTCTAATTAAATCACTATATCCAGCATGATGATGATTCCATGCCCGATGAGTCCATCAGCCCATAAATCATACTAAACAATGCATTTTGGTTGATTAAACAATAGTTCGAAAATCTCTTCGGACACACCCTATTTGCTCGAAGTTCATAAAGGATCTTCTACCAGAATTCTGATATGTATAACTCAGGAGTGTTTTATTTTCGATCCGCTTTGTCGACTTTGTCAGCAAATTGTAGCTATTTATCTCCACTTCCCTTTTCGCTCCTATGATGTAGAGCATTGTCGTCAGGTGGACGCCTCTACAGAAATATACCATCTGCGAGATCTATATGGGGAAAACCACATCATAAGGCCCACTTTTTATACCCTACACCACACTGTGGTACAGGGTATTATGACTTTGTGCATTTGTTTGTAACACCCAAAAGGAGAAGAGATAGATCCATTGCTTATTATAGCGATCGACTTGTAATCGATTTAGCTATGTCCGTCTGTCTGTCCGTCCGTCTGTAGATGCATTTTTGTAATCAAAGTATAGGTCGCAATTATGGCGCGATCTTGACGAAACTTTACACATATCTTTTTTTTGGCCCAAGGACGATCCTTATTTAATTTGGTTAAAATCGGTTCAGATTTGGATATAGCCCCCATATATATGTTAGCCCCGATTTGATATGTAAGCGCTGTAAAAACTTTATTTTATATCCAATCAGTAAGAAATTCAGCAGAAAGAGGTCTCTTATTATATTAATGAACACTGTTAAATTTGGAAGAAATCGGTTCAGATTTAGATATAGGCCCCATATATACGTTATCCCCGATTTCACATGTAAGCGCCGTAAAAAATTTATTTTATAACCGATCAGTGTGAAATTCGGCAGAAAGAGGTTTCTTATTACATGAAGGAATACTGCCAAATTCGGAGAAAATCGGTTCAGATTTAGATATAGCCCCCATATATATGTTACCCCCGATTTTACATGTAAGGGCTGTAAAAAGTGTGTTTTTAATCCGATCAGTACGAAATTCGGCAGAAAGAGGTTTCTTATTACATGAATTAATTTTGCCAAATTTGAGGGAAATCGGTTCAGATTTAGATATAGCCCCCATATATATGTTACCCCCGATTTCACATGTATGCGCTGTAAAAAGTGTATTTTTAATCCGATCAGTACGAAATTCGGCAGAAAGAGGTTTCTTATTACATGAATTATTACTACCAAATTTGAGGGAAATCGGTTGAGATTTAGATATAGCCCACATATATATGTTACCCCCGATTTGACATGTAAGCGCTGTAGAAACTGTATTTTATATCCGATCAGTAGCAAAATTTGGCAGAAAGAGGTTTCTCATTACGTGAATTAACACTGCCAAATTTTAGGGAAATCGGTTCAGATTTTGATATAGCCCCCATATATGTATATGTTACCCCCGATTTGACATGTAAGCGCTGTAGAAATGTATTTTAAATCCGATCAGTAAAAAAAATTGTCAGAAGAGGTTTCTCATTACATGAATTAACACTGCAAAATTTGAGGGAAATCGGTTCAGATTTAGATATAGCCCCCATATACAGGGTTGCCCATATTCGACGGACCCATCTGGCAACGCCATAACTTTTGACAGAGATGTCAGATCGCTTAATGACATACCGCGTTTGAAGCGTCAGTCCAAGCAGATTTTTACCATGGAACAATACACGCCACGCGAGCGCTCTGAAATAGTTGAAATTTACATTCAACAGAAGAAGTCAATTGTGAAAACTCAAAACACAAAATTATCATGTCCGATGAAGCCCATTTCACATTGAATGGGACCGTAAATAAGCAAAATTGCCGTATTTACGCCACTGAAAATCCTCAGGAGATTCAAGAATTGCCTCTTCATGACGAAAAAGTCACAGTTTGGTGCGGCGTTAGTGCGAAAACGGTCATTGGGCCGTTTTTCTTCCAAAACGAAAATGGCCATGCTGTTACCATCAACCAGGAGCGTTATCGCGACATGATGACCAATTTTGTGATGCCAATTATTCGTCGAAAGCGTATGAGGCAGTTCTGGTTTCAACAAGACGGCGCTCCACCGTACACAAGTCGCATAACAATCGATTTTCTAAAGAATTTGTTTCCGGGCCGTTTGATGTCGAAAAGTGGTGATTTGGACTGGCCACCGCGTTCGCCCGATTTGACGCCGCCTGACTTCTTCTTGTGGGGATATTTGAAGTCAAAGGTTTACGTTAACAAGCCAAGGACCGTAGAAGAGCTCAAGGACAACATTCGTGAAGAAATAGCCGCTATTCCGGCCGAAATGTTGGCGAAAACGATGGAAAATGCTGCAAAAAGGGCACAATACGCCATCAACGCCAGAGGCGGCCATTTGAGAGATATCATATTCAAAAATTGATGTAAACAAATCTACTTGGAACAAATTAAATGATTAAGATTGCCAACCGCCAAATTTTTATTATTTTCTTTGATTTTTTTTAAAAAAACATGGGTCCGTCGAATATGGGCAACCCTGTATATGTTACCCCCGATTTGACATGTAAATGCTGTAGAAACTGTATTTTATATACGATCAGTGCGAAATTCGGCAGAAAGAGGTTTCTTATTACTCGAAGGAATACTGTCAAATTCGAAGAAAATCGGTTCAGATTTAGATATAGCCCCCATTTATATGTTACCACCGATTTGACATGTAAGCGCTGTAGAGACTGTATTTTATATCCGATCAGTACGAAATTCTACAGAAAGAGGTCTTTTTACATGAATCGGAAAAATCGGTTCAGATTTATATATAACCTCCATATATATGTTCCTCCTGATTTGGTATCAAAGCGCTGTAGAAGTTGTACTTTACTTCCGATCATTAACATTTTCCGGAAAGATGTTTCTCAATTTAGGAACAAATATTGCTTAATTTAGCGATTATCGGCTCAGAATTAGATAATATGTTGCTGCCGACTTACCAATTATTCCAAATTATTATCCCAATTACCTTTATCGCATTGTTAGGGAGGTGTAGGGTATTATATAGTTGGCCCCGCCCGACTTTCTGCCTTTCCTTACTGGTTTCCAGTTTTATTCCGATCGCTTCAAAACTGAATGAATTTGCAGAAGTTTTATGGCAAAGAGGTGTGCCAAAAATATAGCTTCCTAACATGATAGGCTACGAGGATACAGCGTGTCAACGTTTGAAATTTTGACCATTGTATATACCGATTACGTGTACCGATTTAAATGGGCCGTAGCTTACATAACAGCTATTTATAATCGCATAAAATTTACATTTACAATTGTTCGCAAATATTTAATTTTCATATTAACATTGCTCAATGACTTAAAATGATCAACATTGAATCGGACATTGCTCAAATGTCTTAAAATTACCCAAATCGAATTTCCGACAAACTTACTTTGAGTCTTAGGTCACTCCTTCGATGTGTTACACTTTTGGCTCGTAGCAAATGATATATACCCTCCTCTTTAAGGTGAGGGGATAAAAATGGTGGATGGTCACTAGTCAGGAACCTCATACATAACAAGCTGCTATGAACCTGCCTAATCTCCACAAGCATCGACGTCCTTCTGTCGACATCAATACAAAATGACTCACTTTTCGTGTCTATCATGATGGGTCCCTGCCATATTGAATGACATGTAAATATATTGTAGGTCTGATGAAGTGTCTTTGCTGAAGGCATAGAACACCGTCGTTAAAAATACGCATAAATTCTTTTGTGTATTTGCCCCGCTGTTTCTATGACTTATGTTAACATCCGCAAACTATTGAACTATTTAAAGCAATCAATTTGGTTGAACGAGGGGGATTATGAATATTTTCTATTTTTCCTTCTGTTCTTGTGGTATGGGCTACATAATCTAAGTGAGCCTAACTTACAGTCTGTCATATTAAATCTAAACTAACCTAACGATTGGAAAGGTCACGCCCAATAGTCCGACTTTGGACAGATAGTGTACTCATATGCTAAACAACGCCCAACCTACAAATCTTGAGGACAACATATTTCCAAACATCTCAATTTCAAAAATGAAATGGAGGAGTATGGACAGGGTCAATCCCACGTAAGATATCCTAAAAATTTATGTACTCTATATGCACCTCATATATTTTCTTTTATAAGTACGTGTATATATCGATACCTAATTCAGAAATGGCGAAACTGATCCCGATAGAAAATGCTGAAATTTTAACAGAATATGCTAAAAGCATGATTTCGAATAAACTTGTTAGTTCCACCCTACCTAAATTAAGGTAACGATATATAGATTAGCCCTAACCATGGGATTTGGTTTTTGTACTTGTTCTTGTTCACTACTCCTTATCTCATATGTCAATTTTATTCGTTTCATTACTAATCTTAATTTGCATACCCAGTCCCACTGTGCACTATTTTCGGGGGTGGTTGTATTATAAAGCGATGACAGAGTTGATGATACATTTACCAGCGTAGATCTCGTTTTAAATAGAAATCATGTGGTCAGAACTTGAATGTGACATTATTGTGGTTTTCTTCGTTACAGCGTCGTCGGCTAATGTCCAATTCCAGAAAATCCATAGCAATGATGACAATTGTCTTGTCTAACGTTTTAGCATTTCAGACCAAGGCTTATGTGGCAGTGATGCTCTGGCCGTACCGAGTGACACTGACGGGGACAGGGACATTCATGCTGTGGGTGGTGGTGATGCTTCATGTCGTTCGTTTCAATCTTCTCTAGCATTGTGGACGATTTACTTGATTCAATAAGGGTGGAGAGCTAAAACTTTGTGGTAATTTTGATTCCCGCTTCCAAAGCATAGGATGATGGATTATAATTTTTATTTCACAAAGGCAAATAAATAGTCATAGGCAAAATATGTTCCCCCTATATGTATTTGTTTATATGTTTTTTTTTTTTTTAAAAGATAAACAAAAAATGTTACAACTAAACTCAGCGGGAACTTGTCTGCTAAGAGGGGCATTACAACCAACATATAGACCACAATCGGAAGCCTGTGGAGAATAAAACACAATCAGCTTATGTGGCAGCAGAATTAATTTTTTTCATGACAAATGCAATGACATTATACTATCAATCTTTTTTTCTGAAGCTTATGAATTATGAGTAAGGCCATTAATATTTGAAATATACATTTCAATGAGACTTCTTGGAAAAATTACATTCGTACAAAATCTATGTAAAAATTTTGATTTATTAAAGAATATTCGTAAGCAGTTGTACAGTGTAATGCTTTTATAGTACCTATAATTTGGAGAATTGTGGGCGTTAGCCCCGTTTGGTACCTCCCACACAAATGGACCATTTTGCACCAAAAGTTAATAGCTTATAGTTTTAATACCAGTGCATTCTTTAAAGTTATTAAATGCTATTTAAATGGATAATAATTTTATTAAATCAACCAGTAAGGAAAGGCTAAAGTCGGGCGGGGCCGACTATATAATACCCTACACCACTCTAGTAATATTGAATAACTCTGATATATAAATTTTGTAATTCATGTATAAATTGTTTACATAAATTTACTTTTGGGACATTTTATACTTAAATAATACCCTGTACCACAGTGTGGTGTAGGGTATAAAAACGATTGGATCTAAAGAGCCAAATCGGATAAAACATATGTATATATGGGAGCTATAGCTAAATCTTAACCGATTTTCTTCAAATTCGGTAGTGTTGGTTCATGGATCAAGAAACTCTACCATACTAAATTTCAAAACGATTGGATGTAAAATACAGCTTCTATAGAACTAAAGGGCCAAATCGGACGAATCATATATATGGGAGCTATAGCTAAATGTTAACCGATTTTCTTCAAATTCAGTAGTGTTGGTTCATGGATCAAGAAACTCTACCATTCTAAATTTCAAAATGATTGGATGTAAAATAAAGCTTCTACAGGACTAAAGAGCAAAATCGGACGAAACATGTATATGGGAGCTATAGCTAAATCTTAACCGATTTTCTTCAAATTCGGTAGTGTTGGTTCGTGGATCAAGAAACTCTATCATAGCAATAGCGATCTTAACAGCCGCGAAATACTCTAAACTGCAAAATTTCAGAACGATCGGAGTGAAATTGCGACCTGTAGTCGACGAACAACTTTACATGGACAGACGGACGGACGGACGGACGGACATCGTTAAATCGACTCAGCTAGTGATTCTGAGTCGATCGGTATACTTTAAGGTGGGTCTAGCTGTGTTGTTTTAAGGTGTTACAAACATCTGCCGTGAAACAAACTTATAATACCCTGTACCACAGTGTGGTGTAGGGTATAAATATTCTATAAAATTACAATTTCTAGGAAATTTTCTGTAAACAAAAAATTTTAAATTATGAGTAAGTAAATGTAGCAATTTTTTATAACCACAAAATTTCTACGAAAAATATCTAAACAAGTAAGAAAGTTCAGATGGGTAAACGGACTAACGAAATCCCTCACCTTGAGTCTCAAAAAAATATTAGTAAATTTATTTATTTTTTGTTTTATTTAAATTATTGTCAATTTAAATTGCATTTAATAACTTTAAAGTATGCACTGGTATTAAAGTTTTAAGCTCTTAACATTTTGTGTAAAATGGTACATTTTTGTGTGGGAGGTGCCAAAAGGGGCGTGCCAATTACGGCCACTTTTCTATAGACTCTAGGTATTACAAAAGCATTGCACTATACAAAATTTCAAGTATTTGTATGGACTTGTATTAAGGTTAAAAGCTGTTAACTTTTGGTACAAAAAGGTCCATTTGTGTGGGAGGTACCACAAGGGGCTAGCCAATAACGCCCATTTTTCTCTGGACTCTAGGTACTATAAAAGCATTACACTGTACAAAACTTCAAGTATTTGTATGCACTGGTAACTTTTGGTACAAAATGGTCCATTTGTGTGGGAGGTACCAAAAGGGGGATGGCGATTTCGCCCATTTTTCTCAAGGTAATAGTGACTAATAAACAAATACTATATACAGAATTTCAGAGGATTCAAATAAGTAGTATAGAAGTTATTACGTAATCAATATTTCACTAAAAGTTAACCCTTTGTGGGGGAGGTACCAGAAGGAGTGGACCAATATCGCCCATCTTCGAACTTAGCCGGAGATAGAAGAAAATATAACCACATTCCAAATTTGAAGTCAATCGGTTACTCCTTTCGAGAGTTATCGTGCGCACCACCAGCAGACAGACAGACGGACGGACGGACATTACTCATTCGACTTAAAATGACCCAAAACGGATATCCGCCGAACATACTTAGGGTCTTAGGTCACTTCTTCGATGTGTTACACTTTTGGTTCGTAGCAAATGATATATACCCTCCTCTCTAAGGTGATGGGATAAAAATGTTCTCAAAACATAAAACGACAAAAGCATTTTCTACTCAACACAAAGATTCAAAATTTCATAAATTACAAAATTCAAAAACAGATTTTAAATAAAAATAGTTTGAGAAATTTTTTTTATATTCATATAAGAAATATTTTATAGTTAGGAAAAGTTTCCTTAAATAAAAAAGTAAATAAAGTTTTTACAAATAATATATATATATATATATATAGCATATGTCTAGAACGCTGTAAATATTTTTTTAGAATTCGTATAAATAAAAACTATGTTTAAAAGCTTTTTATTGATAAAAAATGTTTCTAAAAATAAAAAATAAACTGAACCAAAATTTACAAAATTTTGTACAAATAAAATATTTCAAAAAAATATCTTCTACTTTTCTAAAATATAAAATTTCTACGCAATTTTTCTATAAACAAGAAATTTTCCAGAAATTCTCTACCAACAGGATATTTCTAAAAATTAATATTAATAAATAAATGTCGATGACATGCTTTAAATTATAAATATTTAAAAAAAAAGTTTAAATATAATAAAAACAAATTCAAAAATTGTTACACATAATAAATTTGTAAATTGTAAATTTCAAACTTTTTTAATTTAAATTTTTTTCAATTAATTCAATTTAATTTATCGAGTCTTTTCTAGAGATAATAAAATGTGTGCTGAGCAACGATGGTGTGATTTCTTAAAACTATATCGTATTATTTTAAATACAATTAATAAACCCAGCTTCTAGCTTTAACGTACATTTTTTATACAAATATTTAAAGTAATTGTACATTCGTGCTTGCTCCCGGCACTAGCCTAACATGAATGAGAAACTCATATTTTTAAATATAAAACTTATTCTAATCTAATAAATTCTATCCTCTGTGTTGGTCATATTTTGTGTAAAATGGTGGACACAAGGTAGAACACAAATCCATTGACAAGTCGATACCAATTGGTGAGATATAATTTGTATTGTTCCAGTTGAATGCTAATTGGTTGTATACATTTTGAATACATTCGAAACCGATTCTCGTGCATAGAGAGTCTATATGCATACCTCTTTATTAACTTCATTTCGTACATAGGGATTGGGACAACAGAGGTATTTTCATAAATATATTTGTTTGAGTAACGTTTGTTGTAACTTTGGAAGTTCTTCCCACTTCAACTTTTGAGTAACTTCCTTTCAAGGATTGCAAAATCTCATCACTGTTGGTGAGATTTGAAACCAAATGGGAAATGCGTATAATAAAACAGAACGTATACTTAATTTATATAACATTAATTTAGTTGTAATTGGCAAAGAATTGCTATAAAAAAATTTCCAAAATGTCTTTTAATTTTGTACGCCTTTTTCAACATATCGCGGGCATGCCCATTAAATTTAACTTAACTGTTGAAAGTTACCCCTAAAAATTTTTTTTCAAACAATTTCTAAAAAAAATGTTTGATAAATTTTACTTACTATTTAAAATTTTTGCTATAATCTTTTATAATCTGAATAATATCTAAGAATCATACAATAAATAAAATATTTCCAAGAAGTATTTTATAAATAAAAAGTCTAAGAAAATTTCTGTAAATAAAAAAAGCTATACAAATGTTTTTTTAATACGAGTAATACATTTTTAAAAATATTTGTATTTTTTTTTAAGAATCTTCCTTAAATAACCAGTCGCAGAAATTGTCTATAAATGAAACATGTCTAACCCTGTGTTTACACAGGACAATTGAAAAATTTTTCATGTGACGTAGGCGTCCAGATAATAATGAAGAAAATACAACTTAAGCAACCCTTGTTAGAGTCGTTTCGTGCTCGGATTGGCTGCTTACGTCAAGATAATCGCCGAATTTCCCAGCGGTAAAATGGTCCAGGCCTTCTAGGCATCAGGCCTGATAGAAGGGCTTCCAATACCTTCTATGGGAAGGCACGCATGCCTTCTTTATGAAGGCCTGAAAAATGTGCAATCTCTCACTTCTAAAAAAGGTAACCGTGCCTCCTGCTCCCGTCTTTTTTCAAACATCTCTAACGCCTTCTAAAAGATGTCAGAGAAAAGTCGTTCTTCCTGGTCAGCAGTCAAATTGAATTATTGACAACCACCGCCGATATATGCTCATATATTGATGCGTTTCGTTCTCCCTCTCTCAAGTTTTTGCATATGTAAAAAATTGTACACTCTGCCTTCCTTCTCCCGTCTTTTATCAGGCATGATTCTGTCCTTCTAAAAATATATCATATCGAAGGTGTTAAGCACACAACATTTAAATTTTGTGTGGACATAATCATGCATGATAAAAGACAGGAAAAGGAAGGCAGAGTGTCCACGAATTCGTTCTCCCTCCCTCATGTTTCTTATGTATGAACTTTGTTGCTACTGCGAGAGATCAAAACCAGTTTTATGAAAAAAAAAATACCGCTGCACAAATTGAAAAGTGAAGGTGAAGACAATTAAAATTAACAAACAATTAGTCGTTGCAAAGGTTTTGTACAGTTCAGTTGCTTTGTGTTTTTGATAGATTAACATAGATTCTTATCAAAATTATTCTATATTATCTTTGCGAACTCCTATATTATGCATTTGAAGTGCTGAATGTGACATTCATTTTAAATACATTATTTGGTCTGCATTTTGATTTACTGTAGGACTTTCCTTCAAAGCTGTACATCAGACCTAGATCAGACCTTCATTTCGAAGCTCTAAATCATACCTTCATTTCGAAGCCCTTCTTAAGACCTTCCTTTCGAAGTCCTATATCAGACCTTCATTCGCCAATCCTTTGTTAGGCATGATTTTTACCGCGAGATGCAAGGCCTGGCCTCGCAATGTTACTCCATGTAAAAAAGAAATAAAGATTGAATGCGGCGGCCAGGCCTCGTGGCTCTTAAATCAGGCCTGATAGCTTGCCGCCTAAGACCTGATTTTTACCGCTGGGTTACTGTAATCAACAAATCAAAGACAGTACGATGACAACGATAGATGTGTTAGTGTATTAGTAAAAAAGTGTAAATGTATTGCTATTGTCTTCGCAAAACTTTTTCATAAATATTAAATCCTAAAATATCTAAAACAAAAGGAATTTTCTATAAAAAAAAAATAAAATAAAAAATATCTATGCCATTTATAATAACGGTTTAAAAGCCCCTTTTGGGCATAGACAAAAATACTAAATAAAATTGTGTACAGTAAAAAAAACTAAGAAATTTTCTATAACTAATCTATTTTTACTAAATTTTCTATAAGTAAAGAATTTTTGATAAATACAATATTTTAAGAAAGTTTCGATAAATACAAATTTCCACGAAGTAGAAAAAAATATAGAAAAAGTGATAAAAATCCAACTTGAGCATAAAAAATCATCTGGTCATTAAATTATTAATAGAGCCAACTTGACTAAACGAATGATGCAGAAGTCCTAAGGGAAAGTAGTCCTTTGGGGCTACTTTCACGTCCAATTCTCAGAATTGAGTCCCAAATCAATCAATGAAAAATGCTGTACTGTGTAATGGAAATAACTTTATAGAAAATGTCTTTATTTTTAGCAATGACCACAGCAATTTGTCATTCTTCCACTGGATTTCACAATTCATTAAGATTTGTTTCATTCTTCCAATACTTTAAAAATCCATTAAAGATATGTGGACCTACACACATATGTGCATAAAGCGGATATCAAGGAAATACGTCGCACAGTGGAAAATTTTCGTCATTTTCTGATCGAAAATCAATAACTTTGTTAATTTGAGAGATATATTTTTAAAAATTTGCACACATAATATAGACAATATTTAAAAGGAAGTGTGAAAATATTTCGGATTTCGCACCACTACATATCCAGTAGTAAGCTTGCAAAATCTGTACTTTTATTTTTTTCTGAAACTGTACCACAGTTTTGACCGAATTGAAAGGTCCAAGCTGAAATATTAGTTTTCTGGAATTTGGTATGCAATTTGCATCTTTAATGGTTAATTAAAATCAATTCATTTATAAGGATAAATTAAAAAATTGGGATTGGCAACCCTAGACTCGAAGTGTCAACAAGTACATTTTTCAATCTGCTTAACAAAGTCTATAAAAGTTTAAAGATTCACAAATATATAAACACTGCCTCCCAACAAATTTGGTGTCTAAAGGTAAGTACAGACGATTTGCAGATGGGACAACATTGCCAGAAAAATGGCGGCAAAATGCAACCCTGTGAATTTACAACCGTGTGAACATACAATTTTTGTTTTGCAACGTTAGCAGAAAAGTCATTGCGAGATAATTTGCTGATTGTTATATGTGCGAAGTTTATGCATGTGACAACGGCGCCATTGCCAGAAAATCATTTTATTTGCAACACTGTCTATAATGTATTTTTAATGGCAATCCTGCATATAAATATTTACAAAATATATTGTAAATATATGAAATTGTAATGTTTTCTTGCAAACGTCTGAACTGTCAATTCACCTTTGCCTAACAATCTGACATTGCCCGTATATTTGCATCACTTTAACAGGGTTGATAACGTTTGTCGATCTGGCAATCGTCTAAACTCAGCTTAAGTGTTGCTCAGCATACCCGAGATTCGAGACAATTGAAGTTTTGTCGTACACGCGATTGCAATACATAATTAACACATTTGCTTCATGTACGTATATTGTTTGGGACGCCGCTGACAAGTAAACAACAGCACCTCATTCTAACAAACAAAAATACCGACTGCCATCAGTACTGAAAAACTGTCCGCCTAACAGTATGCTTTAAAAATAGCAAATGAGCAACAAACGTTCTATTTCATCAACATCACCAGAACAATTGGAAAGCATAAGAAAAAAACAACTACACTGTAAAAAAATGCCAGAAAATTCCCAAAACGATGTATTCTCCTGGAACAAATTGTGTGCACTGTTCGATGAAAAGCTGAAGGATGTTGCTAAAAAAGATGATATAGCTGCAATTAAATGTGAGCTGGATGAATTGAAACAGGAGAATATTAAATTAAAAGAAGATATCAGAAAACTATCGACCCGATTGGAACTTGTTGATCGTAAGTCTCGGTCTACAAATGTTGTGGTGAGTGGCATAGGATGTACAAATACGTTGGCTGCGCATAAGAAATTCCTCAGTATCTGCGAGAATGAATTAAAAGTTTCTGTTAATATAATTCAAACCAGAATGCTATCTTCAGGCAAGTCGTTCGTGTTCATCCTAGAAACTAATAGCCAAGCGATCAATGTATTAGCGAGTAAAGGAAAACTAAGAGGTCAACAGGTTTATATACAAAAGGATTATACCGAAACCGAACAGAACACAAGATTTAATCTTAGAAAAATAAGTAAAACCATTTGTAAAAGTAAAAGTGAGCTAAAAGTTCGAATTGGTGAATTTTGCATTTTTTTAAATGGTGGAAAATATACTTGGTTTAATGGAAGAGTTATGGCAAAATCAGAGAATGATGCTGACTATATAAAAAATATTTTTGCTGAGTGTGATTGCACTTTTGAAGTCTCTTATAATACAAATATTAAAACTAATAGTAGGAGTGTCAATTATTCAGAATAGCAGTATGATTCGTGTCATGTAGTATCTTATAACATTGCAAATTTAGAAAATTCATTAAATTTTGGTAATTTTTAACCTACTTAAATAAATTTGATATACTCTTTTTATATGAAACACATGTAATGTCCGATAAAATATCATATTTTTCTTCATTTTTCCAAAATTATTGTTGCCACTGTGTAGAAGCAACAAGAACTCACAAATTTGGCCGGGCTAGTGGTGGTTGTTTGTTCGCATTCAAGAAAAGCATTAAGGCCAAATTTCACTTAAAGTTTCTGAATAAACATGGCTATACAATTTTATATTCAAAGATTGATGGAAATGTATTATATTTGATCCCAAAATATTTGAACTGCACAAAGTGGAAAGATGATGCGGGCAGTTTTGAAGCATTTTTGCAAAAACTCGATCCGACAAGATTTTGCATTATGGGCGACTTGAATGCGAGAATAGGAGAAGAACAAATGCTAGAATATAATTTTATACGCGATTGCCCGCACATTAGTTTATGCAGAAAGTCTAAAGATAAATGTATCAACTCTCAAGGTAGACAACTATTGAATATGATAGAAAACATAGGAGGTATTATATTGAATGGTAGAACGTTGAATGATCCAGATGGAGAGTATAGCTTTTGTGGTGTAATGGGTAACTCTGTTATTGATTATTGTATTTGCTCGGTTAATTTCCTACAATATATAGATGAGTTCACCGTATCCTCTAAGCCGTACTCTGACCACATGCCACTATGCCTGAAAATAAAAATTCCAAAACCCCACGGGAGTTGGCAAACAAATTGTACCCTACAAAGACTTCGCTGGAACGATAAGTATAGGGTAAAATACTATAGAAATCTAGAAACGCTTTCCAATGGTTCGATTCAAGAAATGGATGCTACCACGGATGATTTGGTTGCATCGATCAAGAATAAAATAGAAAAAGCGAATGTTCAGAAGTCACACAAATCTTTTTTTGAACCCAAACAGAAATGGTTTGACTGGAAATGCTTTCGATTTAGATCGGTTATGCTTAAGAATCTCAAAATATATAGAAGGAATCATTCTTATCCGGACAAATTACGATATCTCTCCTCCAGGGCTAAATATCTAAAGGTATGCGACGAAAAGAAATTGACATTGTACAATAAAAACATTAGGAACCTAGATTTTGTAAAATGCAGTAAAGACTGGTGGAACTTGTCTAATTCACTTAAAGAACATAGTCATACACCAGGGGGTAACCTTAATGCCAACGACTTTCTCTCTCACTTTAAAACTATGTTGCAGAATCGAGACGATGCTCAATGTATTATGTGGTGTATGCCTTGTTTTGTTGATGCCTTCTTAGATTCTCCAATTGAAATGTACGAAATATACGCAGTTATAAAGAACCTGAAGACAAATAAATCGCCAGGGCAAGATGGAATCCCGTATGAATTCTATAAATTTGCTCCCCATGGCTTCTTGAATGATATATTGACAGTTTTTAATAAAATATTCCTTAGCGAGTCGATACCACAATCCTTTAAACAGTCAATTTTGATTCCTATTTTTAAGAAAGGCGACCCAAACTCACCAGTTCATTACAGAGGTCTATCACTAATAGACACTTTGTGCAAAATATTCAATAACATTTTATTGAATCGTATATCGAATTGGCTCTCAACTTATAATATTTTAAATGAGTTTCAATCTGGTTTTCGAAAAAACTACTCCACGGTTGACAATATATTCAATCTCGTCAACATTGTAAATATAAATAAGTTAAAAAATAAAAACACTTACGAATTTTTTGTTGATTTCTCATGTGCTTTCGATCTGATTCCCAGGAATAGTCTCTTTTACAAACTTTCCTGTATAGGACTCTCATCTAAAGTTATAAGAATTCTAAAATCATTGTATGATAATACGGAAACTAGTATCTGGGATGGAAATACATTCTCCGATTCTTTTTCAGTAGAAACTGGAGTAAAACAAGGCTGTATTCTTAGCCCAGTCTTATTTTCTCTATATGTCAACGACCTTCCGGAATTCCTCCCAGAAGGTGTTAATATTGCAAATAGAAGTATAAAAGTTCTGCTATATGCAGACGATATTGTCTTGCTATCAGACTCTCCCAGTTCTTTACAAAATATGATTAATGCTTTAGAAATGTATTGTGTAACATGGGATTTGAAAGTTAATCTATCTAAGTCGAAAATAGTAGTTTTCCGCAAGGGCCCACGAGAAAATGACATAGAAATTGTCAATTGCTATACATACCTCGGAGTAGATTTGACATATAATCTGTCCTTTAAAAAACATCTTCAGAGAAAACTACACGGGGCAAAATCGCCTTTTTTGATATGTTTGAATCGAAAGAAAATATATTTGGGACACAAATTTTTAAATATTATATGTTTCTGAGTAAATAAATTTTATTTCAAAATCAATAAAATATATTTGGAACGCATATATTAATATATTGCAATAAAATATATTTGCAAACTAAATTTCTCAAATAAAATATATGTTTAAGTACAAATAAAATTATTGTTTAGGAATTTCTATAAATATATTTTATTTAAAAAAGATTTAAATCTTTTGCTGACTTTTCTGTTTCAAATTAATCATTTCAAATTTCTAAGTATTCCAAGCCATCATTAGTTGTCAATCCAGCAAAAAATGTATATTGATCCAAGATTATAGGATTTCAATTATTATTTATTATTTTTACGAACATCAAAAATTTCTAAAAAAATTATTTTGAATTACTGAACAATATATGTAACACAATTTAGGTATTTTCTGAATACTTAAGTGCAAATTTTTTATTTGTTTCGGAAATAATAGTCCCAAATAAAAACAAATTGGGAGTAAACAAAGATTTTTTAGAACAACATCTTCTCAAATGTATAACCTTTGTGTGTACCAAATATTATATGTTTAGAGTGTACCCTAAACGTATACATGTTTCAAGCCGAATATGTTTGGGACAATATACTACAGAAGCGATTTTTCTTCAGCGTGTATCTGCTTCTAAAATCGCTATTAACTCAACTTGGTCGAAATACATAAGTCATTCAAAAATTTCCAGAGACAATAAATTAAAAATTTTCGAAGCTTGCTAAAAATCCATAATGTTATATGCTGCACAAGTATGGGGCTATGAAAGATTTGAAGATGTGGAAAAGTTACTTCGGTTTTATTTAAAGAAATTACTGCTCTTGCCAAACAATACCCCAAACTTAGAACAATCTTTATTTACTTCAACTTTAAAAATGCACTTTAGCTACATTGAAAAAGTATTGAATCTTAGTCCTGATAGATTACCGCGAATATTAGCTGAAGAAGTAATAGCATTGAATGTCTCCTGGGCAAAATAATGGACAAATTTATGTAATACATTGGAATACCCTCTGCCTAACGACGGTACTCCTATATGTGTATACTGGAGGAGAATAATATATGCTTTGCAAATGAAAGAACGTAACGATTTTTGCTTAAATGCTTCTAATTCTCAATTCCACGACCTCTATTGTCAACTAAATTATAACGTAACACCTAAACTAACCGCTAAATTATCTACTCGTGCTACCAGTTTAATTATAAAAGCTAGATGTGGTCTCCTTGATCTAAATGCAAGATGTTTTAAAGACAATACAGATGGAATATGCACACTTTGTAACATCGACGAATCAGAAAATACATTCCACTTCATTGGTATTTGTCCTATTTACCGCGAATTTAGAATTGTGTACCTTGGCCAAATTATTCTCAACAAAAATTAAGTTATTAATATACTAAATGGCACGAATTTCCTCAATTTGTATAAATATATAGAAATTTGTTCTCAATATAGAAAATTAATTCTTAATGAATTCAATATCTAAAATGTACATATGTATATACATTTAAATGTCACTCCGGCTCACAGCAAATATGCTACGCCGAAAATAGATTATAATAATGTTACTATCTATATTTTAATACTGTTATAACTAAGAATCTATTAATAAATAATAATATAAATAATTAAAATTATGAGAAAATAAAGTTGAAACACAATTTTATTTTTTGTGAAAAAAACACAATATTTTTATAAATTAAAATTGTCTGTGTGGGACATTTTCAATAACAACACCGCGTCTTCATCAAGATCTCTTCAGGCTTTGCGTGTTTCTTTTCTGATGCTAGATATATAAGGATCTGAAGTACATAAAAGTCTCTTAAATACATCCTCATTTGTCGCTATCCTTGAATTTTTTCTGGAATGATTCAATCGGTAGTTTTTATAATCTTTGTTACGCGATTCTTGGGCATCTTCTGACAATGATTTAGAATGCTTTTTCCATGTATTAATACTTTATGGACAGAAGATGGCATATAATACCACTTATATTTTTCCACATATAGATTTGCTATTTGGAGAGCATACTTGTTATAATTTTCGCCATCCATCATGACACCGCATGATAAAGCTTGTAGAATATTGTACAACATTCGTATTAGCTGTACATCTATGACTGTTATTTCAGCACTGACTTCTGCATTGGAAAAAAATCTTCGTGCAGTATTCCCGTCGTTGCTGTTTCCACTTCCCTGTCTAGGTTTGTCAATTATTAATCCTAATTCTTCACGGAAACGCTTTTGCACCAATTTTTTCTTGCATTTTTTTAATACCTGGTGTTCTTTAGAAATTGCTGACCACTTTTGGAAGTCCAGGTTATAAGAAAGATGTAAAATCATTTCCATACACCGAATCCATGCATGTAAGGTTGACATTCCATATTGCAAGGCGTTTTCATTTTCAGTTCTTTTTATGGTACTTGGTATATCATTCATTTGCTTTGGACTCGCATTGCAAATAGTACATACTGCACAAGACGTCGTGTTTGTTAGTGTCTTAACAACTTTACCATCAACCATTGTTAGTAAGAGTTCGTGACTTATTTCGAGTTCATGCGTTCCGCAGTTAATAAATGTTGGCAACAACGACTTTTTTTGGCTCTCGATATTTTGAACCACTTCTTTGGTTTTTTCAGGAGTCTCTTTACACATTTCAATCGAAATGGGTCTGCAATAACGCACTGAAGAAGGAACAGGATTTTGCCAAACTAATGAGCCACCTTCTCTATCAATAATTTTTATAGGAACCAATGAAGTAATAAACAAATTGCCATCAGATATATTCTCAGACTCCTCAGGAAGAAATTGCTTATACTCACTTTGACCCGAGGAGCCATCACATCCCCATTTGTAATATAGAGTAGGCTTGCGCATATTTTTGTTCTCAACATTGTCAATCATTAAAATTCGTTTGGCAGTATGGTCAAGTAGTTCTTGCAAAGATTTAACTTTTGCTACCGTATTCCCAATTTCAAGAGAATTTGGATAACAATTAAGTTTTTCTCTTTGAATTTTGTAGTATGGTGGCATAAGTGGGCAATTATTATTGAGCATGATAATTCTTAAATGGGTATATTGACTTTTAGTTAAGTCGAGATAGAGAAATACACTCAATGCTTCTGTGCTATCCAGAGGTTTAACTTCCTCATGCTTCTCTAGGGTTTTCAGTAGTTCCTGCTTCTTCGACTTCTCCATGTACCTTATTAATTCTACAAGTTTTGCTTCTTCTATTTCTGCAATTGCCCGAAGTTTCTGACTGTATGCACTCTGAATATGTTGTAGGCCATTGTCTTCCAAAAGTAAAACATTTTTCCGTCTTTTCGTTGAATCAGCCGATTTTTCGTATGGTCTTCCCCTTTTCCTTAAGAGATTAATGGATTTCATAGCGATGGGCACATTTACACAATATTCTTTATTTAACCAATTTGCGTTATTTTTAAAAAAATTCTCTTTTTGCCTTCCTGATTTTAGCCATCGATCATTTATATGCGGTATTAAACCCTTCTTAATATGATTAATTATATATGATACATTTTCATGGTTCAAATTTCCATTCTCGCGCACAAACCGTTCAATAGATTGCACATTTCTATCACTGTTTATATAGACAAGAACCAGATCGTGTAGAGAACACTTAAAGTGCAACATTTTCAAAATTGAAGTAATAGCTCAATGAATGACATATATTATGAATGAATATTTGACAACAAATGCGTCGGCTAGTATTAGGAATAATATATTGTTAAAAAAATATTTCGGAAAATACTATGTTAAACCAATTTTTTGCACACCGTTTGAAAAGGAGCAAAAAGGAGCAGCCAATTTTTTGCCACAACTTAGGTTAGGAACGTAGCTTTGAAATTATGCAAAACTTTGAACCTAGGCAAACGGAGCTAACAACTAAAACCTTAGCTGAAGTTGTTGAATTCAAGAAACATTTACATAAATAGTATATTGCATACAGCGAATATTCGCTGTTAATTTTTTAAACATTTTGCTACTGAATCCGATTCGTTAGAATATTTCCTACACATAAATCCGCAATTTATGCTCTAAAGTATGTTACACGCCGGGTACATGTATTTTTATATGAGTGTTCAGAATTTTTATATTTTTTTAACAATCAAAAGATCTGTAAATAGTCGTACTTTTAACGCCTTTTCCGATGAAAATGTTCGGAAATGTTTGCAGATAATCATGACGTGATGTCTTACCTCTGAAATAGTATTAAAAAAATTTAATAATTTCAATGTTTGTGAAAAGTATTTTTGATCAGGCCTTACACTACCATTTTCCACTGTGCGTCGTCCGGCCTAAAGAGGTACACAAAAACCGCGACCAAAAATTTTTAAAGTCTTATAGAAATATATCGCTCGCCAAAAACCGCAACCAAAAATGTTTAAAAGTCTTTTAAAAACATATATCGCTCGCCAAAGCGGTGATATATTTAACAAATATGTAGGTAATTTTATAGCTTGGTTAAAATATATGCATGTGATCAGATTTTAAATTATGTGATATGATTTCTATTATCATGACTAATTATAATATCTCGAAATTTGAAACATACATAGCATATTAAGTGTTTGTTTCTCCGCCACGCGTTTGTTGACCGATTGACCACTGACTCCAAAAAAGTATTAATTTGAAAGTTTGAACACATATCGTACCGTTAAAGGCGTGGCTGGAATATGCTTTCATATTTATAGGATTTCTATGGCCTCCTAATTAGTCAAGGAGATGAGAAATCAACTATTTTATGTCCAGCCTGGGGTCAAATCGACTGTCAGGGTGAATCGACAGTCAGGAAAGGCTAAAGTCGGGCTGTGCCGACTATATAATACCCTACACCACTCTCGTAATATTGAATAACTCTGATATATAAATTTTGTAATTCATGTATAAATTGTTTACATAAATTTACTTTTGGGACAGTTTATACTTAAATAATACCCTGTACCACAGTGTGGTGTAGGGTATAAAAACGATTGGATCTAAAGAGCCAAATCGGGTGAAACATACATATGGGAGCTATAGCTAAATCTTTACCGATTTTCTTCACATTCGGCAATGTTGGTTCATGAATCAAGAAACTCTACCATTCTAAATTTCAAAACGATTGGATGTAAAATATAGCTTCTATAGAACTAAAGGGCCAAATCGGACGAAACATATATATGGGAGCTATAGCTAAATCTTAACCGATTTTCTTCAAATTCGGTAGTGTTGGTTCATGTATCAAGAAGCTCTACCATTCTAAATTTCAAAATGATTGGATGTAAAATACAGCTTCGACAGGACTAAAGGGCCAAATCGGACGAAACATATATATGGGAGCTATAGCTAAATCTTAACCGATTTTCTTCAAATTCGGTAGTGTTGGTTCATGTATCAAGAAGCTCTACCATTCTAAATTTCAAAATGATTGGATGTAAAATACAGCTTCGACAGGACTAAAGGGCCAAATCGGACGAAACATGTATATGGGAGCTATAGCGAAATCTTAACCGATTTTCTTCAAATTCGGTAGTGTTGATTTATGGACCAATAAACTCTACCATTCTAAATTTCAAAACGATTGGATGTAAAATACAGCTTCTATAGGACTAAAGGGCCAAATCGGACGAAAGATATATATGGGAGCTATATCTAAAACTGAACCAATTTCAAACAAACTCAATAGCGATCTTAACAGCCACGAAATACTCTAAACTGCAAATTTCAGAACGATCGGAGTGAAATTGCGACCTGTAGTCGACGAACGACTTTACATGGACAGACGGACGGACGGACGGACAGACATCGTTAAATCGACTCAGCTAGTGATTCTGAGTCGATCGGTATACTTTAAGGTGGGTCTAGCTGTGTTTCAGTTGTTACAAACATCTGCCGTGAAACAAACTTATAATACCCTGTACCACAGTGTGGTGTAGGGTATAAAAATGGAACATAGATATCATTGAAATATGAAAGAGACGCCATTGCGAGCTCTTAGAGGTATTATACACAAATTGTGCACTTATATACGTAAGAGTGTTGCTGGAATAATACCCTACTCACATTAACGAAAGTAAAACTCTTCGGATCGAAATGAAATAATTCTTTCTGATATTTAGAGCCTGTTTCGGTAACTTATTTATTCGTCTACGGCGAACGATCAAAAATCACTCAATTATTCCGAGAAATCTATAAGTCACAGCAGTTTATAATTCGGTGTGTCTATAGAAAAGCACGTAAAAAGCTCGAACCAAAATAATTTTAACCTGCGTTTTATAGAATTCAAGTAATAGTTGAGAGATTTTTGATCGTTCTCCGTAAACGAACGAAAATAAGTTACAGAAACAGGCCCTTAAAGTGGCGATTTAGAACTAAAATATTTGATAGACTTTAAAGAAGACTGATCGTGAATATTAAACCAATTTGTTTTGATCGGTGTATGATTATTTGTGAACCAAAGATTTTAAACACATACTTCGAAATAAATTTAGCTGTAGCTAAAATTTTTGTTGTTGAGGTTTTGGGACCTTATTTTTTTATTCAAAACTAAAAATAATAATAATGTTTGAATCATGGTTTCAGCTAGTTTCATATAAGAAATCTAAATGAAATCACAATTTTTTTATCATTAAAAAATATCAAGAAATGTTACAGAACAGTAGAAATATATATAAATAATAATTAAAAAGAAATTATAAATGACGTACAAATATTAAAAAATGCCAACAGAACTTTATACAAAAATTATATTTATAAAATATTCTAAAAGTAAAAAACTCTGAGAAATAAGAGATTTTCTATAAATAAAGAGTTTCAACGATGTTTTCCAGAAATAACTTTTTTAAGAAAAAAAACAATAAATAAAACAAGTTTCATTAAAAAATTAATATTTATGAGTATATTTAAGGAAATTTCACTAAATAAATTTTCCATAATCAAAAATTTTAAGTTTCAAAGAAATTTTTAAATGTAAAAAGTTCTAAGAAATTCTGAAAAAATGGAAAACCTTTCAGAAACGAAGAAATTAAAATTGAGTAAGGCTTTTGAATAGGAAGTGTTGAAGATTTTTCTATACATAAATAATTTCTAGAAGCTTTTCAATAAATAATTTGTTTTTATAGTTTTGTTTATTACCATCGAGTTTAAGACGGTTGTTTTTGTTTTATTTAAACATAAAAAACAATATTTGAAACAAGAAGATGAAGAAATGTGTTAAAAGTATGTATGCGGCCACTGGTTTAAGGGACGATATAGTTTCGTAAGCTACTAATCTCTCTCATCGGCACCTTTGGTGGTAAATATGCTGCCAACAATTGACATAATATAAGAGCAGCTCAATCTCCAAACATTACAGAGAGTAGTTTTTAAACCCCAAAACATCCCCACATTTCTTGTTTGATTACTTTTTTTATTACAGAAAATGTCTTACAAATTTTTGTATTTACAGAAGACATTGATTTTATTTTAGGTATTTCTTATGTTATTGGAAATCTCTGGTACTATGATTAACATTAGCAATTAATAAGCATTTGAATTCAACGACTAAAGTAATCATAGAAGTAATTTATGAAAATACACAATGCTTAGCTTCAAATATCCAGCATAATCCCTAATTAATGAATTTCCGATAAAGTTATCTTCTTAATTTTTGAGGATTTTATTTTTCAAATTTATTTAAAAAAGTTGTCCTTCCTTTTTTTGTTTCTTTGGTTGGTGTCATTTAGAAAGAAACGTAAACTACAAAATCCTCCGGATTTAAAGTTTTATAAAATCTAGGTTAGTGTAAGGCCGATGACAGAGAGAAAAAATACACACACACAAAGTAGAATTCTACTGCCAAAAGGACGATGTCATCGAACAAACAATCAAAATTGGTTGTATTGTCTAAACGTATCCTTGTACTCTGAATCTCAGTATATCCATGGGTTTGTGCGTTTGTTTCAGCAAAATACACATTGCAGTTGTGTTCTGTTTTTTCTACCTCTCTCTTATTCGCAGCAAAATTATTAAATGGAATATGAAACGTGATTTTCCAAAAAACCAATAACAAAGACTTTTAAAAGAAGAACATAACTTCGATAAAAAAATAAACAAACGGCAATCATTGTTCGCATAAGAACCCAAATATGAACATCTGCAAACGGAAACTCAGGGATTATAGGCCAGGACAGCAGAACAGGTCATGGCACCATTGAGCAGAGGTGCAATGGAAAAGAATAGAATATTTTGTACAGGAGTCACACTAAGTGGTAATAATAGATACTCGTACAACATATACTACTCCTACTTTTTGGGCTCTAAACAAATCACGTAGAGATAATACCATATGATCCTTGTATAGACGAGACTAAAAACGAGTATTTGTATTGATTTATTTTATTTCGTAATATCCTGGAACATTGGTGTAACACATCCTAAAAAGCCCAAATATACCGTTGTCGACCCTCGAAGTGTTAAAAATTGTAAATGCTTCAATGCTGCAAATTTGAATGATTATAATTAAAACTTATTAATATCGCAAAAAAAAAATATTTTTTTAATGCTACAAATATCATTAAAGTAATTGTAACTTTTAATGAATACACAAACATTTTGTTCACATGCCAATCGTAGTGTGGTTGCGACGTTCATGTCATATGAAAAGCAATACTGCTATTGCGCTTGAATCCCATTTCTGTTACTTTGTGTTACTGTAACTTAAAACGAAATGGTTTTTTTTGCCATGAAAGCAATATAACAGATTGACGCTTGTTAAAAAATTAGATCGTTGCAATTAAACGATTGGGTGTGATGTTGGTAACACTTTTTTCTTTTTTTTTTACCAGATCAGAGTAGCGATTAAACGCTGATCTGATCTGGTCGCAAACTGTCTATTAACGATTCAGGCCTTAAGGCGACAACCCAGTAGTTTTTAAATATGTATATTTATCCACAAAGTTTGTTGGGTAAACACAAGTTTACTAAATTCAGGCACAATTTTAGCATATAAGGCTTCGGAATAGAAGTCCCATGTTAAAGTACGAAATACTGGGGACACCTCAGGAAATATTTATTAGGGTATTAAAACTTTGTGCATTTATTTGTAACACCCAAATGGAGAAGAAATAGAACCAACGTTTGTTATACCGATCGACTGAGAACCACTTCCTGAGTTGATTTAGCTATGTCCGTCCGTCCGTCCGTCTGTCTGTGCATGTATTCTTGTAATCAAAGTACAGGTCGCAATTATGGTCGGATCTCAACGAATCTTAGCACATATCTTTCTTTTGACCCAAGGAGGATCTCTATTGAATTTGTTTAAAATCGGTTCAGATTAACACATACTGTTACTCCCATAAATATGTACCTCCGATTTGGCATATATTGACTGTATAAGCAACATTTTTTACACCGTTCTTTAAAAAAAATTACAGAGAGAGTCTCTTGATACGCTCAGAGACAAAACTGAATTTTAGGAAAATCGGTTCAGATTTAGATATAGCCCCCATATATATGTTACCCCTGATTTGACATGTAAGCGCTGTAGAAACTGTGTTTTACACCCGATCGGTACGAAATTCGGCAGAAAGAGGCTTCTTATTACATAAATTAATACTGACAAATTTGGAGAACATCGGTTCAGATTTAGATGTAGCCCCCATATATATGTTACTACCGATTTGGTATCAAAGCTCTTTAGAATTTTTACTTTACTTCCAATCATTACAAAATTTGACAGAAACAAGTTTCTTAATTTAGGAACGAATAGTGCTTAATTTGGGGATAATCGGTTCAGACATCGGGTTTCAACTGTTGTACCTGTAAAAGTGCATAATCCCTAGCTAAAAGTATTTGACTAACCAGGAAGTTAATCTTTAAACCCAGCACTCTGGGATCTGAATACACATATTGCATTGATGGCTGTAAGCGGAAGAAATTAGACCGATAATGCTGCATGACATTCTTGTCTGAAGGACATTTTACAGAAATACATTTTTGCGCGTACTAAATAAACATCAACTAATGCCTGATATATGTTCACTGATGCCTTGAGAACGACATCGAGTGAGGCCCTAATTTGTATACTACATTTTATACCGCTAGACATTATAGCAAGACAATATGTCGCAACTACTGCTATTAAACCTAGAAAATTGTAACTCTGGCCAGGAAAATGTTACGGTCATGGGGTCATTGTAAATACAATGCCTGTCCTTCCTAGTATTGTTGATTACCACTTTTTGTCAAGCAGTATCTCACTCCAATGGAATGGTCTTATCCCAGAACATAGGAGATTCCTTAAATTCTGTACATACGGTTCCAAACTCAATAACAAAGTGGGCTTTAGTGTCTTTACGGAGGAACTTGAACTCCATTGAAAAAAGATTGCCTGATCTCTTAAACAGTACACAATTCACCTAATATGTGGACAGGGCCACAGGGATATAGCATGTAACAACAAAGCAGACGAACTTGCAAGACTCGGAACTATGCTCTATGTGTCACGCTCCTTGTGGTACCAAAACCTATATAGCCTAAATGAGTCTGTTATACAGATTACCACTTTTAGCCTAGCCTAACCTTTCTCACTCTTTGGTGTACTTTCTAAGGAATCAGAGCTATACATTGCGAAAAGAAAGCCTGATGTCTGTAGTTTTTACCAGGCAGAAATCTTAGCTTTTAGAGTGGTAGCCGATTGACAGATAACACTGTGCAACAACATTTTTGTCGAAGAGCTCTGCATAAAATTTTTTGGTGTATTATGGTGTCATAAACACAAAAAATAAAAATTAAAAACATGCTTATGGTAATTTTTTTTTTATATCAATTTCTTTAAAATTCCCTTTTCCTTGGAAGGTACCTTTAGTATTTGGACCATATTTTTTTTTTAAATGTAAGCTCGATAAAGACGGGATACAATTTAAATTAAAGGAATTTACGAGGACTACCAATGTTAGCAATGACACTTTTACGTTTAGAAGATTGTCGTTAAAACAATTAGAAAAAAAGTGATTCTTCAAAAAAAAAAACACTAAGGAAAGGCAGAAAGTCGGCCCGACTATATAATACCCTAGGATAATAATTTGGAATAATTGGTAAATGGATAGGAACGTATAGATAATCGCTAAATTAAGCAATATTCGTTCCTAAATTGAGAAACATATTTCTGGCAAATTTTAATGATCGGAAGTAAAGTACAACTTCTATAGCGATTTGATACCAAATCAGGAGGAACATATATATGGAGGTTATATATAAATCTGAACCGATTTTCCCTGAATACTCATTCATGTAAAAATACCTCTTTCTGTCAAATTTCGTCCTGATCGGATATAAAATACAGTCTCTACAGCGCTTACATGTCAAATCGGGGGTAACATATTTATGGGGGCTAAATATAAATCAGAACCGATTTTATCCGAATTTGGCAGTACTCGTTTAAGTAATAAGAAACTTCTTTCTGCCGAATTTCGCACTGATCGGATATAAAATAACATTTATACGGCGCTTACATGTCAAATCGGGAGTAACATATATATGGGGGCTATATCTAAATCTGAACCAATTTCTTCCAAATTTAAAAGTGTTCATTCATATAATAGGAAACCATTTCTGCCGAATTTCATACTGATCGGATATAAAATACAGTTTTTACAGCGCTTACATGTCAAATCGGGGGTAACATATATATGGGGGCTATATCTAAATCTGAACCGATTTTCTCCGAATTTAACAGTATTCCTTCATGTAATAAGGAACCTCTTTCTGCCGAATTTCGCACTGATCGGATATAAAATACAGTTTCTACAGTGCTTACATGCCAAATCGGGGGTTACATACAGGGTTGCCCATATTCGACGGACCCATGTTTTTTTTGGGCCCATTCCAATCGACGAGGCTTGTCCGCAGGCAACAATCTTTGCGTCAATTGAATTTTGTACGGGAACAAATGCAAATCAACGCGAATAATCCGTTGTAAAGTGGACCGAGCCATGCCCAACTGCTGAGAACGGCGTTTTTGGGATGTTCTTGGGGACCTCTCAACACTGGCTCGTACGGCAGCGATATTCTCGGCCGATCGCCTTGGTCGACTTTTATTTGGCCTCTTCGGATTAGAAAGAGCCTCACCAGTCGAAAATTTTTCGTATAAACGCTTAATGGTGTTCTTAGAAGGCGCACTTCTCACATTTTTTAATATTTTAAAAGCACGTTGAGTTTTCACAATTGACTTCTTCTGTTGAATGTAAATTTCAACTATTTCGCGTGGCGTGTATTGTTCCATGGTAAAAATCTGCTTGGACTGACGCTTCAAACGCGGTATGTCATTAAGCGATCTGACATCTCTGTCAAAAGTTATGGCGTTGCCAGATGGGTCCGTCGAATATGGGAGACCCTGTATATATGGGGGCTATATCTAAATCTGAACCGAATTTAGCAGTAGTCCTTCATGTAATACAAAACCTCTTTTTGCCGAATTTCGCACTGATCGGATATAAAATAACATTTTTACAGCGCTTACAAGTCAAATCGGGGCTAACATATATATGGGGGCTATGTCTAAATCTGAACCGATTTTTACCAAATTCAATAGGGATCGTCCTTGGGCCAAAAAGTGTCGTCGAGATCGGACCATATTTGCGACCTGTACTTTGATTACAAGAATACATGCACAGACAGACGGACAGACAGACGGACATAGCTAAATCAACTCAGAAAGTGATTCTTAGTCGATCGGTATAATAAACGATGGGTCTATTTTTTTTGGGTGTTACAAACAAATGCACAAAGTTATAATACCCTGTACCACAGGTCCATAATTGCGACCTGTACTTTGATTACAAGAATAAATGCACAGACAGACGGACATAGCTAAATCAACTCAGAAAGTGATACTAAGTCGATCTGGCTTTTCTACAAAAAATCATAAAAAAAAGTTTTAAGGTCTCGAACACAAAAAAATTATTGTGTAATTAATGTTTTGACTATGGCCGGTATCAATATTTTCTCTGATAGCACTGTGGAACACAAAAAAAAATAATAAGGTTCTGACAAAGGATTATGATAGAGGGGGTAAAAAAGAATATACTTGTATCGGTGTTTTGCAAATTTTTTCGTATGGTGGTCATTTTAGTGGGAGATCAATATTTCCCCCTTTTGCGCACTCTTATTACAAATCGGCATAGGAAACGGTGCATTCGTTACATTTTAGGTATAAGATGTGTTGAGCAACATTACTAAGAACAATACGAGGAACATTTTAGTTGAATATTTTAACCCCCTAGTTGTTCCATCTAGGTGTCCTTTGTGGTCCATTTTGTGGAGGAGTGTAAATATCACTCCTAAAACAGGTGTTCAACGGGTCAAAATGTTCTACAAATATATTTGCTGTACAATTCTACTATAAGTCTCTGAATACTCCATATAGGTCGTCATGGGTACATGCATTTCAGGCTCATTTAGCACTTGCTGAAAATCCAAATGCACCAAAGTCTCTGCTGTAGGCTCTCACTTTTCTAATTTTAAAGCTTTTGCGTTAACTTTAAAGCTTTCTAAGCAATCAAATTGGTTTAACGACGGGGGCTAGGAAAAACTTATATACACTTTATTATGTCCCCGTGCTAACAATGGAGCCTAAGTGAGCTTGAACCGTTCGGCCAAATGTTAATGTACCTCAAGTAAAGAAACCCCTAACAACTAAAAATATTTACCAATAACATACACCGTAATATCCTTGCTAAGTATAACTGAAGAACGGTTATTAAAAACATCAGGTTTCAAAGAAACTTTTTTAAATTGATTTTTCTGCACCGAAATATTCAACAGGAGCGAAGCCATTTAAATGATCACATAATAAAAAAAAATCATTATAAAGAAAATCTTTACAACTCCCGCAATGTGTTTTTAATCCTCGTTGAAGAACAAAAGAAGAAAAACTTATTCAATAACTTCTCATAAAGCACGAAAAATGTCCCAAAATACCAAAGGTATAAAGCATTTTAATTCAATTCAGTTGGAGGAATGTCCTTCTTAAACAAGTCTTAAAAGACTAACAAAGAATTTAAGAACCATAATTTCATAAATATTCAACCTATGAAATATGACATAAAAATTAAGGCAAAACCAAACAATACGAGTAGAACAACGGCTGCAAATGAAGTTACTTTGGACCGAAAAACAACCCTCTCTCATTCCCATCGCCAATACAATGGATGAGGTGTGGGGCCTTCCCAAACTTGCACTGAAGATATGTATCCTTATGTTTAGTTTGAATATACTTTAGGCCGTTCGCGTGTGGTGTGTCTTTTCGTGAATTTTCAATGTATGTATATATATGTTCCTGTTTTCTAATGGGGGACGAGTAATTCCTTCGTCATCAGCACCGATGTTCTTGCGTCAGTCCGTCTGTTTGTCTGTCTAACATTGGGATGAGTTTGTTGGGTGACTTGCGGGTCGGACGGAGCATTCATTCATTGTCTTTGGGAACATCAGTGTCAGTGGTGAAAACTTCTGTAAGACTTTTTAATGACATTTTAAATTGTTATTTAATGCGTTGACGTTACTGCCAGGTATGAATCTAGATAAAAGCAAACGAAAAACATTCCAAAAGTATGAAAAATGCCAGTACTTGTTGTTATTTTTGTTTTCTTCCTTGTCCTCCCACCTGAATCAAACCCTGGCAGTCGTATGGGATTTATGGTGTTCTACACAATACGTCGTATGTTTCGTTTGCAGTTGTGTTTAAATTGATAGCACTTTATGTTGATAATTATATTGAACTCAAGCATTAAAAATTTTATAGTGGAGGAAAACAGTACATACATTTGTAGCTTCTTAACCAGTTCACCAATTGGGCCTCCTAAACCATGCAGGATGGTGCTAGGGGCCTCCAAATGGACCACCTCGGATAAATAGTTTTTTAATGGGTGTACCTTTTGTGTTTTATAATTATTTTAGTGAAATAGGGACATGATGTGTTTTTCGTATAATACTCTCCACATCCAGAAATATCAAATGCATACCTGCCAAATATGATGCAGATTCCTGCAATTGTTCTACAGATATCTCAGTAAGGGAAGCATGTGGGCGGGGTCATGCCCACATAGCCGATGTCTTCAATTTTCTGTTGGGTCACGCATAGTGATGCAGCTATACCAAAATTCATTTTTTGTGTTTATACGAGTATATACGAGTACGTATTCGAGTATATGGGGAAAACACGTCGAAGGGCCAACTTTATTAAATTGTATTCCGATGGCGTCAAAACTTGGTGGAACTGCAGAGGTACTATAGGATTGAGGTGTGCTAACAATTAAGCTTCCAAACGAGATAGGTAACGAGTATACAGGGTATAAAAATTTAAAATTTTGACCATTGTATCTCCCGTGGCTTATATGACAGCTTTTAAGAAACCCATAAAATGTGTATTGATAACACAGTGCGACAGTCCAAAAACCAAAAACCGCGATACTATTTTTCTTGAAGGTCTTGGCGAGTAGAACAACGTTTGTTCTACGAAATTTGCCGGACACCCCAAAATCCGGATTTACGGGTAAAAACCGATTTTCTGGCCTTTTTCACGAACGGCCATAACTTTGTTAACTATAAACCGATTTTCAATCTCTAAAAGAATTTGGAAAGAAGAGAATTGGACCTTTCGAAAGACGTATAGTTTGTTTGAAGCTGTGGGAATATAGATTTATTTGTCCTAAAAACACATTTTTTTCATTTTTGTCTGTAATTTTCTAGTTTAGGCAATGTTTTTACCAATAATATTGTGAGATAACCGTACGATTAATTAGTTTATATATGTAGTATATTTTATAAGGAAAAAATGCAAACAGTCTCTTAAAAATCCGTTTAGGGATTGAAAATCGGCTAATAACACTATGCAACAAATGAACACTTTTTGAAAAATACACGGACTTGACAGTATAGGTTCGATTATACTATCAAAGGGTAGTATAACCCTATACTCGGTTTGGCGAAATTGGTGACCAATTTTTTTTTATGGGCCCCCAAAGTTTCTGAAAATCAGTGGGCCACTCGAAAAAGGTGTCATCAGCTTTTGTCCAACAACTAATTCCGACTTTGTGATATCGTGATATTACTATGTTTAGTAATAATGTAGCTAAGAATATGCTGAACAAAGTTTCTTAGCATTTTTTGCGAAAAAAATAGTTTCTGATACTTTTTTTTTGAAAAAGTGAACGAAAAAAATATTTTTTCTTATGCTGAAGCATAACTTCCGGGGACTCGTAATTTTTCACTTACAATGCTTGGCAAAATTGTAGCCAACGTAAATCTGAACAACTTTTGTGAACATATCAATACAATCTAAACGTGTCTAGGCACCCTAATTAGCTCAAAAAACCACATTGTACCCCAAAAATGTAAGTATTTCACTGTTATGTAACAAAAATATATTTTTTTGGTATAGGGCATGTACAGCAACTTTATAGAAAATATTAAGGCCAATATTTTTATACCCTCACTTTAGTGTGACGAGGGTATATATCATTTGCTACGGAAAAAAGTGTAACACATCGAAGGAGTGACCTAAGACCCCAAGTATGTTCGGCGGAAATCCGTTTTGGGTCATTTTAAGTCGAATGAGCAATGTCCGTCCGTCTGTCTGTCTGTCTGTCTGTCTGTCTGTCTGTCTGTCTGTCTGCTGGCTGGTGCGCACGATAACTCTCGAAGGGAGTAACCGATTGACTTCAAATTTGGTATGTTGTAATATTTTTTTCTTTCTCCGGCTAAGTTCGAAGATGGGCCACATTGGTCCACTCCTTCTGGCACCTCCCCCACAAAGGGTTAAAATTTTGTGAAATATTGATTCTTTAATAACTGCTATTATACGTATTCAACTCTTCTGAAATTCCACACATAGTATTAGTTTGTTAGTCGCTATCAACTCGAGGAAAATGGGCGAAATTGCCACGCCCCTTTTGGTACCTTCCACACAAATGCACCATTTTGCACTAAAAGTTAAAAGCTTATAACATTAATACCAGTGTTTAGAAATACTTGAAATTTTGTACAGTGTAATGCTTTTATAGTGCCTACAGTCCAGTGAAAAATGGGCGTTATTGCCGTGCCCCTTTTGGTACCACCCACACAAATGCACCATTTTGCACCAAAAGTTAACAGCTTATAACATTACTACCAGTGTATAAAAATACTTGAAATTTTGTACAGCGTAATGTTTTTATAGTGCCTACAGTCCATTGATAAATGGGCGTTATTGTCACGCCCCTTTTGGTACCTCTCCCACAAAGGTACCATTTTGCACCAAAAGTTAACAGTTTATAACATTAATATCAGTATATACAATTACATACTTGAAATTTTGTACAGTGTAATGCTTTTATAATGCCTATAGTCCAGTGAAAAATGAGAGTTATCACCACGCCCCTTTTTGTACCTCCCACACAAAATGTACCACAATTTAATATATCAACGTTAATATACCAGTCCATATAAACGGTTACAATTCGGCACAGTGCAATGTATTTAAAGTATCTACTGTTCAGCGAAATATAGGTGTATTTCTTAAACCCCTTCTGGTACCTCCCACAAAAATTAGCAGAATAATTTGTGTAATATTCAATATTACATTACTCACAAAGTGAGGGTATACCTTAGTCGGTTTACCCGACTGAAACTTTCTTACTTGTTGTGGAACATTTTAACCCTCTAGCTCCCCCACATAACTGTAATTTTTGGCCCCATTTTAACAAATCGTAAAAAACACCCCTTAAAAGGGGGAGGGCGGGGATGAAATGTTGTACAAAAATGTTCGCCATAAAATTTTACTATATGAGTCGGAACACACCAAAGCCCAAATCTTAACACAAAAACCCAAAAAACGGCCAAATTCCAATCAACAACGCTCTTTACTTGTATCTTTATTGCTTCGACTACTAGATCGTACGACTAGCATTGCTTCACGAACAGAAATTTTACCTTTTTTTGGTGTTTGTGTTATGTTTTGAGCTTTGGTGTGTTCTGACACATATAGTAAAATTTTATGGCGAACATTTTTGTAGAACATTTCATCCCCGCCCTCCCCCTTTTAAGGGGTGTTTTTTACGATTTGTTAAAATGGGGCCAAAAATTACAGTTATGTGGGGGAGCTAGAGGGTTAAAATGTTCCACAAAAATATTGGCCTTAATATTTTCTATAAAATTGCTGAACATACCCTATACCAGAAAAATATATTTTTGTTACATAACAGTGAAATACTTAAATTTTTGGGGTACAATGTGAATTTTTGAGCTATTTAAGGTGCCTAGACACGTTCAGATTGTAATGACATGTTTACAAAAGTTGTTCAGATTTACCGTGGCTACAATAGTGCCAAATATTGTTAGTAAAAAATCAGCGATCCCTTAAAGTTATGCCGAAAAAAGTGAAAAAAAATAATTTAATCCTTTGTTTTTCGAAAAAAGTGCAGGAAAACAAAATTTTTTTGGCATGAAATGTTAACAGACTTTTTTCAACGTGTTCTTAGCTACATTATTGCCAAATATAGTTAAACGCTATCACCAAGTCTGAAGTAGCTGTTGCTCAAAAACCGATGACACCATTTTTCAAGGGGTCCACTGATTTTCCGAATCTTTCGAGGCCCATAAAAAAAAATTGGTCACCCATCTCGCCAAACTGAGTATAGGGTTATACTACCATTTGGTAGTAGAATCGAACCTATACCGTCAGATCCGTGAATTTTTTTCACTGTTGCACAGTGTAATTAACAAAGTTATATGCGTTCAAGTGGAAAAAGGCAAAAAAATCGTTTTTTACCCGTAAATCCGGATTTTGGGGGTGTCCGGGGAATTCCAAAAAAAGATTCGTATTTTACTCGACAAGACCTACAGGAAAAACATTTGCTTCTTAGCTTGAGTTTATTTTGTCGCACTGTGTAATTATTTGCAAGTAATGTAAAATTCATATTTTTTTCTCGCGACTTATGTTTTCCTCGCGATTTTAATTGTGTTCCGCGTATGGGATTCTATATCATTAAACTACAAAAACGAAGCCCATTCTATTAACTACATCAATACGAATTTTCGTAATGGAATGACATCCACAACAAAAGCTGCGGAAATTTTAAATGTCAAACCTCGTAATTTTTTATGATTTCTTTCGTATTGTAAAGTGAGTTTAATTTAGGATGTGAACCAGAAACACGATTCATAAAATGTAATGGTGACATTCTACAGCCTGATATACCAGAACAACAAAAAACTTATTTTCAAAAAAATCGACGTCGCATTTTTTATACAGGCCTACAATATTGCACTGACCAAATTTAATCCTAGCCAGCAAATATCGGACCCGATCTTAAATGATTTTGATATTCTAAATCCGAATATAAAATCATAAATGAAATATATATTCGCATTTTTGATATATGGTATTAATTATGTAATAAAAATGTTGACTTCACGCTTGTGATTATTTTTCAGTTTTCGCAAAATAATCACCTTCATATTAAAACGATTATCATACGCCATCTCCATTTACATTTTTTTATTTTTCCAACTACAGCTTTATTAAAAATACGATTTCTCCGACTAGGTTCCCGGATGATATCTCGGAGATGACATAGGATTACAACTTTTGTCTCAGCGGGTATATCAAATTGCAATATTTTTGCATGAATAGCAAATTTTGTTGTCTACCCAGAAAAGATATATATAATTTATATATATTATAGGTATACATATAACCGGCTCTAATATATAACGATTCGTAGGAAAGGATTGGAAAAAAAATAAATCAATTTTTCAAATGAAGACGGAAATTTTATAAATCCATAAAATCTTTAAAAATTAATAACGGGTGATTCAAGTAGAGATACTTTTTTCAAAATCCTTTTTTTTGACAGATCACGTGTGAGTCGTGTCATGCTGTCATGTTATATTTGTTAAGTATTGTTTGGCATTTCTTACGACAATTCACGTTCTGTGAGGAATATGTATCGTGCACTTCGCTCAACTAATGATCAACATAATCGGCCTACTGAGCGTACTATTCGCAACGCCATCACCCATCTTGAGACCCAGCATTCATTATTGGATAATATTCGACCGAATAGACCACGTCCAGCACGCAGTCAAGAAAATGTAGCGGCCGTAGCTGAGAGTGTACACGAAGACCGTGGAAAGTCGATTCGGCGCCGTTCGCAGCAAGTCGGACTGACGTATGGAACGACTTGGCGCATTTTACGTCGAGATCTTAAATTGAAAGCATACAAAATACAGCTTGTGCAAGAACTGAAGCCGCCCGACCTTCCCAAGCAACATCGCTTCGCTCTATGGGCTCTTGAAAAGTTCCATGAAGATCCGACGTTTTCGAGCCAAATTTTGTTCAGCGATGAGGTCCATTTCTGGCTCAATGGGTATGTAAGCAAGCAAAATTGCCGCATTTGGGACGAAGAGCAACCTGAAGAGATTCAAGAGCTGTCACTTCGTCCAGAAAAAAAGGTTTTGTGTGGTTTGTGGGCCGGTGGAATCATGGACCATATTTCTTCAAAAATGATGCCGGTGAGAACAATGATAACCGACTACTTGATGCTTGAAAACAAAGCTCGTGATCTCGGCGACATTTGGTTTCAACAATACGGCGCCACTTCCTACACATCGCATCAATCAATGGATTTATTGAGAGAACACTTCGGTGAGCAGATACTTTCACGTTTTGGGCCGGTCGATTGGCCACCAATATCGTGTGATATCACACCGTTAGACTTTTTCCTGTGGGGATAAGAAAAGTCTAAAGTTTATGCGGACAAACCCGCTTAGGTTCAGGCATTGGAGCAAAACATCACGCGTGTCATTCTGCAGTTACCAGTCGAAATGCTCGAACGAGTCATTGAAAATTGGACCCAACGGATGGACCATCTGAGACGTAGCCGCGGCCAACATTTGATAGACATAATCTTCAACAAATAAATGCCAAAGAATGTTCTTTCAAATGATAATAAACATTCCCCATTCAATTTTAATTTCCTGTGTTTTTATACCCTACACCACACTGAGGTACAGGGTATTATAAGTTTGTTTCACGGCAGATGTTTGTAACACCTGAAAATAACACCAGCTAGACCCACCTTAAAGTATACCGATCGACTCAGAATCACTAGCTGAGTCAATTTAAGCATCCGTTCTTCCGTCCGTCTGTCCATGTAAAATTGTTCGTCGACTACAGGTCGCAATTTCACTCCAATCGTTCTGAAATGTTGCAGTTTAGAGTATTTCGCAGCTGTTAAGATCGCTATTGAATTTGGTTGAAATCGGTTCAGATTTAGATATAGCTCCCATATATATCTTTCGTCCGATTTGGCCCTGTAGTCCTATAGAAGCTGTATTTTACATCCAATCGTTTTGAAATTTTGAATGGAAGAGTTTCTTGATCCATGAATCAACAATGCTTAATTTGAAGAAAATCGGTTACGATTTATCTATAGCTCCCATATATATGTTTCGTCCGATTTTGCTCTTTAGTCCTGTAGAAGCTGTATTTTACATCCAATCATTTTTAAATTTAGAATGGCAGAGTTTCTTGATCCATGAACCAACACTGCCGAATTTGAAGAAAATCGGTTAAGATTTAGCTATAGCTCTCATATATATGTTTCGTCCGATTTGGCCCTTTAGTCCTATAAAAGCTGTATTTTACATCCAATCGTTTTGAAATTTAGAATGGTAGAGATTCTTGATCCATGAACCAACATTGCCGAATTTGAAGAAAATCGGTAAAGATTTAGATATAGCTCCCGTATATATGTTTCATCCGATTTGGCTCTTTAGATCCAATCGTTTTTATACCCTACACCACCCTGTGGTACGGGGTATTATTTAAGTATAAAATGTCCCAAAAGTAAATTTGTGTAAACAATTTATACATGAATTACAACATTTATATATCAGAGTGGTGAAGGGTATTATATAGTCGGCCCCGCCCGACTTTAGCCTTTCCTTACTGGTTTGACAATATAAATGTCCGACATTTTTTCCATCGTAAAGCAAATTTTGTTGTTAATTTAGAAAAACTAATGTGGGAGATATCGGTTTATATTCTGCACTTATATTAAGAAAATGCTAGGACAAATGCAGACAGAAATGTAAAAAATATTTGTGTATCGAACAAACCATTCGTGAGATAGAGCCAGAAACCGTCAAAAAGGTTTTGGAAAATAAGGTTGGCAGGACGCGTCACTGCGAAGCCAGCCGAGGAAGCCACATGAATGAAATGGTTTTCCATTAGTAATGGGAATGGTCGCTTTTCGAATAAACCAATAAATATTGCTAAAATAGATTTTTGCTAATTAAAAAAAAACTTGTATTTGGACCACCCATTACAGTCCCCATATTACGGTACCCTCTTATTTGAATTATTCACGCTATTAGTGCGTCTTTATTTTATATAACAATAACCATGCCTAAAAAAAGGGTCGAAATCGAAACTTTTTACAACGGAAACTTCCGATTTGACTTCTTCACGCTCTAAATCCCGCATTGTGAGACCGATCCAGCAGAAATTTGACTGGATATATTTTATGTTATTCTTAACTACAGTAGTGCTTTCTAGCCCCCACTAAGTTGACTAAATGTCATTTTCTGGGAAAAATAGGCTAAATTGGTCATTGCTTTAATTAGATTTAACCATTTTAGTTCTCTTAGCTTATTAGACCTGAGCTCACTTTAGTTCACCAACTATTTAGCTCACCAGATCTTTAGTTCACAAGATCACTTTAGTTCAACAGATCTTTTTATTTCACCAGATCACTTTAGTTCAACAGCTCTGTAGAGCACAAGCTCAAATTTGTTCAACAACTCATTAATGAACCACCTCTTTATCTCACCAGTTCACTTTAGTTCTACAGCTCTTTAGCTCACCAGCTCAATTTAATTCAACAGCTTATTTCGTCCAGTGCAAATCAGCCGCTAATAAAGGAATCTAATTGGAACATAAATGGAATGAGATGAATATACAAACGCGTATAAATAGGTAGAATCCTACTTTCATGATAACATATAACATGGTTGAAGAAAAAAACATGGTGAACTACTGAGCTGAAATAAACGAGTTGTGTGAACTAGTTCGTACCGTTCTGTAAAGTGACCAGAACAATTGAACTAGTTCGTTCACGAACTACGCAACTCTACCATAAATATATAGCCTCACATAGGGACATTTGACAATCCAGGTTGATTTTGGCAGATTATAATTGTTTTTAGCATGAACATGAAAAATATATTTCTAGGTTAGTATTACTATCAGGAAAAAGATAGTAAGGATCAAGATGACGCGTATTGCTATCAAATATATCTGTATGACTCTTGCTGCAGAAATACACTAAATGTTTTCAAAAGAAGAGTTATACGGTGGCCCCGCTCTCTGATCCGGTATCGCCCATTTTGATACGCTCAAAAGATTTACTTATAGAAATATAAACGCAAAACTGTGCTTTAGGGTTCTAAATGTCACTTGTTCATCTTCCATTAGCCTAAAATGTAACACATTGAAGGAGTGACCAAAGTCTGCATGTATGCTTGCCGGAAACTGTTTACCGGTTAGTTTAAGTCACCTGAGCTACGTCCGTACGTCTGTCTGGCAGGCGCGCACTTTATATCTGTAAATAAAAGATACCAAATTAATATATTTTAAATATCAATATACCTTCTTTTTTATCTGACTAATTTTGAAGAAGGGTCAAATTTGACCAAATAGTGAATCCCTTATAACCTCTACATTAGTTACCCGAATCTTCTGTAATTTTATAGTAATGAACTTATAAAATCACATCCAATGCCTTTTTTGGACGAAAGACGCTAAAGTCAACCGAAGTGATTCTGAGTATACCGTTGTGAAAACACAAATCACAGGAACCTTGATGGAATATCGTAGTGAATAACATACACTGCTAATGACTTCAGCACACCTGTTTGCACACGAACACCACCAAATCGTGAGCAATGACAAAGTGGGAGCAACAGCAGCAGAAAGAAAAACAACAACAACGCCAGCATTTAATTTAACAGAGATTTGCATAAATATGCGCCAAGTGTCGTAGGTATAATATGTCACGCAAAATACATTAATTTTTCTTAAAAAAAAAAATTAAAAAGTTTCTCACTTTCTTTCCGACCCCCTCCCCTGCCACCGACACACTTCTACCATACTGAAAAATGAGCAAAAAAAAAACAAACGAATGAATGAAAAATTAAAGCAACAAGGTGTATTTGCAAAATATCATTCGTATAGCTTAAAACTTAAGCAAAAATTGCGATAAAATGATAGCAACAAAATATATGTGGGGTGTTTTTTTTTGAGGTTTTAGTTTTAGGTGGCAAATTTAAATTTGTTTTTTCGTTTTATGTGGCACTTCATCATGAATAGATAGGAAGATTTGTGAATATCTACGATTTTTTGGAAAATATGTACCATTTCGAGATACATGTAATATATTGTGTGTGTTTTTTCTTGGAACTGGAGCTATGATGATAAATAAGCTATTGTTGAAAAACTATGAAATCCGCGAGAAAGTCACTGGAGGGAGCCCTTTAGCAGTCTACAGATATTCAATAAAGCAAACAGGTACCAATTCTGATGCTGTCTCCTCCGTCTCTAACTGGATGTCTAAGTGGCTTGCAGGAACTGGATATTAAAGAAAGCTGCTTTTATAGAATCAGTCCTGAGCACCTACCACATAACAATGCTAACCAATCGTGGTGGGCACCGGAGGTAAGGAAAATTAGATAAATGAAATTAAAAAGGGCTAAATAGGGAGAGAACACCAGCCAGCAGGAATGACTACAGAGAGGCATTCAGAAAGGAGATTCGTCAAATGTGAAACCTAAATCACGGGGAATCTTCTGCAGGAAATTACAAAATACAAACGTAGTGGATAGACTAGTGGACCGAGCACTCTAGGAGTGTGCCCAGATGGATCATTTACGATCAGGAAACTGTGGAATTACTGATCGAAAATCCATTACAGGGATGTCGGAATGAGTCAGACGCTGCACATAGGGTTCGATATCATCAATCCGGAGGATTAATTCAAAAAATCAAAATTATCTCATCGTGTTATTTTTGGTACCCACTTAAAGAGCACAAAATTCTGCTTCATTTGATGAAAAAGCTATCTTTCTGCCGCCACTGGTTTAGCTGTCATTATCTGTCAAAGTTATAATAAATTTTGTAAATTTTTATGTAAGTTTAAAAAATTAAAACTGAAATATTTTATTGCGCGAATTTCTTTATCAATCTCTTTAAATTACAACAAATTACAATGGATCCACCAACCTTTTTGAAATAATGGATATTTTCTTAAAAATCACAGCTGAGAAATCTATTTTTTTTTCGTTTAATTTTTTCATGTATCAATTTTTTTAAATAATTTTTAATGAGTTATAAAAATTTTCATATTAGGAATGTTTGCAATGTCTCGCCAAGAACTGTTTGATATTATGCGAAAATCAAATTCCAAGAGCTTTAATTTTAGAGTAACGGCTTTGAAAGAGCAAATCCTAAAAGTTTTCAAACCTACGGATATGTCAGCTTTTAAACTTAAATTCCAAACGTTTTGTGCACAGTATAAGATCCGCTGGGATAAAGCAAATAGAAACGAGAAGAGATTTCTTTATAATAATAAAAGTTGGTTGACTAAATCAATCTCATTTCAAAATTCTACACTAGAATCTAAGAAACGCGGTCGAAAGGAAACGGCTTTTGAAGAGTGCAAAAATAATACAAAAAACAAAAAATGTAAAACTTTAAGAGATAACATCCCGTTTCCTGTTTTATCTTACGCAACCCAGTTAAGTTTAAGGTCTTCCGGACAATTTCGTGCATCGCAGATATTAAAAGACATTACATCTTCTCCAACCAGAGCTGACACGTATATTAATACACATACTAAAGAAACACACAAATTAAGCGTTGAGGAAGCCCTTTCAGTCTTGGTAGAAGCAAAATTGACTCGACATCAGTACAATGTTATAAGAAGGGCAGCACCCCAAACATTTCCGTCATACACCGAAGTCCAAAAAGCCAAACAAAAGTGTTATCCAAATAAAAACAAAATAATTACTTCAGAAACTTCTGCGCAAGTAAGTCTACAATGCCTCTTAGATCATACTACGGAACGCATAATTGAATTGAAGAAATCGGAATTTGCTTCTTTAACAAATGAAGATCTATCTCAAGTAACCCTACACTGCAAATGGGGGTTCGATGGGAGCTCAGGACATAGCTCTTATAAGCAAGCATTTCACGGTGCAGAAGCGTTGACTCACCCGTTCTTATTACGTCCATAGTACCATTGAAATTATCTTGCAATGAAAGAGTAATATGGCAAAATCCCCGTCCTTCATCTACTTGGTTATGTAGACCCTTAAAGATAGAATTTTTAAAAGAAACTTCTATTACATCAAAGCTTGAAAAAGAACGCGTTGAAAATGAAATTAAAAATCTCGAAAACTCTATAGTTTTGTGTGATGAAAGGGTAATTACAATTAACCATGTGCTAATGTTGGTCATGATCGACGGAAAAGTATGTAATGCAATTACAGGCACGACATCCACACAGAGATGTTATATATGTTCTGCAACAAGCAAGGATTTTAACAGTGTTAAAAAAATGATTATTAAAGAAATAAACGTTGAAACATTGAAATTTGGCATATCAATCCTTCACGGCTGGATACGTTTTCTTGAATCTCTACTTCACCTATCGTATAAAATCCCAATAAAAAAATGGCAAGCTCGAGGTGAAAATGAGAAAAAAATTATTGCAGAGACTAAGAAACGAATTCAGAAAGAATTCAGAGATCAAACAGGACTAATCGTCGATGAACCGAAACCAGGCTTTGGGAATACCAACGACGGTAACACCGCGAGACGCTTCTTTCAGAACGCTCAAGTTTCTTCAGAAATTACAAATGTCGATTTAGAATTGATAGAACGAATGCATGCTATACTTGTTGTTATATCTTGCGGTCATGATATCAATATAGAGGCATTCCGAAAATTTGCCCAAGACACCGCAAGACATTTTGTGAAACTATATCCGTGGTACAATATGACGCCTACGTTACACAAATTTTGTATTCACGGGCCAGAGATAGTTTCTCAAGCTCTATTACCAATATGGCAATTATCCGAAGAGGCACAAGTGGCTCGAAACAAAGATTTCAAAACCTACAGGGAGAATTATGCCCGCAGACGCAGCCGAGAATATTGCAATATCGACATATTCAACAGATTCCTCTTAACTTCAGATCCCGTAATCAGCAGTAAAGCCAACAAATATAAAAAATTTGAAATGGATATTCCAAATATGGCAAAGGATTTGCTATTAATAAACAAGGCTTTAGAACATGATATTGTTCAACAAATCAATCTCGAAGTTGACGATGGTTACGAATGTGACAATGAGAATAGTAATATTTACTGTAACTTAGACTAGCCACAATAATTTATATGTATATAGTTATTGTAAAACACATGAAGAAGTTTTTGTTGTTTTCGTTGTTTTTATGCGTTTTATCCCACGAGAAATTGTTGAATATGGTTAATTTTATCTCGTTAATTGTTATTGTGCCAAAAATTAAAGATTTCCGAATAATTTAAATGGTATTTGAATTTATCCTCCTCATACCTATGTTTTAACCCAATGTGCGCTGGGGTGTCCCCAGCAACTCCGCTCTATGCAAACAATTTCACACGAGTGACTTAAAAGTCAGAGTCAGCCAGATGGATCATTCACGATCAGGAAACCGTGGAATTACTGATGGAAAATCTATTACAGGGATGTCGGAATGAGTCAGACGCTGGGGTGTCCCCAGAAACTCCGCTCTATGCAAACAATTTCACACGACTGACTTAAAAGTAGGTCGGAAGAAACAGAACTTCATGAAATTCTAGGACTTGTCGAGGACCCCCTTCATAACAGGGAGTATAGGCGTATAGCTCTTAACAACGCAAGGTTAAAATCGATCTTATCATATAACCAGGGAAGGCATTGAAGTCACTGCGTATATTTCTACTATCAATTAGTGAAACCATGGAACGGTCACAGCTTAAGTCTCCGACTATCTAGTCCTAAGAAATCACCTACACAAAACTTTTAAAATATGTAGAAAAACTTACCATAGAAGATTGGGAATGCAACAGGGTCATCTCGGTGGTCGAAATCTCAAATTTCATACACAATCAGGGGCTCTCTATGAGTCCCTTACCCTCAGGCTCTCATCTCGACTTCCAAGAAAATGTATATTGCTTCGCAAAGATATCTGCGCCATGACTATGGCTGCAAATACAATTTTGGAGAAGGGGTTAATATCCTCAAAGATTGAGCCAGAGAAACTATAAGCGATCACGGTAACTGGAACTTGCCTACGCAATTAGTAGAATTACTAAATTGTGCAGATGACATGGCGGAGAGGAATGAGATCTACTTGTATATGTGTAGGTGGATCACAACTGCATAATCCTATGATAAGCCAAAGTAGAACTAAATATTGTGGACTTGACAAAAGAATAACACCGGCCAAGATTTTGGTTTATTTTCTGTTACTAATAAAGGGGGAAATAATTTTTTTTGAATAATTGAGAAAAATTTTCGAATTTCAAGGAAAGTGACGGATTTGCTCATTACAACTTTTTACATTACACTATGCAACAAACAATTTTTTTTGTGTCCTCTAATCTTTTTTGTATGGATTGAGGCATTCTATTTTATGAAACCATTGTATTTGATTCATTGAATTTACCTTTAGTATTTGGACCATATTTTTTGAAGTATAAGCTCAATAAAGAGGGGAATATAATAATAATAATGGGAATTTAAAAGGAGGGCTAGCAATGCTGAACGTATGAATTTCAATTCAAAATGGAAGTTTAGTACTACAATTACAATTAAAAAACTTTATTTTTTTAAATAGTTTTTGGCTGTCTATTTTTAAAATAATTAAATTTTTTGAAAGCTGGCACCCTAACGAACACATTGATGCCTTTTTGCAAATAGTATATTGATAAATGTATAAATTTTGACTAATATTGTCAATTAGGGAAATTCAAACTAATAATTTTAAATATTTGTTATTTTTTTGTTTGAGAGGTACCAAATAGGTCGTGGCTATAACGCCAATTTTTTAATATACTATGGGTACTATAAAAATATTACACTGTGCTAAATTAAAAGTGTTTGTATGTCCAGGAATCGATGTTATAGGCCGTTCACTTTTTGTGGAAAATGGTCCATTTGTATGGGAGGTACCAAAAGGGGCGTGGTAATAACGCCCATTTTGCACGGGACTTTAGGTACTGCAAAGGCATTACTCTCCACAAAATTGTAAGTACTTTTATGGACTGGAACGCAAAGTTAAAAGGCGTTAACTTTTTTTGATAATGGTCCATTTGTATGGGGGTACCAAAAGGGGCGTGCAACTACGCCCATTTTTTTCAAGACGATAGCGACCAAGAGACTAATACTATTTATGGAATTGTGAATGAGTAGTAGTAAAGAAGTTATGTGATAATCACTATTTCACTTAATTTTGACCCTTCGTGGGGGAGGTACTCGTAGTCCATCTTTGACCTTAGTTTGAGATAGAAAAAAATATAGACACATACCAAATTTGAAGTCAATCGGTTAATCCTGTCGAAAGTTAACCAGACAGACAGACGGACAGGCTGATGAGCATTGATCAAATGGCCCAAATCGCCAAATATCACCCAGTACATGACTTTGGATCGTGAAAGTAGCCCCAAAAATAAGAACTTCTGCATCATTCGTTTAGTCAAGTTGGCTCAATTAGTAATTTAATGGCCATACGTTTTTTGCTCAAGGTGGATTTTTAGCACTTTTCCCATATTTTTTATCGGTGTACCGTACCAAATATCTTTTTTGTGTTTGAAGTTAAGTTGTATGTAGATATTCCAGCTAGCAAAAAACGATTTTTTTAAAAAAATAAAATTTTTCTTATTGTTTTAACGAAAGTTACTAAACTTATGTTTCTAGGCGAAAGTAACATTATTAAGGAGGGGTAACGTTAATTCGAGCAAAAAAAATACATTTTTGTTGTTGTTGTAGCAGTATATGTGTTTGTTATTCATTAGTTGTTTTCATTCGCTTTGTATAGTGGGTTCTGCTGTATTGGTTTCCAGGCCGAGGAAAATGGCTGCTTCCACTGGTTGGGTCAAAGAGACCTGGGAACAAGTTGAGTAAGTTTGGCAGGCCAGTTAAAGAGGTGTAGTATGTCGTGTGGTCCCTGGTTACAGGCGGGAATTATGTTCGACGTGGTGCCACCAAACCTTGACCAGTGACGCGGTTACACCAGCCAGATCTTAATTGGGCCAAAATACTCTTGTCTGTCGTGGTAATTCCTCTTCCTCTGAGGCCACTGATGGAGGGTGGTTTCCTAGTACGACATTGACTCTGTAATTATTCACGGCTTCAGCGACTGCGTCAGAGTGTATGTCAGCCAGACCTGCCTTGAAAGCTCTTTGATCTAGAGGTTCTCTCTTTTAGCGTTGGACCTCGCGCTCTAGATCATGATCTGCTGATCTGACTGGAAGGTGGGCGCCTATCCACTAGATGGTGATTGGGATGGCTGGGATGGTAGCAACCAAGCAGATACTGCTTCGACAGCAAAAAATTGTGTCGTCGCACGGTGTAAGTGGTCCACAGAAGACATGAGGAGGCACCCTGTCGCAGTTCTCAGGGCGGCATTTTGGCAGGTCTGTATATTCTTCCACTGCGTCTCGCTCACACTCGGTGACCACACTGGTGCTGCATAGTTTACCACAGACCGTCCTATCGCTTTGTAGGAGGTCAACAAGGTTTCTTTATCTGTGCCTCAGGTGCTGCCGGCTAGCGACTTGAGGACCTTGTTCCCACTTCTCATCTTATTGCAGATAGCTGTGGCACGCGCGTTAGACCTGAAGAGGCTATCAAATGTAACACCAAGAACCTTAGGGTAGTTGGTGGTCGGAATTCTTGTGCCATCGACTATCACATTGGCCGATGATTTGGTGGCGGATATTTTTAGGTTCCTGGCAGCGAAGAAATTGGCAATCTCAGCGAGGTAGATATTCAGCCTTCCACATATGTCATCGATTAAAGGGCTCGACGCCAGAATCGTACAGGGCCCGACGCCAGAATTTTTATTACATTTTTGCGATCTTTTGTGTCGAGACAGTTTAAATTTTTTGACTTAAACCAACGGAATATTATATTATAACTTTGTGTAAAAATTTCATGAGGAAATATTAAAAAATATGGCAATGGCAACGATTATTCTGAAGCGTCTCGTTGGTGTGCGGTGTCCATCATAACTCAATGATGGATCATCTGAAATCAAAAAACCTAAATTATTTCGTTAGATAATCGTTTTCCTCAGATAACGCTGGGAGGGTTTTTCGAAATTTCTGTTTTTCAATTTGGGAACATTTTCATTTTGGGTACACTTGGAAGTGAAAAACGCAATTTTTCAAAAAACAAATCGCGTAAATTGTTATTGAAAAATAAAAAAAGTATTAACAACTTTGAAAAAAAAACTCTCCAGCGTTACAGCAAGGTAGATGCTATATATGGGAGCTATATCTAAATTTGGACCGATATCGCAATTTGGACCGATTTGTAATCCCAAACAACCTGCAACTATAAGAAATATTTATACCAAATTTTATCAACCTAGCTCTGTTATTACGGACTGTAGCGTGATTACAACAGACGGACGGACGGACAGACGGACAGACGGGCATGGCTAAATCGTCTTAGAATTTTACGACTATTAATAATATATATACTTTATGGGGTCTCATATCAATATTTAGAGGTGTTACAAACGGAGTGACAAAATTAATTTACCCCCTATCCTATGGTGTAGGGTATAAAAATCCAAAAACAGTTTAGAAACGTTAAGATAATCTGACTGAACGTTCTTTAAGAATCTGACTGAACTAGCGATTGTCATTGAGAGGACTGCATTGTTATATGCGGAGCTAAACGAAATCCAGAATTAAATTCAGATAATAATGCTATATTTCAATTTCGTGAATATATTTATTTCAATTTACAAGTTCTGCGCCTCCAAAAGAAACACCCATTAGTGTGTTAGGGTCTGAGAATGTAGAGACGTGATGAAAGTTAAAGTTTTCAGGTTTTTGTTTCGCAATCAATCCCATGTTCGTGTCCGAAATGTTGGCATCACCGAAATGTGAGCCACAACGAACGAGCCGTTCGTTTGTTCCTTTTGTTGTTTAGAGGCTCGAAATAAAGATTGTTTGAGTGATTGATTGATTGTTGGCAATTTGTTATGTGTGTGTTTCTGACAAAAAGAACGAACGAACGAACAACAAATGACGGTGAATAGACCCGGGATTTAAGTTTTACTCCTCGAAGAGATTTTCCAATAGTTATTTAAAAATATCTCACAATTGGTAGTGTGGGTGTGCGTAATAGTGTTTATGTTCTAGATTAATATGATTTTAAGTTGTTTTCATTTATAAGGAATTTGAAGACGGATTACGGAATGTTGGTCATTTTATCGTGAGAAAAGTCCATAAAGTTTATAAAAGTTAAATACATTATTTTCATTTGATGAATTGAAGGTGTCATTGATACTCATTTCGTTTTACAGTGTGGGTTCGAATTTTTAATATTAACTAAAGAAAAATTTGTTTGCAAAAAAAACTTCTCGGAATGGTTGTAGAAATGTTACAAATTGAAATAATTTATGTTGGGAACTTGGCCGGGTCAATTATAATGGATTAATATATAAATGTCATTTAACTAAATGTTAATTTTATAAGTATAACACAGGTATAAAAAATTGGTACATTTGTACTTTTACTGCTACATGTTGACCTTCAAAGGCATCATATTACTACCGTGTAAATTTATTGTATACATTTTTATATTTTTCTAGCTATTTCAGCGAAATTAAAAATGAAATATTTAATGTTAACGTAAATTATCATTTGCAAAACTAAATTTATATACCCTCCACCAGTATACCAATTTTGTCATTCCATTGGCAACATCTTGAAATTTAGATCTGAAATGCTAAAAAGCATCGGGACTTCCCAACCATTTCAACTATACGGCTTCATACAAATATGAAAAAACCGACAAAAAATTAGTAAGAAATGTCGGGTACAGCCGACTCTATAAAAGGGGGTGTAAGGTAACCCGTTTTAAAAGCAGAATACCAAGTTGTGTAGGTTAGGATTGCAACAAGTAGGTATATAACCGGTTCTAATATATATCGATCGGGAAAAAAATAATTAACAATTTTTCAAAAGTAGAAAGAAATTTTATAAATCCATAAAATTTTTAAATATATATATATATATATGTCTATTATTTTCATAATTTGTACCTCTTGACAACAGATCAATTTTAACTTTATTATATTTGAATTGGTAAATCCCACAATTCCCAAAATAAATTCGAAAATTCCCAAAAACGGAATATATAGTTTTTCCGCCAAAATCTATTATACTAAAAGCCGGGCTCGACATTTCTTTTGCAGTTAATCGTGTTACACATTACAATATATAAAAATGGTAAAGATTTTCATATCCTAGATTTGTGGTTGTCGAAAATATGGCTATGTTTTGAAATTTTCGTAAAAAAATCTGTAATTTGGAGAAGGGACAAAACACTTTTTGTCATTCCATTGGCAACATCTTGAAATTTAGATCTGAAATGCTAAAAAGCATCGGGACTTCCCAACCATTTCAACTATACGGCTTCATACAAATATGAAAAAACCGACAAAAAATTAGTAAGAAATGTCGGGTACAGCCGACTCTATAAAAGGGGTGTAAGGTAACCCGTTTTAAAAGCAGAATACCAAGTTGCGTAGGTTAGGATTGCAACAATTAGGTATATAACCGGTTCTAATATATATCGATCGGGAAAAAACTAATTAACAACTTTTCAAAAGTAGAAAGAAATTTTACAAATCCATAAAATTTTAAAATATACATGTATATATGTCTATTATTATCATAATTTGTACCTCTTAACAACAGGCCAATTTTAACTTTATTATATTTGAATTGGAAAATCCCACAATTCCCAAAATAAATTCGAAAATTCCCAAAAACGGAATATATAGTTTTTCCCCCAAAATCTATTATACTAAAAGCCGGGCTCAAAATTTCTTTTGCAGTTAATCGTGTTACACATTACAACATATAAAAATGGTTAAGATTTTCATATCCTAGCTTTGTGATTGTCGAAAATATGGCTAAGTTTTGAAATTTTCGTTAAAAAATTTGTAATTTGGAGAATGGACGAAACACTACTAATATATATTTTGTTTAACCATTTTTCCAAGCACATTCTCCAGGAAGTTTTCAATAAGAAGATTATACATATGTTGTATTTTCTTTTTATATTTTCCTCTAAATCTCCAAAATACTACATATACCTTTTCGCAATTAAATATAAAACTTGCAATTTTTTATCTCCTCATTTTTGCTACGAGCCAAAAGTGTAACATGTCGAAGGAGTGACATAAGATCCCAAGTATGTTTGGCGCAAATTCGATTTGGGTTATTTGAGAAATGTCGTCCGTCCGTCCGACTGTCTGTCCTTACTTTCCCCACACAGGGTTACAATTTATCACCTCAAGAAAAATTGGTAAAGTTGGACCATTTTGGTCCAAAAGTTAATGGCATGTAACCTAAATACCAGTGCATATAAATACTTGAACTTTCGTACAGTGTAATACTTCTATAGTATCTACAGTCCAGTGAAATGTGGTCGTCATTGCCACGTCCCTTTTGGTACCACCTGTAATGATCACGAACAAATATTGTTCAAGATGATATTCCTATTATATCAAAGTCATCCTGGAACTCAGCAAGAGGTAGGACTTCGGGAGCCTTTTATATCCTAGCTACAGTCGGTTGGGGGGTTCGCGTCCTTCTCTACACCAAGCCTTGTTCACATTACAACAATTGTTCTAGACTCCCTATTTATTTAAAATTACAACAATTACAATAAATAATACCTTGTGCCACAGTGTGGTGTAGGGTATAAAAACGATTGGATCTAAAGAGCCAAATCGGATGAAACATATATATGGGAGCTATAGCTAAATCTTTACCGATTTTCTTCAAATTCGGCAATGTTGGTTCATGGATCAAGAAACTCTACCATTCTAAATTTCAAAACGATTGGATGTAAAATATAGCTTCTATAGAACTAAAGGGCCAAATCGGACGAAACATATATATGGGAGCTATAGCTAAATCTTAACCGAGTTTCTTCAAATTCAGTAGTGTTGGTTCATGGATCAAGAAACTCAACCATTCTAAATTTCAAAATGATTGGATGTAAAATACAGCTTCTTCAGGACTAAGGAGCAAAATCGGACGAAATATATATATGGGAGCTATAGCTAAATCTTAACCGATTTTCTTCATCTTCGGCAATGTTGGTTCATGGATCAAGAAACTCTACCATTCTAAATTTCAAAACGATTGGATGTAAAAATACAGCTTTTATAGGACTAAAGGGCGAAACATATATATGGGAGCTATAGCTAAATCTTAACCGATTTTCTTCAAATTCGGTAGTGTTGGTTCATGGATCAATAAACTCTACCATTCAAAACGATTGGATGTAAAATACAGCTTTTATAGGACTAAAGGGCCAAATCGGACGAAACATATATAAGGGAGCTATAGCTAAATCTTAACCGATTTTCTTCAAATTCGGCAGTGTTAGTTCATGGATCAAGAAACTCAACCATTCTAAATTTCAAAACGATTGGATGTAAAATACACTTCTATAGAACTAAAGGGCCAAATCGGACGAAACATATATATGGGAGCTATAGCTAAATCTTAACCGATTTTCTTCAAATTCGGTAGTGTTGGTTCATGGATCAAGAAACTCTACCATTCTAAATTTCAAAATGATTGGATGTAAAATACAGCTTCTACAGGACTAAAGAGCAAAATCGGACGAAACATATATATGGGAGCTAAAGCTAAATCTTAAACGATTTTCTTCAAATTCGGCAATGTTGGTTCATGGATCAAGAAACTCTACCATTCTAAATTTCAAAACGATCGGATGTAAAGTACAGCTTCTATAGGACCAAAGGGCCAAATCGGACGAAACATATATATGGGAGCTATAGCTAAATCTTAACCGATTTTCTTCAAATTCGGCAGTGTTGGTTCATGGATCAAGAAACTCTACCATTCTAAATTTCAAAACGATTGGATGTAAAATACAGCTTCTATAGAACTAAAGGGCCAAATCGGACGAAACATATATATGGGAGCTATAGCTAAATCTTAGCCGATTTTCTTAAAATTCGGTAGTGTTGGTTCATGGATCAAGAAACTCTACCATTCTAAATTTCAAAATGATTGGTTGTAAAATACAGCTTCTACAGGACTAAAGAGCAAAATCGGACGAAACATATATATGGGAGCTATAGCTAAATCTTAAACGATTTTCTTCAAATTCGGCAATGGTGGTTCATGGATCAAGAAACTCTACCATTCTAATTTTCAAAACGATCGGATGTAAAATGCAGCTTCTATAGGACTAAAGGGCCAAATCGGACGAAACATATATATGGGAGCTATAGCTAAATCTTAACCGATTTTCTTCAAATTCGGCAGTGTTGGTTCATGGATCAAGAAACTCTACCATTCTAAATTTCAAAACGATTGGATGTAAAATACAGCTTCTATAGAACTAAAGGGCCAAATCGGACGAAACATATATATGGGAGCTATAGCTAAATCTTAGCCGATTTTCATAAAATTCGGTAGTGTTGGTTCATGGATCAAGAAACTCTACCATTCTAAATTTCAAAATGATTGGATGTAAAATACAGCTTCTACAGGACTAAAGAGCAAAATCGGACGAAACATATATATGGGAGCTATAGCTAAATCTTAACCGATTTTCTTCAAATTCGGCAATGTTGGTTCGTGGATCAAGAAACTCTACCATTCTAAATTTCAAAACGATCGGATGTAAAATACAGCTTCTATAGGACTAAAGGGCCAAATCGGACGAAAGATATATATGGGAGCTATATCTAAATCTAAACCGATTTCAACCAAATTCAAAAGCGATCTTAACAGCCGCGAAATACTCTAAACTTCAAAATTTCAGAACGATCGGAGTGAAATTGCGACCTGTAGTCGACGAACAACTTTACATGGACAGACGGACGGACGGACGGACATCGTTAAATCGACTCAGCTAGTGATTGTGAGTCGATCGGTATACTTTAAGGTTGGTCTAGCTGTGTTATTTTCAGGTGTTACAAACATCTGCCGTGAAACAAACTTATAATACCCTGTACCACAGTGTGGTATAGGGATGTAACGAATATTCGCTTTCGCATATGCGAACGCGAATTATTCGCATCATTTTAACATTCGCTTTCGCAAAAACAATCTTTGGATTATTAGCTTTCGCATATGTTAAAAGTGTAGTATCTTCTTATTCGCTTCAAGCACTTTGAAGATATTAATACCAATGAAAACATCTTCCACTTCTCTTAAAAACAGTTGAAAAATATGCTTGTCCTTGTGGTAACAGGAGGTAAACATATGGAAAACATTCTTAATACTTGAATATCCTGGAAAAGTATCAATTTAGTTCCTAATTTTGTTGGTACTAAAGGGTCAAACTATTATTCGCATTCGCTTTAGCAAAAATCCATATTTCACTATTCGCTTTCGTATTCGCTTTCGCTAAAGAAACTTTCGTTACATCCCTAAATAAAATGTTTTTTGATTTAGGAATAAATTATGAATATATTTTTGTAATTACTACTATGCTTAAGTGTCGTTGGATGAAACAAAAATAATAAAGGGCAAAATTACATATTTTGCGATTGTTAGAATTTTTAACCAAATTCGAAACTTTTAAATACCTAATGAATAATACAGGGTTTTCCAACAAGAGGAGTTATTTTAAATCACCCGGTACTTCAGTAGCTGTCACTTTTGCAGCTTTTGTTCTTTGACATTTGATAAGTAGAAACTACGCCATTACTAAAAATGGAACGATAAACGATCATCGAACGATAAAAAACGATCGGACAAAAAAACGATACGAACGATACAAAATCATCTTGACTGATGAGGTCCATTTCCACATCGTTGGCTACGACAACAAGTAAAATTGTCGCATCTGGGGCTCGGAAAACTCAAGAGTTATTTTTGAGAAGCCTCTCCATCTGCAACGTGTGACTGTTTGGTGCGGTTTATTGTTCGGCGGGGTCATTGGACCTTACTTTTTCGAAAATGAGATTGGATTAACAGATACGGTGAATGGATTGCGCCACCGAGATCTTCTGATTTAACACCTTTCGACTTCTTCCTTTCGGGCCACGTGAAAGATAAGGTCTACGCCAACAGCCCACCGTCGATTCAAGACCTCAAATATAGACTTCGTGAGGCTATCGAGGACATAGGGCAGCCACTTTGCGATTTGGTTATGGAAAATTTCATGAAAAGGATATGGTCCTGTAAGCGTGGTCGTGGTGGCCATTTGGCTGATGTTGTTCTTCATTATTAACGGCATACCTTCCTCTTTATTATGAAATAAACATCCGATCTTTTATCTCAAAAAATGGCATTTTTCTTTGAATACCAAAATAACACCTCTTGTTGGAAAACCCTTTATTTTATATAGTTCCTAAACAAGTTAAAAAATCCTGACTAAATCTTTATATATTATGTGAAGATAAGAAAACATGGTGGCAAATTTATATAATACCACACCGTGGTATTATGTCTTTTACGTTTATTTGTAACAATCAAAATGAAATAGCGTAATTTGTGTGGAGCGAAAAAAATTCGCGATGTTCAAAGCTTATAAGAAAATTTTGGCTCCCAGCTAAATTTCCCATTATCAAATAACCTGACGGGTAAGCTAAGTTCAAAACTAGTAACTGCTTATAATTTGACCTACATTCGAATTATTTTTACATTTACATGTCTTTGGAGGAGAGTGCTTCCACTCAAGCATACAAGAAGTTGCAAAATAACCACTTACTCCACGCTTACAATTCAAAAGTAAGCGTGGACGTGAGTAATAAATTTATGCGTGTGTTTTGTGTGGCAATGGACATTTCCGAGTTGCTATTGCTTGATCACCTCCATCAGTGGTTGAATGTGGCGAGAAAGTAGAAGAGCGTAAAATTATGAAGAGCTTAGAATTGGGAGAGAGTAGTTATTGTTAGGTAGGGAGAGTAGTAGCAGTTAGGTCTGGACTGATCTCGCGACCTCATAGTTTAGTAGTTTAGCATCATAACCACTGGCCTACCACGCGATTTATAGACAAGTCGCTTAATAATCAAGTACATACATATAACCCATCAAAATCTTGGTAATTACATGACGTTACCACAGGCATTATCAGGTAGTGATACCAGCATTACTTTCGGTAAATAAATAATGAAAAAAATAAGTTATTGTCCGTAATCTAATTTGAATATATAAACTTTCCTTAAATATACGTAAATCATTTAAGAAAAAATCATAAAACGTAAATCATTTAAAGAAAAGTTGTTAAATTCAAATAAGATTCTCCATCTTAGATTACTAGCAATAACTTGTTTTTGTCATTATTTAGTTAGTCGTTATTCATTTACCGAAAGTAATGCAGGCGATACAGAGATATCATTATCTGGTAATGCGAGTGGTAATGACATGTACTTACAAAGATTTCGCTGGGTGCAATGTTTAAGGCAATTTTTAATAAATTGGAAATAACTCCTATAATTTTGAACAGATTTTCGCCTTCCAAGGCCTTTTTGTAGAACTGTATAATTATCCCCTCCCCTTAGAGAGAAGGGTATATATAATTTGCTACGAACCAAAAGTGTAACACATCGAAGGAGTGACCTAAGACCCCAAGTATGTTCGGCGGTAATTTTTAGCCATTTGAGCAATGTCCGTCCGTCTGTCCGTCTGCTGGCTGGTGCGCACGATAACTCTCGAAAGGAGTAACCGATTGACTTAAAATTTGCTATGCCACAATATTTTTCTCTATCTCCGGCTAAGTACGAAGATGGACCACATTGGTCTACTCCTTCTAGTACCTCCCCCACAAATGGTTAACATTTAGTGAAATATTGATTCTGTAATAACTTTTATACTACTTACTCGAATCTTCTGAAATTCCACGCATAGTATTAGTTTATTAGTATCTATCACCTCGAGAAAAATTGGTAAAATTGCCACTCCGCTTTTGGTACCTCCCACACAAATGGACAATTTTGTTAACAGCTTATACATTGAATACCAGTGCATATACATAAATACTTTCAATTTTGTACAGTGTAATGCTTTTATAGTACCTAGAGTCCACAGAAAAGTGGGCGTTATTGGCACGCTCCTTTTGGTACCTCCCACACAAATGGACCATTTTGTACCAAAAGTTAACAGGTTTTAACTTTAACACCTGTGAATATAAATACTCGAAATTTTGTACGGTATAATGCTTTTATAGTATCTAGAGTCCAGAGAAAAGTGACCCTTTTGGAACCAAATATAACCAGCTTTAAATTTAAATAAATAAATACAGATATTTAAATTGATAATAATTTAATTAAAAGAAAAAAAATAAATTTACGAATATTTTTTTGGGACTCGAGGTGAGAGGATTCATAGGTAGGTTTACCCGACTGAACTTTCTTTCTTGTTTTAATAAAAAATTAATCATTTCATGGCCGTCCCAAATGGGTAAAAACCAGAGTTCGTAAAAAAAACACTAAGGAACGGTTCCTTAGCGTTCTATACCGTTCCTTCGTCGCTACGTCGTAGTGAAACACTAACGGTATCACTGCGTTTAGCGTTCCCTTCTTTTTTATATTCGACACCACAGGTCGCAAATATGAAGCAATCTTCATGACAATTGTTACAGAGGCATGACAATTGTTACAGAGGCATCGGTTCATACTTTAATATAGCCCCCATACGAAGGTCCCTTTCGATAAGACATATTTACGCTCTAGAGACCAAATTTTTTAACCGATCATGCTGAAATTTAATATTTGTACTGTGTTTTACATTCAATTGTGCCTAGTGAAAATTAGGCATATCGGTCCATATTTTGGTATAGCTCCCGTACTAAGGTCCCTTTCGATTAGACATATTTAAGTTATAGAGGGCGCATTTTTTTATCCGATCATGCCGAAATTTAAGTATGTGTGCTTTCTATTGCATTTAATCATGTCTAGTGAAAATGAGACATAGTGCTCGATTTCAGGAATAGCTAAGCACTGACAATTTTATTTAAGAAAACCCTGATTTTGCGAATAGCTCCTAATTTTACAGTAGCATAAACTAAATATTTTGGTAATATGCTTAAAACAAGCCAAATTTCCATATACGCTTTGAACAAAGCTAACTGTTTTTTGAAGCCCCTATAGTTTATTATACCGATCACTTTCTGAATCGATTTAGCAATGTCAGTTTCAGATTTAGATATAGTCTCCATAGATATGTACCTACGATTTAGGTTATATCCATTATAAAAGCTATTCTCCTTCCAATATTCATGAAATTTTGTGAACTAACATCTGGCGATATCTAAAATATCGGTTAAAATTTAGATATAGCCTCCCTATGTAAATTCCGATTTGTAATTTAAACAATTTACGAGTCGTATTTTAATTGAAGACAATGGTTTGTGAGTTACCTATAGCTCCAATATATATTCCTGCCTATCTGACATATAAGCGCTACAGAAGCGGTAAAAATTTGACAGAGAGGAATTTCTGAATTCACAAAAAAGCATCACCAAAGCAGGCTATGAAGCCGACGCGGCGCAAATCGGCGGCGCGCCGCAGCCGGCCATTTTCTTCCAACCGGCGCCGCCGCCGATTTTATCGGCTCACATCGGCTGAAACTCAGCCGCCGAACTTGATTTAGTGAGTCAAAAAGATTTATTTTAAGCAACCATGAAAATTAAGAAAGTGCTTACTAAGTAATAGAATAGGGTCAGAATTTTTAATAATGTTTATTTTTGCTTAAACATTTATAAAACGTTTCTAAAAGGATCTCGCTATCATTTCTTTCAAAGAATCCATAAAATTTATGGGTATTGAAATTGAAAAATGCGTTTTTTGTTTTTACGGAAATTACAATAGCTCCTGAGCACCAATTTTTACAAAGTCTACGTCTCGTTTTAAAGAGAACGCAAAAGGCACTATGTCATTGACAATAAATTCTCTTTCACAACAAAGACTAATAAGTAGAGATTTATTGAACCGATTTTCGACATCACAACAAAACTTCCATAACTTTTCTTAAATTGTTGTGTTATTTTTAAGTTTTTTCATTTAATTGTAAATATCTTAAAGCGCCAACATGTGTGCTTACTCTGCTCTAATACGATGAAGTAGGGTATTAAGTAGTCGGCTCGGCCGTATTTTTTTCAGATGATGTATTTTTAATTATAAGTATAATTAATATCCTTTAAATTGATATTGACGTGTTTTGGATTTCAAAGGTGGTTTTTATAACCTCCACCATATGATAAGGATTTTACTCAGTTTGTCACTCTGTTTGTAACACCTCGATATATTGTTTAGGAATCCCATGAAGGTTATATATATAATTTCAATGGAATGATTTGTTTCGAATAACTGTTGAAAATGGTACGGCTATTCATATTTTTTACAAAAGGATTTTAACATATAATAACTTGTTGTATGTGCTTGAAATACAAATTCCATTCTACGCACAGATTAACTCCACTGACATGTTCAGTGCCTTGCAGACAGTAAAAAATACTTAAAATACAACAAGTCATGCCATTTTTAAATTAAAAAAACCCATCTGTGGCCGAATTAAAAAATGATTCCATATTTCACAAGAAACCAGTCAGTGCCTGCATTTGATTTATTTTGCCGACTGTCTGCTCCTTTGTATTGTAAACCTAATTGGTCATTCTCTTGGAAGAGTGTGTTTTTTTGTAGCTTCTATCACATGACTTCATTCAAGGATATCAAATCGTTGCTTAATTCTTGTATGGAGTGATTTGGGTCAATGTTGCACTGACAGACATTGGATTATTTATCTTAGGTTTTTTGTTTGTTTGTTGGCCTTGAGCACAGATATACAAGTTGTTAGATGTTATTACATTAACAATTCTGTTTTAGGATACATTTCATCTTTTATTAATGGATATTTTAAGCAATAGATAGATGGGACTGCTTTAAGGAAAAAATCTTCGAACACATTGGCTCTTCAAATGATGGGATTAGTTGATACAATTTTTAAATATTTAATGGGTCAATATATGTAACATTTATCTTATTCGCTCAAGGTCACAAAAGTTTTCTGAACATTTTTAAGAATTAATGTACCATGGGTCGCATTGCATAATATAATAACGAATTTTGGATATAACATAAAATATTCAAATACATAATCAATACATATTATCAAAATGTAAACTAACAGAACAATTTCATTGTTGAAAGGATTAGGGCAAACTAATTGTTTTGAAATTTGTGGCTCCCTTCTATGACGTTAGGCAGTCAAACAATTGAAAAATTTTATTAAAACCCAAATCTCAACCCAATCATTGGAAATGAATAGTTTCTACAGGGTTTGCCAACCAGAGGTGTTATTTTGAATCACCCCGTATTTCGGTAGCTGTCACTTTTGAAGCTTTTATTCTTTGACATTTGACAAGTAGAAACTACGCCATTACTAAAAATTAAACGAAACACGATTCAACAACGCATTGAAATTATTCAAATTCGAAAAATCGAAAATCATCGAAAAATCATCTTGACTGATGAGGCCCATTTCCACCTCGGTGGCTACGTCAACAAGCAAAATTGTCGCATCTGGGGCTCGAAAAACCCAAGAGTTATTGTTGAGAAGCCTCTCCATTCTCAACGTGTGACTGTTTGGTGCGGTTTATGGTCCGGCGGGGTGATTGGACCTTACTTTTTCGAAAATGAGGTTGGATCAACAGTTACGGTGAATGGATTGCGCTATCGAGAGATGATTAATGATTTTTTATTATCGGAGTTGATCTGGACAACGTTTACTTTCAACAAGACGGCGCTACGTGCCACACAAGCAACGAAACCATTGCTTTGTTACTGGGAAAGATTTCGGACCGTGTTATCTCTCGAAGATGTGATCACAATTGGCCACCGAAATCTTGTGATTTAACACCTTGCGACTTCTTCCATTCGGGCCACGTGAAAGATAAAGTCTACTCCAACAGCCCAGCGTCGATTCAAGACCTCAAAGATAGAATTCGTGAGGCTATCGAGGACATAGGGCAGCCACTTTGCGATTTGGTTATGGGAAATTTCATGAGATATGGTCCTGTAAGCGTGGTCGTGGTGACCATTTGGCTGATGTTGGTTTTCGTTATTAACGGCGTACCTTCCTCTTTATTATGAAATAAACATCCGATCATATATCTCAAAAAATGTCACTTTTCTTTGAATACCAAAATAACACCTCTTGTTGGAAAACCCTTTATAAAGTCAAGATGTTGATTGGGGATTTGTATGGGAGCTATATCAAAACTTGCACCCATAAGAACGGTTTTCCTAGAAAAAGCACAAAAGAACACATAAATAACAAGTAAGAAAGTTCAGTCGGGAAACTCGACTTACGAATCCCCTCACCTTCAGTCCCAAAAATATTCGTAAATTTATTTATTTATTTTTTGTTTTAACTAAATTATTATCAATTTAAATTGCATTTAATTACTTTAAAATATGCACTGGTATTAATGTTATGAGCTCTCAACTGTTGCTCTAAAATAGTACATTTGTGTGGGATGTACCAAAAGGGGAGTGTCAATAACGCCTACTTATCAGTGAACTGTAGGTTCTATAAAAACATTACACTGTTAATTTTTAATTTTTTCTACCAAATGGTCTCTTTTGTGTGAGATACCAAAAGGGGCGGGGATGCTTCGCCCATTTTCTCAACCTCATAGAGACAGATAAACTATTACTGTGTGTGATTATAAATTACAAAAATTCGGATAAGTAGTATAGAAGTTATTTCAATAAATGTTAACCCTTTGTGAGGGAGGTACTAGAAGGAGTGGACCAATATAGCCCATCTTCGAACCTAGCATGAGATAGAAAAAAATATCATTGCATACCAAAATTAAAGTCATTCCGTAGCTCCTTTCGAGAGTTATCGTGAGCTCCAGCCAGACAGACGGACAGACAGACAGACGGAGGGACATTGCTCAAATGTCTTAAAACGGAATTCCGCCGAACATACTTAGGGTCTTAGGTCACTCTTTCGATGTGTTACACTTTTGGCTCGTAGCAAATGATATATACCCTCCTCTCTTAGGTGAGGGGATAAAAAGGCTGGATCAATATTGTCCAGCTTCAAACTTAGCCTGGGATAAAAAAAAAGTTCCACATATAAAATTTGAACTCGGTCGATTACTTGTTTCGAGAGTTATGCTCAATGACACAAAATGGATATCCGCGAAATATACTTGAGGTCTTACGTAACTCTTATGGGCGATGTTGCAATGCCCCTTTTGGTACCTCCCACACAAATGGACCATTTTGTACCAAATGTAAACAGCTTTCAACTTTAATAGCAATACATACTTTAAAGTTATTAAATGCAATTTAAATTTATAATAATTTAATTAAAACAAAAAAATAAATAAATTTAATAATATTTTTTGTGACTCAAGGTTTACCCGACTGAATTTTCTTACTTGTTCTAAATTCCTTTTTGCGGAGAATGAAATATATTTTTGCATAAAATCAAACCCAAAAAATTTTTTATGGTAATATTTTTACTTCTGAATTTAAATTCTATTATTCATAGAAGCTGCCTTTAGTATTTTGATTATATTTAAAAGTATAAGGCTGATGGAGCCTGAATACACGCTACATTTAAGGTAGTTACTAGGGCTACAATTGTTGGTGTTTACGCCGGCGGGGGCGTAGGGGAGCAAACGACGAGTTTTCGTTTACTCCGAGAGTGTTAATAAAAAGAAGTAGGAGGAGACCAAAAAAATATATACGTATATCGGCGTTTTGAAAGATCACATCGGAATTTTTTTTTAGGGGGGGTTAAAGTTTTCCCCCTTTGCTAGTTCGTGCAGAATATCGGTATATAAAACTATGTGTTCTGTTCATCTGAGGTGTAGGTTGTCTTCAGCAACTTTGTAGCAAATGTTAAGGCCTATATTTTTGTGGAATATATTAACCCTCTAGCTTCCCCCCATAACGGTGATTTTTGCCTATATTTTAACAAATCGTAAAAAACTCCCCTAAAAATTGGTGGAGCGGGGTTGAAATGTTCTACAAAAATGTCGGCCATAAAATTTTACTATAAGTGTCAGAACACACCAAAGCCCAAAACTTAACACAAACACCAAAAAGCCGGCCAAATTCAAGATTTCCTGTTAAGGGTTAATTTAGATATTATATAGTGTTAGTACCAAAAAGGTCTTTAAATAATGGATTTTTCGGGGTTGATGTGAGAGATGCCAAAAAAATAATGATTTTATTTTACAATTAAATAATATTTATTTTATATTAAATTATATTTCAGGACTATAAACAAAAAATCTCTTAATAACGCATATACAAGGAGAAATACTTATTAAATACATAAGTTCATTTATTTTTAATTCACTTTTTTCACTCTTGGCAATTCGACGCCATTATCAAACAATGTCCAACATAAATCTGTTATAAGTGACAAAATGCTCTTGCCTTTATATCGTGTTTCAATAGGAAGACATATCTGATGGAACCGTTCGCCATGCTCATCAGTTTCAGTTGAAAACTGAAAATCAAAATATAAATATATATCTATAATCAAATATAAATCAAAACTTGTATTACCTTTAGACCACAGCATCAAACCGATATAGTAATTTCGGCATATATGTTTTGGCACCCATGGCTCATCTGGAAAAACTTCCAGTTCAAAATAAACTTAATATATATCCTCCACTTTGCTCGTAAAAAATGAAACCCTATGTTCCATAAGGCTATGCTTGCCACAGAAGTAGCAAAACCAGTCAAGTTTTCCCAAACAGTCAGTCATTATTATTCTTACAAATTCCCTTGTACACTATTGTAAGAAAATAAAAAGATTATCTGGTTGACCCACGATGTCAAACGTTAACGTTCATAAGTAACGTGCCACTCAAAAGTTCCGTTATGGTAATTTTGAGTGACAAAAATATAATGACAGAAATAATGAAGAAGAACAAAAGTACTCTTGGTAGTTGTTGAATAACAACCTTCTCTTCAGAGCTGGGAGAACCTACATATGCGAGGAATAACAAATTAACCCTTAACAGGCTATCTTAAATTTGGGCGTTTTTTTGGTGTTTGTGTTAAGTTTTGGGCTTTGGTGTGTTCTGACACTTATAGTAAAATTTTATGGCCGACATTTTTGTAGAACATTTCAACCCCGCTCCACCCATTTTTAGGGGAGTTTTTTACGATTTGTTAAAATATAGGCAAAAATAACCGTTATGGGGGGAAGCTAGAGGGCTAATATATTCCACAAAAATATAGGCCTCGGCATTTGCTACAAAGTTGCTGAAGATACCGTACACCTCAGATGAACAGAACACATAGTTTTATATACCGATATTCTGCACGAACAAGCAAAGGGGGGAAAACTTTAACCCCCCCTAAAATAAAATTCCGATGTGATCTTTCAAAACGCCGATACACGTATATATTTTTTTGGTCTCCTCTACCAGAATCCACTGACAGAACCCTGTTATTTTGAAAAAAGTTTGAAATTGTTGTACAGTGTAATTAGTTTTATCCTTCCGCTGAACTTATATGATTGTGTATACGCTTGAACAACGCTGGGAGCGATCAACTTACAGAAGATGCCGATTTTACCAAAAAAAATCATCTTTTCAGATGAAGCTCATTTTGATCTTGGCGTAAACAAGCAAAATTGTCGCATTTGGGGCACAGAAAACCCGCAGGCATACATTGAAAAGCCGATACACCCAAAACGAGTCACTGTTTGGTGCGGATTTTGGTCCAGAGGGATAATTGGGCCATTTTTCTTCGAAAATGAGCAAGGAGTGGCCGTTACAGTCAATGGCGATCAGGGATGGTCCACGACATGATTTTTTAGGTTTACGACTGTCAGAAAGGGGTAAACGTCACATACGTCATAAACCCGTCTGAAATGTATGAAATGTTGTAAACTGTAATATCAGTTATAAGGACGCTGCAGACTTCAGCCCTTCACGTGAAAATCTGGTGGACACCATATAAAAACTAATCGAAATCCGAGATACAACTTTATTTAACATTTTTTGAGAAAATATATGTTTTTGATCGAATACCGATATTTACACAATGGTGTGATATATTGTACAACCCGAACATTAATCAAGTTCAAAATGGGAAAATCAACTATTTCGGCGATAAATCTACTTTTTCAACAACGACACGCACATCTTTTCAGATCATACAAATTCACTTTTCTTCACATCTTTTGTAGACCATTTAATTTATATTCTTGACGAACAATAAATCGTTCAGTTTCAGTGTTTTTTGCAAAATATTATATAAGTTCTGATTCACACGAGGCAATTTTTTTAAAGCAAGTATCAAAGTTTGTAGTTTGTCTGCCTCTCTCCAACATACTTTGACACCCCACCCATTTCTGTGGTTGTTTCAAAAACTAGAAGGTCTTACTTTGTCATCATTTGCTCTAAAATTACTGATGATCCCAGCGTGCACTGCATAATTAGAAGGCATTTTCTCCAGTTGGTCTCATGTGCATTCTGATTTTCGAAATCTTTTAGAATCGGAACGATCTAAAAAGTTGCTGGAAGTTTACTCTTCACTTAAAATACGCGAAAAAGACAACTTTGAAGGCATTGAAGATAGAGATTCGAGTGAAGAAGAAACCTAATTTATAAACAAATAATAATTCATTTGGACCAATAAATAAACTTGAAAGTTCAAAATAAATATTTTTTTCTTTTCTATTGATTTGCTAATTATTTACTGTTAGTGACAAAGTCAAGTTTCCGACATTAGGTTCACGACGTTGTATACGTATGTGGAATACGTCTGAAATGTATGTCATATACGTCACAGTTTAAGACGGACCATCCCTGATGGCGATCGTTATCGGGCCATGTTGAATTTTTGTTCACCAAAATTGAGGAGGAGGATATTGGCAACATTTGGTTTCAACAGGAGGCGCTACGTGCCACACAGCCGAAGCTACACTCGATGTATTGCGCGATGTTTTCAAAAAAAAAAAAAAAGTTATTTGGCGGACCCTTTTTATATAATATAGAAACAGTGGTTTAGCATCAGCCTTAAAAAAATTGGAGAAACATTTGAATTTTTTTCGAAAAACACCTTTTTCTGCGGGCGCGAAGAAGACCATAAAAAATAAAAAAAAAAAATAAAAAAACAATATTTCAGAAGCCAGTATCCTAAGAAGAATACAATGCAAACTAGAAAAAAATCTATTGATAAATCGTCGGGTTAATGCTATTTTGTTCCATACGCCATTTTGTATGATCGGAGAAAAACGCAATTTATTGTTTGAGTAAAAACGGGACTGAAGAGTTACACACTTTTAATTCCATATGGTTTCCAACAGTGTTTATATGATTCTCATACATTTCTATGACATTACATTAAAAAATAAGCAAGTTATAACAATTTTTGCACATGGCATTTTGGCCCATATCCAGTTTTGTTTTAATATTTTTTCGAATTTGTATAGCATGGTCCACAAAGAGGGTCGTTATGGGAGGAGAGTAATTTACATATTGTGATCGAAATAATGTAACGTAATAGTGAGCAAAAAATATTGGGCGAAAGGAAAATGGAGACATAGAAGAAAAATATCGAAACTATTTCCCGTAAATTAGAGTTGAATCGATTTACCCTTCCCGATTTACCCTATAATGTTAGAAATAAGATAATTTCATGAAATCAATCCTCGATCACTTCTATGATCGAGGGTACATATAATTGGCGGATACCCGTTTCAAGGCATTTTAAGTCATTTGATATATTTGACGATGGTAACTCTCGATAGGAGTAACTGATTGACCTCATATTTTGTTCATGTAAATAGTTTCTTGTATATCAGGCTAAGTTCGAAGATGGGAAATATTGGTCCACTCCTTCGAGAAGACCTCCCCTACAAAGGTTTACAACTGAGCATTAATTTCCTTGTTCAAATTATTAATAACTGGTAGAATATATGTATGTTAGAATGCCACCAGCAAAAATTCCTTGCACCTCATATAAACACGAAATGAAATACTATTTAAACATTCCCATTGTTCACAAATTCTTGAAATATCAACCTCGAGCGAAAGCCACATAGTTTTGTTTAAATCGAAAATGTTATGAAAATAATTCTAGTTATTTCCAATAGAGTCATCCATTTACGCCAGACACCGTCTGTTGCTAAACCAACCAGTAAAGAAAAGTTAAAGTCGGGCGGGGCCGATTATATATTACCCTACACCACCTCGGCAATGTACATTAAGAATTTCTTTTTGAATAGTTGGAATACTTAGTTTCCTTTCTTTTACGAAAGTACTTAGCTCCCCCGCCACGTCAAGGCTTATTCCAAAGAGGAGATTAATATAATGTGTGGAATTAAAAATTGAACTAATAATAATATTCCACATATTTGCATTTACTGTGGTTATTATTAGCCTTAACACAATAAATAGTCCGATTTTTGGTCGTACACAATATAAGTAATATACTCGTATGCAGGGTATGTTAGGTAGGTACTACCTTGGAATAATTGGTACTACCGTGGAATAATTGGTTTAAGTAATGCTTTAATTATACCCTCACTTTAGTGTGACGAGGGTATATATCATTTGCTACGGAAAAAAATGTAACACATCGAAGGAGTGACCTAAGACCCCAAGTATGTTCGGCGGAAATCCGTTTTGGGTCATTTTAAGTCGAATGAGCAATGTCCGTCCGTCTGTCTGTCTGTCTGTCTGCTGGCTGGTGCGCACGATAGCTCTCGAAAGGAGTAACCGATTGACTTCAAATTTCGTATGTGGTAATATTTTTTTCTATCTCCGGCTAAGTTCGAAGATGGGCCATATTGGTCCACTCCTTCTGGTACCTCCCCCACAAAGGGTTAAAATGTTGTGAAATATTGATTCTTTAATAACTGATATTATACGTATTCGAATCTTCTGAAATTCCACACATAGTATTAGTTTGTTAGTCGCTATCAACTCGAGGAAAATGGGCGAAATTGCCACGTCCGTTTTGGTTTCTCCCACACAAATGCACCATTTTGCATTAAAAGTTAAAAGCTTATAACATTAATACCAGTGTTTAGAAATACTTGAACTTTTGTACAGTGTAATGCTTTTATAGTGCCTACAGTCCAGTGAAAAATGGGCGTTATTGCCGCTCCCCTTTTGGTACCTCCCACACAAATGCACCATTTTGGACCAAAAGTTAACAGCTTATAACATTAATACCAGTGTATAAAAATACTTGAAATTTTGTACAGCGTAATGTTTTTATAGTGCCTACAGTCCATTGAAAAATGGGCGTTATTGTCACGCCCCTTTTGTTACCTCTTCCACAAAGGCACCAATTTGCACCAAAAGTTAACAGTTTATAACATTAATATCAGTGTATACAATTACTTGAAATTTTGTACAGTGTAATGCTTTTATAATGCCTATAGTCCAGTGAAAAATGAGCGTTATCACCACGCCTCTTTTTGTACCTCCCACACAAAATGACCAAATTATACCACAATTTAATATCTCAACGTTAATATACCAGTCCATATAAACGGTTACAATTCGGCACAGTGCAATGTATTTAAAGTATTTACTGTTCAGCGAAATATAGGTGTATTTCTTAAACCCCTTCTGGTACCTCCCACAAAAATTGACAGAATAATTTGTGTAATATTCAATATTACATTACTCACAAAGTGAGGGTATACCTTAGTCGGTTTACCCGACTGAAACTTTCTTACTTGTTTTGATTTCCGCTGAAGCCTTTCAGGTCTCTAAAATAGCGCTTATATAAAAAATTAGGAACATCTTTCTGGAAAATTTTGATCGGAAGTAAAGTACAACTTATATAGCGCTTTGGTACCAAATCAGGATATAAATCTGAACGGATTTTGAATACTCATGCATTGAAAAATAAACTTCTTTCTGTCAAATTTCGTACTGACCGGATATAAAATACAGTCTCTACAGCACTTACATGTCAAATCGGGGGTAACATATATATGTGGGCTATATCTAAATCTCAACCGATTTTCTCTGAATTTGGAAGTATCCCTTCATATAATAAGAAACCTCTTTGTGTAGATTTTTTTACTGATCGGATATAAAATACAGATTGTACAGCGCTTACATGTTAAATCGGGGGTAACATATATATGGGGGCTATATCTAAATCTAAACCGATTTCCCTCAAATTTGGCAGTGTTAATTAATGTAATGAGAAACTTCATCTGACAATTTTTTTACTGATAGGATTTAAAATACAGTTCTAGAGCGCTTACATGTCAAATCGGGGGTAATATATACATATATGGGGGCTATATCTAAATCAGAACCGATTTCCCTCAAATTTGGCAGTGTTAATTTACGTAATGAGAAACCTCTTTCTGCCAATTTTTTTACTGATCGGATATAAAATACAATTTCTACAGCGCTTACATGTTAAAATGGGTGGTAACATATATATGTGGGCTATATCTAAATGTCAACCGAGTTCCCTCAAATTTGGAAGTATTTATTCATGTAATAAGAAACCTCTTTCTGCCGAATTTCGTACTGATCGGATTAAAAATACACTTTTTACAGCGCTTACATGTAAACTCGGGAGTAAAATATATATGGGGGCTATATCTAAATCTGAACCGATTTTCTCCGAATTTGGCAGTATTCCTTCATGTAATAAGATACCTCTTTCTGCCAAATTTCACACTGATCGGATGTAAAATAATTTTTTTACGGCGCTTACATGTGAAATCGGGGGTAACGTATATATGGGGGCTATATCTAAATCTGAACCGATTTCTTCCAAATTTAACAGTGTTCATTCATATAATAAGAGACCTCTTTCTGCGGAATTTCATACTGATCAGATATAAAATAAAGTTTTTACAGCGCTTACATGTCAAATCGGGGCTAACATATATATGGGGGCTATATCCAAATCTGAACCGATTTTAACCAAAATAAATAGGGATCGTCCTTGTGCCAAAAAAAGATATGTGTAAAGTTTCGTCAAGATCGGGCCATAATTGCGACCTGTACTTTGATTACAAGAATGCATCTACAGAGAGACGGACAGACAGACGGACATAGCTAAATCGGCTCAGAAAGTGATTACAAGTCGATCGGTATAACAAACAATGGATCTATCTCTTCTCCTTTTTGGTGTTACAAACAAATGCACAAAGTCATAACACCCTGTACCACAGTGTGGTGTAGGGTATAAAAATATTCATTGATTTTTCCTGCCGGTCCATCGGTCCAAAATCCGCCCAAAGTACAAATTTTTAATTTTTTCTGTCCCAAATTTGGTCAGAAGTTCCCACAACGGCAGCACTGACAATGACTGCGTCAACGCATAGGTTCATACAAGTGTGAGACTAGCACAGAATTTGCGAGGAAAGAGAGATGCGACGATAAAACAAGTCAGCCACACAACAACCACTGTTCATAGGCAATACACCTTATACATATCCGTGCTCACCAAATTATATCTCCGAAAAGAGGTGCAGAATAGATTCCAGTGATACGCTATTAGTATTAATCAGGTCCGGGAAGTTGAGACAAGGCTGCGTATGTGAGCAGTCTTCGTCGTTAATAATAATTTTCGATGAAAACTTGTCTTCCTCGTGTTCGAGATCCACGATAGCTTGAGCGACCAATAGCGAGTTGTACCACACTCATTAAAGTAGGCGGCTAAACGATGCCATTTTTCTGCAGCGGTTGATAGACGGCCAGAAAAATGTTGACGCTAGGAACCTGCCGCAAATCTTCCAAACCCTTTTTTTATAATTTCGAAGTCTCGTAAAACTTATAATGTCCTAGGACAACAATGGGCAAACTGTTAGTGAAAACAAAATCTTTAGGTCGATATTTAAAATTCTGACTCAATATAAACGAACTATGTATGGTTCTTAGTAGCGTATGATTATTCGCATAACTCATACGCTTCCTTACCTTGTACAACTGGGTTTTCTCTCCGATTTCTTGATTTGCCTAAGCAAATGTTTAATTTAAAGCCCACAACCCAAAGAATCTTCAGAAGTAAATACATATGTATGTATGCTTACTTTCGACAACAATAAGAAATGTCGAGTTCGATTTGTTTTCATTAAAGCGCCTAGTGCAGAACAAGCACAAATCTGGGACAAAACAACAACTATAACAAAAGTAGCAACAATTTGCTTACGAAAGCATTATTGCCAACTATATCAACATTTGTACACACATGCAAACAAAGGTAAACATGAATGCTTTCAGTCATACATATGTACGTACAAACTACATCATGTATGTACGAGTAAGGATTGGTGAACGCATAGAGATAAACAAAATATTCATTGCGATACTTTTGTTCATATATATGTATATACGAGTATGTATGTACATACATACTCGCATATACATTTAAGAGAATATGAATGAATGCGATAACATTGATAAATGTATTCTTTGTTTTCTGTAGTTGTTTTTCCATTGCTTTTTAGAGCCATGGTTTCTGTTTTTGTAGGCTCACTGGTATGTGTGTGTGGGTGTGTGTGGACCTATATATTTTTATTACTCTCCCTTTTTTCCGTTCAATGTTCGCATAGATGATCATATTCACGCGTCGTACAGATAAATACACACACCTCGGGAACGTGTTAGGCTTATCCACAAACACGCACACACAATCACGTGTATATTGACATACATCCACACAGCAGGAGATATATAATCCATATCGCTTTTCCAGCCCCACCACCACCAACAACAACAACAAGAACAATCAACATCAACATTAGCACCATAAACAAATATGCCTTTTGACTGAGTCTGATCAAACCGATTTGGATGTACACTTCTCCCCAGGGACAATTGATAATCTCATGGACGGAGCGACAGTCGTATACTCTGGAAATAAGGAGCGATATATATGTATGTATATTGGTAGTAAAATGCCAAAATATAGAGGATCTGTAAAATAAAATGGTTTGATTTTTTTGATGCAACAAAACCTAAAAACTTTTTCTGTAGATTGAGTCATACTATTTTATTAAACTTAAACAAAACCAGTAAGGAAAGGCAGAAAGTCGGGCGGGGCCGACTATATAATACCCTACACCTCCCTAACAATGCGATAAAGGTCATTGCGATAATAATTTGGAATAATTGGTAAGTAGGCAGGAACATATTATCTAATTCTGAGCCGATAATCGCTAAATTAAGCAATATTTGTTCCTAAATTGAGAAACATCTTTCCGGAAAATATTAATGATCGGAAGTAAAGTACAACTTCTATAGCGCTTTGATACCAAATCAGGAGGAACATATATATGGAGGTTATATATAAATCTGCACCGATTTTCCCTGAATACATATTTATGTAAAAAAAATATTCATGTATTCCTTCGAGTAATAAGAAACCTCTTTCTACCGAATTTCGCACTGGGCTATATCTAAATCTTAACCGACTTCCTTCAAATTTAGCAGTATTAATTCATGTAATAAGAAACCTCTTTCTGCCGAATTTCGTACTGATCGGATTAAAAACACACTTTTTACAGCGCTTACATGTAAAATCGGGGGTAACATATATATGGGGGCTATATCTAAATCTGAACCGATTTTCTCCGAATTTCGCAGTATTCCTTCATGTAATAAGAACCTCTTTCTGCCGAATTTCACACTGATCGGTTATAAAATAAATTTTTTACGGCGCTTACATGTGAAATCGGGGATAACGTATGTATGGGGGCTATATCTAAATCTGAACCGATTTCTTCCAAATTTTACAGTGTCCATTAATATAATAAGAGACCTCTTTCTGCTGAATTTCATACTGATCGGATATAAAATAAAGTTTTTACAGCGCTTAAATTTCAAATCGGGGCTAACATATATATGGGGGCTATATCCAAATCTGAACCCATTTTAACCAAATCGTCCTTGGGTCAAAAAAAAGATATGTGTAAAGTTTCGTCAAGATCCGGCCATAATTGCGACCTGTACTTTGATTACAAAAATACATCTACAGACGGACAGACAGACGGACATAGCTAAATCGACTCAGAAAGTGATTACAAGTCGATCTGTATAATATCTTCTGTATCTCTTCTCCTTTTGGGTGTTACAAACAAATGCACAAAGTCATAATACCCTGTACCACAGTGTGGTGTAGGGTATAAAAAATGTTTATGGTAACGCTTTCATTTAATGGAAGGTACCTTTGATATTAGGATCATATTTTTTGAAATATATGCACAATAGAGCCGTGTTACCATTTAAATTAAAGACAATTTTGAGGAAAACCACTCTCACGTAGAGTCAGTGGTTTAGTAACTGTCTTTAAATAACACTGTCCAACAAATTAAGACTTTTTTATTGGAACATAAAATCGACCCTATAATGTTAAGTTTTTGTAGAATAAACTTATGGTCATGCTGGTCTGAGTTTTTTTTTATATTGGGTCAAAGTTATCCTATTTTGGTCGAAGGGAGCTTTAGAGTTGTATAGTGGAATTTTATGGGGATCATTTTTGTGGAAGATCTTGACCCTCTAGCTTCCCTTTTAATGGGTCAATTTGGCTCTTTTTTCGAAAAAATCAAAAAAGTCCTTTCAAAAAGAACATTTAAGACTAAAAATATTCTACGAAAATTGTTTGCCGGAAAAAAGAGCTATATTTACAACACCAAAGTTGTAAATTAAGCTCTTTAAGTTTAATTAGCAAAATTACTTGCCAATTAATACAAAAAAACAAGTAAGAAAGTTCAGTCGGGTATACCGACTAATGAAAAAACCGACTTGAGTCTCAAAAAAAAATATTAGTAAATTTATTTATTATTTTTTTTTTATTTAAATTGAATTTAATAATTTTAAAGCATGTACTTGAACTAAAGATAAAAGCTGTTTACTTTTGGTACAAAATGGTCCATTTGTGTGGAATGTACCAAAATGGGCGCGCCAATAACGCCCATTTTTCTCTGGACTCTAGGTACTATAAAGCATTACACTGTACAAAATTTCAAGTATTTGTATGCACTGGTATTAAATTTATAAGCTGGTAACTTTTGGTACAAAATGGTCTATTTGTGTGGGAGGTACCAAAAGGAGCGTGGCAATAATGCCCATTTTTCACTGTATTGTAGATACTATTAAACCATTACACTTTACAAAATTTCAAGTCTTTGTATGCACTGGTAATTAAGTTATACGCTATAAACTTTTGGTTCAAAATTGTCCATTCGTGTTGGAGGTCCCAAAAGGGGCGTGGCAACTTCGCCTATTTTTCACGAGGTAATAGTGACTAATAAACTAATACTATGTGTATATTTTCAGAGGATTCAAATAACTAGTATAGAAGTTGGGGGAGGTTCTAGAAGGAGTGGACCAATATGGTCCATCTTCGAACTTAGTCGGAAATAGAAGAAAATACTACCACATACCAAATTTGAAGTCAATCGGTTACTCCTGACATACGGAGAGACAGACAGACGGACGGACCCAAAATGAATATCCGCGGAACATACTTAGGGTCTTAGGTCACACCTTCGATGTGTTACACTTTTGGTTCGTAGAAAATGATATATACCCTCCTCTCTAAGGTGACGTGTAAGTATGTAGTTATAAATGAACGTGGAATTCCTTCGGCACATTTCCAATTACAAACCTAATGATAAACTAAATCTACTCTTCACTCAATACCGAGCGGATATAAAAATGACTAGCATCTGAAAAAGGAAAACAGGTAATAGCAAAACACATCCGCTTTTTTTGTCTTTTGTTAAATTGATGAATGGCTTTTTTGCTGTTCCTGTCGTTGATATTGTTATTGTTTATGGATGCGAATGGATATATTATTGCAAATGTGTATGTGGGAGTGTGTTTACGAGTGTGAGTGTGGGGTATTTGCTAGATTTTAGATAAAAATAATATTAATAATACATCTGCAATAAACACAATTTTCGCTGACAGCCTTAAACAAATATTGACACTCAATTTCCACCACCCCTACATCAGAGTGATGATGTCTATAAAGACATGCACCTCATTCTTAGTGGCAGAGCTATGCTAGGCAAATTTGTTCCTTTTTGAATGGAGGGAAAGAGCAAACAAATATAAACATATAAAAAGGTAAAGAATTTCAAATTAACAGATCACAAAATGTTTATTGAACAAGAATCGTGGGGCATTTGCTTAAAGCCGCTAACAACAAAATCGTTTTTGGGTAAGGCTATATTTCCTCTGGTTTTTTGGATGGCATGTAGCAATAATAAAATTATGTGGTTGATATATTTTCATGTGTTCCATAGATTTTATGAACAGCCATATGTTTCATTTCCCATAGAATAATAAAGTCATAAATTTAGAAGAAATGTGCTGAGAATTCGACATATATAAAATTCGATGTCAGAGATAAGAAGTGAATTTTGGGGATTTTGTATTTGACTTCTTTCATTCACAGGATTAAGAAATAAATTAAATTTTTATTGATTTAAAGAAGTGTCAACGAATCGTTTGGCAAAATTGGTAATATAAATAAAACGAAAAATTTTAATGAGCAAAATACATGAGATACATACATATACATATAATTATCGAATTCTGTAAAATACAATATTTAAAATTTCATTACGGACAGCCTATACATTTTGTCTCAATCATGAAACGATCCTTTTTGTTTAAGTAAATTATTAAACAAGTAAGAAAGTTTCAGTCGGGTAAACCGACTAGGGTATACATACCCTCACTTTGTGAGTAATGCAATATTGAATATTACACGAATTATTCTGTTAATTTGTGTGAAAGCTACCAGAAGGGGTTTAACAAATACACCTATTTTTCGCTGAACAGTAGATACTTTAAATTCATTGCACTGCGCCGAATTATAAGCGTTTATGTGCACTGGTATAAACGTTATGAGATATTAAATAGTGGTATGATTTGGCCATTTTCTGTGGGAGGTACAAAAAGGGGCGTGGCGATAACGCCCATTTTTCACAGGGCTATAGGCACTATAAAAACATTACGCTGTACAAAATTTCAAGTATTATTATACACTTGTATTAATGTTATAAGCTGTTAACTTTTGGTGCAAAATTTTACCATTGTGTGGGAGGTACCAAAAGTGGCGTGGCAACAACGCCCATTTTTCTCTGGACTGTAGGCAATATAAAAACATTACGCTGTACAAAATTTCAAGTATTTTTATACACCGTTATTAATGTTATAAGCTGTTAATTTTTGGTGCAAAACGGTGCATTTGTGTGGGAGGTACCTAAAGGGACGTGGCAACTTCGCCCATTTTTCTCTAGTTGATAGCAACTAATAAACTAATACTATGTGTGGAATTTCAGAATATTCGAATAAGTAGTATAGTAGTTATTAAAGAATCATTATTTCACAACATTTTAACCCTTTGTGGGGGAGGTACTAGAAGGAGTGGACCAATATGGCCCATCTTCGAACTTAGCAGGAGATAGAAAGAAATATTACCACATACCAAATTTGAAGTCAGTCGGTTACTCATTTCGAGAGCTATCGTGCGCACCAGCCAGCAGACAGACAGACAGACAGACGGACGGACATTGCTCATTCGAGTTAAAATGACCCAAAACGGATTTCCTCCGAACATACTTAGGGTCTTAGATCACTCCTTCGATGTGTTACACTTTTTTCCGTAGCAAATGATATATACCCTCGTCACACTAAAGTGAGGGTATAAAAAACGAACGCTGCAATTTTAAGGCCGCAAATTATTTAGCCCAACTATTCACCTTAAAAATGTGGTATTTATGGTTTACAATATCTTTTTTGAGAGCCATTTTGTCTTAGTTGGTACCAGTATATGCATATAAATATGATACACGGGTAAACCCATGGCTTATCGCTAATTGTTCAACCTGATTTTGCAATAAGTATATTAAAGTCCTTTCAATTTTGCTAAAATATTGGTTGTTCAGGTATCAAATTCATATCATAAACTGTTTGTTCCAATTCGGTTGGGTTCGCGATTCATAACTATTTTAAAATTGACTGGGCGTGGGCATTGTCCAATTACAATATCCAAAAATATTTTTTTTTTGTTTCCGAGACCTAAAACCTTTTTTGTGCATATTGAGGCATACTATTTTATGGAACCAAAACATTTTTTTATGATAAAGTTTTTTTTTATTTATATTAACTCCAATTTTCATGGAACATTTACACCATATGTGTATACCCTCTGCCATAGGATGGGGGGTATATTCATTTTGTCACTCCGTTTGCAACACCTCTAAATATTGATCTGAGACCCATAAAGTACAGGGTTGACGGACCCATGTTTTTTTTGGGCCCATTCCAATCGACGAGGCTTGTCCGCAGGCAACAATCTTTGCGTCAATTGAATTTTGTACGGGAACAAATGCAAATCAACGCGAATAATCCGTTGTAAAGTGGACCGAGCCATGCCCAACTGCTGAGAACGGCGTTTTTGGGATGTTCTTGGGGACCTCTCAACACTGGCTCGTACGGCAGCGATATTCTCGGCCGATCGCCTTGGTCGACTTTTATTTGGCCTCTTCGGATTAGAAAGAGCCTCACCAGTCGAAAATTTTTCGTATAAACGCTTAATGGTGTTCTTAGAAGGCGCACTTCTCACATTTTTAAATATTTTAAAAGCACGTTGAGTTTTCACAATTGACTTCTTCTGTTGAATGTAAATTTCAACTATTTCGCGTGGCGTGTATTGTTCCATGGTAAAAATCTGCTTGAACTGACGCTTCAAACGCGGTATGTCATTAAGCGGTCTGACATCTCTGTCAAAAGTTATGGCGTTGCCAGATGGGTCCGTCGAATATGGGAGACCCTGTATATATATTCTTAATCTTCATAAAATTCTAAGACGATTTAGCCATGTCCATCTGTTGTAATCACGCTACAGTCCGTAATAATAGAGCTAGGTTGATCAAAGTTGGCAGAAATATTTCTTATAGCTGCAGGTTATTTGGGATTTCAAATGGGTCATATTGGTCAATGTTTTCATATCGCTCCCCTATAGAGGTCGCTCCATAATACGGGTTTGGGCCATAACTACCACATTTTTAAAGCAATTTAGCATAAACTTTGCAGTTTGAATTCTATTTTGACAAGAATTCATCACAGTAAAAATTTTACAGATTGGTTCAATTTTGTTATAGTCACCCTATAGAGATCACTCCAAATAGACGTATTAAAGCCATAAATACATATTTTCTAAGCATTTTTACTGAATCTTTGCAGTTTGTATTTAATTAAGACAAGAATTCATCGCAATAAAAATTTTTTAATTCAGGTCATATTTTGTTATAGTCCACTTATAGATGTCGCTCCCAAAAAGGCTTATTTAAGCCATTAACACCACATTTGCTAACAAATTTAGGTGAAACTTTGCGTTTACATTATATTTTGGTAAGAATTCATCTCAATAAAATGTATACAAATATAATTTTATTTTGTTGTAGTCCCCGTGTAGATGTAGCACTCAAAAAATCTATTTTAAAACATAGATACCACATTTTTCAGGTGAAAAGTTGGGCCTAAAAATTGCAGCGTTTGTTTGAAGTATAAAACCGATAAAGCCGTCATATCCTTTAAATAAAAGTATGAGGGCTAAACATGTTAGAAATATTACTTTCAAGCAGAGACTGCGGTTTAGTAACTATCTTTAAAGCAATCAGAAAAAAATATTTTTTTAAAAAAAATGTTTTTTTTCTTTTACGAAGAAAAACATAAAAAATAGCAAATAAATATTAATTTTTTTTTATTTTTGAAAGCTAGCATTATAGCGAAGATACCAATGTATATGAACATTTATGGATATTTATGGATAAATGTATAAATATCAAGTAAGAAAGTTTCAGTCGGGTAAACCGACTAAGGTATACCCTCACTATGTAAGTAATGTAATAGTTATATAACATTACACTAATAAATCTGTCAATTTGTGTGGGAGTTGATGGGAGAGATGTGAAGGGGTTTAACAAATACACCTATTTTTCGGTAAACAGTAGATTATTTTAATACATTGCACTGAGCTGAACTATAAATTTTCGTATGATTTGGTGTGGGAGGTTCAAAAAGGGGCGTGGCGATAACGCCCACTTTTCACAGGACTGTAGGCACTACAACAGAATTACACTGTACAAAATACAAACGGAGTTTTAAGAGACTGGTTGCATTTGTTCCCTTATAAAATATATATTTGTAAAATATTGCCTAAACAAGAAAATGACGCCAAAAAATTAAAAAAAATTGTTTGTAGGACAAACAAATATATATTCCTACAGTTTAAAATAAGCAAAATATATTTCACTCGAAAGGAAGAAAAGTCTCTTCTTTCCAAAAGCGTTTAGAGATTGGTTTAGTTTTAACCTTGTACCTTGGTTTTGAACTAGCTTCTTTTATGGAATTAAAGGATATAGTGTTGTGGGTTAACGTGGTGGTTAAAATCTGTTCTTTAGCCTCAATTAGTATGTTAATATACCGTTTTGATAGTATATAAAATTGTAGTCGACCAGATTATCGAAACCCACTTTGTGGTTCGGTTCGAACAGAAGTTTGGGGACTTTTTATCTCATACAGGATCCATATAATCTAGCTCACATTACTGTGGGCGATATGTTTAGGAATTTTTTCAGCGAGTTTGTAATCTATAACGAGTGGTCGTCTAGTTTATTCCATCTAATTATTTTGTCTGACAGCCAGTCTGTAGCAAACGTGATATCAGGTACTTCTTGTGTGTTTTTATTTGTAAGGACTCATTAAGCGGCTGAAATATTCTTACTTGTTTGATTCTTTATGATATTTAAATTATGAATTTGAAATGGGAAATTATGTTCTCATCCTTCTGATATAAGACATCAATTAAAATTATTCTCAACCATTTTACATACTTATCTAAATGCGATAAACATTTAAACCTCTTCAATACTTTAAATAATTGCTTTAAAACTCTGCCACAAATCCTACTTCATAAATAAAACCAATTTAAATTTTTTAAATATTTTTTGTTTCTATTCTCAATAAAGATTTTAATGCAATTTCCGCAAAAATATGTAGAAGGAGTGAATGAAAAGCAGAAACCGAAAAATATGGGAAATGTTATTTAAATGGAAAAATATTTGTGGTTTACAATTTATACGACTGAATACAGACGCGTGTGTGTGAGTTTGTGTATGTGAGTGCCTATGTATGTGACAGGCAAGACGCCTTTTAGGCCATTAAAATCAAAGACTATTTGGTTGGTTGGTCTGCCTTTGGATTCCTCTTTATATACAATGCACTTACATAGACACAAGAGAAAAAAAAGTCAGACAAAAATGTTGTAAAACTATTTACTGGAGAACAGTAACAAGCACCGAACCGAATCCAGCCTTGGGGCAGACTATAGCCAACATCCATTGAAGGAACAAAACGTCGACCGGAGGACTGAACTTCGGTCCAAACTGCAGCTCTGGGCAACTGACGCTGAGGAAGAAGACGTTCATGTGAAACACTATGGTACACCAACTCTCAAAGGCTTCGGGGCAAACTGATGGTGTTGATTGTTCGTTCGTCCTTAGCGGAAGTGGTGTCCATGGTGTATTCCGGCTTGTGCAAGGGGCGTGCGAGTGTATTTACTTATTTAGGCACGTGTGTGTATGCATGTGTACCACAAAGTCGGCAAAATCTTTGTCTTTTGCTACAATTGCATTGGGTGAACTTCTCAAGTGGAGTAGTGGTGGTGATGGCTACACAAAGAACAAGAAGAAGCCATAGACCTTAATGGTTGTTTTGTTATAGCTGTAAGTGTAGGATAGAGACATTGCTGTAGAACAGTGGAGTCAAACAAATAATACTTGTAATGATATGAATAGGATTCAATCGTAACCTTAGACATTTTTACAGAAAAATAAAGACGACGAAAGTATACCACAACATAAGATTGTTTCATTAGAGAAAACCTGGATACAAATCTACTGTTGTGGAGCCATAATGGATTACAACAAGGGCAAGTTTACAATATCTCCCCTGCGAACTTGTGGGTACTATCGAATCGTCCCTACATTTCAAGGAATTTAATATTTTGGCCATTCTTGTTATAGAAGCGACATTAAACAATATTCACTCAGATGCGGTAATTTCGACTCTGTCACCTCTTAGGGTAAACTCTATCTTGATAAGACTATAACAAAGCCTGCTCAATAGAAAACGCATAACAGCAAGTCTTGGGTCAACAATTCTGACAATGTTTGTGAACAGGGAGGATATTGTCTCCACTAACTTGGAACCACTCGTAAAATAATTCTGAAAGTCCAAACTTTCTAGGAATAATTCTAGATAAAAAAATTTCATTCCGACTTGATGTACTGGAACGTGTAAGAAAATCTAACGTCGCATTATATTCCTGCTGGAAAGCTGTACGGTCGCGTTGGGGCCTCTCTTCTAAAATCGTTCATTAGATATATATAGCACCAGTTCGCTCAACTAATAAACTATCCATTATAAGCCAATTACACAATGCAACAAAATGTTTGCCCAAGGGCTGTATATAATATTTTCTGGTGTAATAATGGACACCTTATTACACGAACAAAATATTAAACAATTTTTGTGTGGTAATTTTTTTTTTTTGATTCCGATTTTCTTGTTAGTTGCCTTTGTTTTGGACCATATTTTTTTAAGTTTTAAGTCATTTGAGCAATGTACATCCGTCCGTCTGTCTGCTTGGCTTGTGCGCACGATAACTTTCGATAGGAGTATTCGATTGACTTCAAATTACAGTCCATACAAATCCTTAACATTTTGTGGAGTCTAAAGCCTTTACAGTACCTATAGTCCAGTGACAAATGGGCGTTATTACCACGCCAATTTTGGTACCTCCCATACAAATGTTTTTTTTTTTTAATTTCCCTATTTTACAATATGGGTCATAATTTATACATTTATCAATACACTTTTTGTAAACAAACTTTGTTTTCATCGTTAGGACGCTAGCTTCAAAAAATTTAACAAACAAATTGTTTGCCAATTTGTACCCCTCACCTTAGAGAGGAGGGTATATATCATTTGCTCGAGCCAAAAGTGTAACACATCGAAGGAATAACCTAAGATCCTAAGACTGTTCGGCGGAAATCCGTTTTGGGTAATTTTAAGTCATTTGAGTAATGTCCGTCCGTCCATCCGTCCATCCGTCCTTCCGTCTGTCTGTATGTCTCTCTGTTGGCTGTTGGATTGACTTCAAACTTGGTATGCAGTAATATGTTTCTTTATCTTAGGCTATGCTCGAAGATGGGCAATATTGGTGCACTCCTTCTAGTACCTCCCCAACAAAGGGTTACAATTTTGTGAAATATTGATTCTTTAATAATTTATATACTACCTCTTTGAATCTTCTGAAATTCCACACATACGAGTAGTATTAGTTTATTAGTCGCTAATACCTCAAAAGAATTGGGCGAAGTTATCACGCCCTTTTTGGTACCTCCCACACAAATGGACCATTTTGCACCAAAAGTTAACTGCTTATAGCTTTAATATCAGTTCACAAAAAAATACTTGACATTTTACGATTATGTCAGATTACACTATAATCTATTTGTAGTATCTAGAGTCCGGAGAAAAGTTACCGTTAATGGCACACCCTTTTAGTACCTCCCACAAACCATTGACCATAAATAAATTTACGAATATTTATTCTTGTAATCAAAGTGCAGGTGGCAATTATGATCCGATCCCAACGAAACTTAGCACATTTTCTTTCTTTTGGCCCAGGGCCGATCCCTATTGAATTTGATCAAAATCGGTTCAGGTATACACGTAGATCCCATATATATGTACCTCATTTGGCATATATGCACTTTAAAAACAATGTTTTATAACCGATCGTTAAAAAAATTGACGGAGAGAAATCTCTTGATACACTTAGAGACAGTACTAAATTTGAGGAAAATCGGTTCAGATTTAGATAGAGCCATATATATGTTACCCCTAATTTGATTTGTAAGCGCTGTAGAAACAGTATTTTATACCTGATTGGTACGAAACTCGGCAAAAAGAGGTTTCTTATTACAGGAATGAACACTGCCAAATTTGGGGGAAATGGGTTCAGATTTAGATATAAATGTTACTCCCGATTTGACATGTAAGCGATACTATATTTTATATCGAAATTCGGCAGGAAGAGGTTCCTTGTTACATAAATAAACTCTGCCAAATTGGGGAAAATTCAGTTCAGATATAGACAGGGACGATATATGCAGGGCAACCTTTTTTTTTCATAACAAAGATAAACAATTAAAAAATTGCGTTTATTGTGTAGGTAATGAAAGTTAAGTTCCTTAGTTTTTTATTCGAATTTTATTCCTAAATATAAATGTGTACTTTAGTACGAGATCAGTAAAACTTTTTATAATAAAATACGTAAGAGTTAAAAATGTAATCTTCGATTTTTTTAAAGAAATATATCAATTATTTCATCGATTTTGACTTCATCTTTGTATATAGACATCAAAGCCAGATAAGATAGCCTTTCTCCTTCCATTCAGTTCCGGAGATAAGTTTTTATTCTTCTTAACGTCGAGAAACTTCGCTCAGCAGATGCCGTTGTCACTGGTATTGTGGCCAGTATCTGCGATAGGGTAAAAACGCTTGGGCACATGTCCTCATCACAAACTGAAATATCATCTAATGCATTTGATGGCTTATCATTCTTCTGCTTCCAATAATCAATCCATATACTTATTTCAGCTAAAACAGATTTTGCTGAATTTTTTAAATCGTTTTTGTAAAAAAGTGTGACTTCTTCGATATCTTCCTTTATTAGATTTACAACTCGTATCGGAACGATATTAAACAGGCTTGTAATTATAGCTTCATGTTCGGAAAATCTATTATTTAAATGTGATATTACTTCGTCCAGATATGGTATGAACAATGTTGTCCTAAAATACGCCTTGACATCTGAACCAGGAATATTAGCCCTATACTTTTGAGTGCCTACTCTTCCAGGTACTGCAGCTTCTGTTCCAAAACTTCTTGCAATTTGTGTGGATTCTTCAAACAGTTTATCAAACTCCGCTTCTGAATTTCTACGCATGTCACTTAATTTAGTCGTTGCCAATTTTATGATTTCGTAAGCCTTTATTATATCTAGGTTAATCGTTTGCAAATACCGTGATAAGTTCTGTGTAATGCCAAAACCGTACTACTTATTACCACACCCAATATAAAGTCAAATTTACACACACGGTTGTGCAAACTCATTCCATCACTGCAACCTACATGTTAAAAAGGTAGATAGATAAGAAATCTCATAAATGTAATTTTAACTTAATTTTCGCCATATCTGGTTATCATAAATTTAAAGTCAACCAATATTACACCGGTCGACAAAAACAAAATTTTTTTTGGGTTTCTGTTTTAATGCATAGATTCTGATTCTAGAAGTCAAAAAACGTCAAAATCTCCAATCTTAGCTTTTAAAGTTTGTTTTTGTAAATTTTACATCGATAAGAAAGTTTCAAAGTTAAACCCTTACTAAATTAGCTATAACTTTTTAAATTATGCATCGATTTTCTTCGGAATGGGCTCGTTTAATTCATGACCGAACAAACTTTTCGATAAAATCATAAAAATTTAAAATTTGTTAATTTTTAGATTGTTTTATGGGATTTTTATTTTAAAAATAATAAAATTTTATCAAAAAATCAAATTTTTTTGCAATATTTTGTAATACTCGTATATCGTCGAAACCGCTGAACGGATGGAAAATGGTATTATATGAAGTTGAAGGCTACTTAATATTTAATTCTTTAAAACTTTCCTCAACCAAATCGGATAAATGGTTCTCGAGTTATGCCACTATATGTGGTTCAACCACTAATTTCTTTCCATATCACAGCCTATCGCGAGAATTTAAAGAGACAACCCTTTAGGCTAAGAAAAAAGAGAGGTTGAACAACATATTAAGGCATAACTGGAGAACAATTCATCCAAATTGGTTCAGGTAAGCTTTACAAACTTCAGAATTAAGTAGCCTTCAACTTCGCACAATACAATTTTCCATCCGTTCAGCGGTTTCGACGATATCCCAGCAAAATCTTGGTAAGTACCTGTCATTATTCCCTGCATTACCAAATAATGACATCTCATTATTCGCTACATTACTATCGGTTTATTAATAATGACTTACCAATAATAAAAGAAATAAGTGATTTATTGTTATCAAAATGATTTTGGCAATTTTTAATATAATGCAATTTTGGCTATATATGGGTTATTGTACAAGATTTATTTATTTTTCAACATTTTTACAAATAATACGTGCAGATTCGAAAGAAAGTACCATAAATATTTACGTATATCGTATGATGTTAGATCATTGAAGAATTTTTCACACGGAGTTTGGGTCCAGAAATTCGAATCTGGCACGAGGAAATTGTTTGTTTCTAGAAACATGCGCGACAATATGCCAAAAATTCTTTAAATGACCATGTCTACCATATCTACTACTTATTTTATAACTTATTGGTAATGCATTATTGCAGTACTTAAAATCGTGAAAATAGAGTAAGCACTTGTTTATGTGGTATGCCTATGCTACAAATAAGTACTTATTTTGCTACTTTATTGTAAGCTTTTGGGAAGTACTTTCCTCCAATGACATCCCCATGTTAAAATAATGAGAAAAGTGGCTAAATAATAAGTACTTACCATTATCGAATTTTGCTTACTCGTCGGATTATTTGGTAATGAGAAATTTTGCTGGGATCTTACAAAGTATTGCAAAAAATCATATTTTTTGAGAACATTTTAATAATTTTTAAATAAAACCAGTAAGGAAAGGCAGAAAGTCGGGCGGGGCCGACTATATAATACCCTACACCTCCCTAACAATGCGATAAGGGTCATTGCCATAATAATTTGGAATAATTGGTAAATGGGTAGAAACATATTATCTAATTCTGAAACGATAATCGCTAAATTAAGCAATATTCGTTCCTAAAGTGAGAAACATCTTTCTGGAAAATTTTGTTTGATACCAAATCAGGAGCAACATATATATGGAGCTTTAATATAAATCTGAACCGATCTTCCCTGAATACTTATTCATGTAAAAAGACCTCCTTCTGTCGAATTCCGTACTGATCGGATATAAAATACAGTCTCTACAGCGCTTACATGTCAAATCGGGGGTAACATATATATGGGAGCTATATGTAAATCTGAACCGATTTTCTCCGAATTTGGCAGTATTCCTTCATGTAATAAGAAACCTCTCATTGCCGAATTTCGCACTGATCGGATATAAAATATCATTTTTACAGCGCTTACATGTAAAATCGGGGGTAACGTATATATGGGGGCTATATCAAAATCTGAACCGATTTCTTCCAAATTTAACAGTGTTCATCCATATAATAAGAAACCTCTTTCTGCCGAATTTCATACTGATCGGATATAAAATAAAGTTTTTACAGCGCTTATATGTCAAATCGGGGCTAACATATATATGGGGGCTATATCTAAATCCGAACCGATTTTCTCCGAATTTGGCAGTATTCCTTCATGTAATAAGAAACCTCTCTTTGCCGAATTTCGCACTGATCGGATATAAAATATCATTTTTACAGCGCTTACATGTAAAATCGGGGGTAACGTATATATGGGGGCTATATCTAAATCTGAACCGATTTCTTCCAAATTTAATAGTGTTCATCCATATAATAAGAAACCTCTTTCTGCCGAATTTCATACTGATCGGATATAAAATAAAGTTTTTACAGCGCTTATATGTCAAATCGGGGCTAACATATATATGGGGGCTATATCTAAATCTGAACCGATTTTAACCAAATTCAATAGGGATCGTCCTTGGGCCAAAAAAAAGATATGTGTAACGTTTCGTCGAGATCGAACCATAATTGCGACCTGTACTTTGATTACAAGAATACATGCACAGACGGACAGACGGACAGACAGACAGACGGACAGACGGACATAGCTAAATCAACTCAGAAACTGATTCTAAGTCGATCGGTATAATAAACGATGGGTCTATTTCTTCTCCTTTTGAGTGTTACAAACAAATGCACAAAGTTATAATACCCTGTACCACAGAGTGGTGTAGGGTATAAACATCTAGAAACGCATAATTGTAATATTTTTTGATTTTATCGTAAACTCTGAAAGGTTATGAATAAATTGAGACCATTCCGAAGAAAATCGATGCATAATTTAAAAAGTTTTAGCGAGGAAACTATGCACTTTTCTTATTTTTAGTTGTTATTACTTTTACTGTTACCATTTTTTACGCTTTTGTACTGTTTTTTTAACGGCCTTCCAAATATTTTTCGTGTTTTTTGTGTGATTTTGAAAATTGTAAACAGTTTATGCCTATGTTTAAAACATTTCCCCCTCTGTATACGTCCCTGGATATAGATATATCCCCCGTGAGATATATGTTAGATATATTTTACCCCGATTTGGCATGTCAGCGCTATAGAAACTGTATTTAATATTCCATCGGTACGAAATTCGGCAGAAAGAGGTTTGTTATTTAATTAATTAACACTGCCAAATTTGGGGGAAATCGGTTCAGATTTAGATATAGCCCCAATACACATGTTCCTCCCGATTTGGTATCAAAGCTCTATAGAAGTTGTTCTTTACATCCGATCATTACAAAATTTTACAAATAAAACTTTCTTAATTTAGGAACGAATACTGCTTAATTTCGGGATAGTCGGTTCAGATTTCGATATAGCCACATATATGTAAATTATCCTGCCTATACGTTTAAAACAGTATTTTACGTCCGATCTATATATAATTTGGCAGAAATTAAGTTTTTGATTGAAGTTGATTTTATTCCAATTATTCCAAATTATGATCGCAATGCGCCTATACTCATTACTAGGGAGGTGTAGGGTATTATATAGTCGACCCCGCCCAACTTTTAGTCTTTCCTTACAGTTTTTTAATTAAAATTGTACTAATAGTTTTAACGATAGGTAGTAAATGTGATGTTTTCAGCATTCCTAGCCCTCATAATTGGTCCAAAACTAAAAGTAACTTCCATTAAATTGGAATTTATAAAAAAAATAAATTGATTTTTTCATGTTGAAATTACAGAAGTGAGGCAATAAGTCTTATTCGTTTGAAAGAAGCTATGCCCCTTAGAGTTGGATTTTTGGCCGAATAATCACAGCAAGTAATTGTATTTGCTTCGCCGTTTTTAAAAAACTTTGTATTCTATAATACACAATATTTAGGGGCTAAGATGGCCTAGAGCCAGGAGAATATCCAAGTGACAAATCAATTAAAAGCAAGTAAAAGTGTTAAGTTCGACCATGCCGAATCTTATGTACACTCCACCATGGATGACATTCAATTTTATTACCATAAAATTGATTTGTATGAATTCTGTCCAAAATAGAATACAAACTGCAAAGTTTTAGCTAAATTTCTTAGAAAATGTGGTGTTTATGTTTTAAATAAGCCTCTTTGCGAGCGACATCTATAGGTGGACTATAACAAAGTATGAACTGATTTAAAATTTTTTTACTGCGATGAATTCTTGAATTAATTAAATACAAACTGCAAAGATTCAGTTAAAATGCTTAGAAAATATGGTATTTATGGCGTAAATACGTATATGTTGGAGCGACCTCTATAGGGTGACCAAAGCAAAATATGAACCGATTTGTAAAATTTTTTGCTTTGATGAATTTTTGTCAAAATAGAATACGAACTGCAAAGTTTCTACTAAATTGCTTTAAAAATGTGGTATCTATGGCTCAAAACCCATATTATGGAGCGACCTCTATAGGGCAGTTATATAAAAACATTGACCGATATGGCCCATGTGCTATCCCAAACAACCTGCAACTATAAGAAACATTTCTACCAAAATCGTCTTAGAATTTTACGACTATTAAGAATATATATGTATACTTTATGGGGTCTCAGATAAATATTTAGAGGTGTTAAAAACGGAGTGACAAAATGAATTTACCCCTTATCCTATGGTGGAGGGTATAAGAACTTTACCATACATTTTCTTTTTGTCTTGGTTTCATAAAATAGTATGCTTCAATCTATGACTGCCGATGCATAAGCGGAGCGTTGTGGACTACAGCGACTTAGTCTCTACACGTCCTACTCCATCTACTGCCCATTGATATGGCGGCGAGAGAAGTTCTCAGCAGAGAGGCATTACGATTGAACTGTCAATCAATGTGGAGGTATATGCACTACAGCTACATGAGGATATCACAATGTAGGGCTATGATAACCGACCGAGTGGACTATATACCAACGGTGTACACCTTCGAGAGGAACTTTACCACTATGAAATGAGAGAATACCAGGAAAAAGAAACCATATCCACCTCTACAAAGATGGTTCGAAGCTTGAGGCTAATGATGGTTTTGGAGTACACTGTAAGTAACTCAGTCTTGATATAGCGCACAGACAACCAGATAACTCTAGTGTCTATCATGCCGAAAGTGGCTGAGTTGCAATATAGTGAGCAACACTGGCGTTGTCATTTACTCGGACATCCCTAGCTGCACAAACAGCCCCCGATTGCCGCAGATCTCTTAACGAGATGGCTGGGTATTTTAACATATACCTCATATGGGTACCAGGACATAGGTATATACCGGGAAACAGCATATCTGATGAACTTTCTAGGTTCGGCGAGTCCTTGGATTTCAACTCGGAAGGAATATGTACATATAATGATGTTTGGTGATTACGCAAACGTTTTTTTTTTAGTTTCATCCTAAAACAGCTAACTTCTTCATTTTTATTTAAATGTCACAGCGTTTGGGAAACTTAATTATATATTTTTGCTACTGGAAACACTGTCGCCTTAGCGAAAAACTTCAGTTTATTTATTTGACTGGACTCGACTTGTCGGCAAGAATTCTGTTACGGTCCATTATCGCAAAATTGTTTCAGAAAAACTCTTTTTTTCCCCATTATATTTTTGTGTAAGTTTGTTTGATTCTCGGTTGCCCTTCACATTTAACTTTACACCATTGCAAACGGATTGAACGACACTCACTCCCAAGAACCCATTCAAGGCTTACGGGGCCAAACTCACATTAAAATTGTTTCCAATTCAATCGTATAATAAACAAACAACAATGAAAACAAAGCCAAAAACAAAAACAACCAAACTGGAGACGAGCTAAAGGATATAAACACACTCGCTCACACACACACACACACACACAGAAATGCAATAATAACAGAAATCGCTAAGAAGATGAAGTTGTTGCTGCTGGGGAAGAGGAAAAATCTGTTTCCATTTCCGTTTTTATAGTTGAGAACATTGAAAGAGGCGGACAGTATTGTTTATTATTTATAACCAAAAAAAGCCGCACTCGGCTGTAACAAAAACTGAGAGGAAAATACCAAACAAAAAAAAACTACAAAAAACTTTACAAAAGTCGAGTGTGGAATGTTTAAACTTTGTTTGAATTGTCTGTGCACTCAAAAGGCAGAGACAAGTTTATATCGTAAATGTTGTTGTAGGTGTTGAAGGGGTTCTGGTTTTTGTATCCTTTGTTGGCGCTGCCACTAGCAATGCAAGGGTTTAAGTTTTACATCCACACATACCCATACACACACACACAGAAAGCAACTTAGCTTTAACAATAAATCCGAGCAAATATTAAAGATTTTAATTATTGGCTTGGTCAAATGATCAAAATGCATCTGCATACGAACTGATCCTAAAAAACTCGAGTTTTTTCCTAATCAAATAAGAAGTTTTCCAAAAAACTGATATTCACCATCTCAGAAAGGCTAGACGGCCATATCAAAGTCGCTGGACCCAATGCAATTTTTCACTGACCCGTTCCAAATGCTCAACGGTAACATTGAATATTGACCTCTTTTTCTCGTGTAAATGCCCTTCGAATTGTCAATCCTTAACTCAATGAATTAGTTAAATGATACCATGTAAATAGTTATTGGAGGTAATGATCATTATCATATTCTCAATTGTCATGGACAACATATACTTACGTCAATGTTCAACGACCTGTACATGATCATTGATCCACAAACATTTTTCATTGATATCTTGTAAATGGTCGCTGACGTCCTGTCAGTGGACGTTGTCCCGTCAATAGACATTGCGCTCTATTCAACACACAAAAGCTCACAGAATTATCAATGATACCAGACACAATGAATTTGTTCAATGACCCTCATTTAATGGTCTTTCAAAGATCCTCCTCATATCCTCATGCCGATGTTCACTGATTAGTCAATGATTACACAGTGCGACAGTCCAAAAACTAAAAATCGAGGTATTATTTTTCTTGTAGGTCTCGGCGAGTAAAACAACATTTGTTCCACGAAATTTGCGGGACACCCCCAAACGCCTGTCACTTCGTTAATTATTAACACGTTTTGAAAGTAGAGACTTAGACCTTTCGAACGATATATATTTTGCTTATTTAAAGCTGTAGGAATAAATGTTTATTTGTCCTACAAACAATAGTTTTTCCTTTTTTTTCGTCATTTTCTAGTTTAGGCAATGTTTTCACCAATTATTTTGTCGGATAACCGCACGATGAATGGATTTACATATATAGTAAATTTTCTAAGGACAAAAATGCAACTATTCTCTTAAAAATTCGTTTGCAATTGACTAAGTTATTAAAGTTTCATTAGAACTAAATGTGTACAAAAATACTAGTTTTGACGATGATGACGAAAAAAAACATTTTTGAGTTAAATGGTCAAAACTACTGCTTATGAACACGTTTAGTTTAAATGAAACTTTAATTACTCAGTCAATTGCAAACGAATTTTTAGGAGACTAGTAGCATTTTTTCCTTATAAAATTTATTACATATGTAAATCAATTAATCGTGTGTTTACCTCACAAAATAATTAGTAAAACCATCGCCTAAACAAGAAAATTACGCAAAAAAATGAAAAAAAATGTTGTAGGAAAAATAATCATATATTCCTACAGCTTTAAATGAACAATATATATATCGTTCCAAAGGTCTAACTCTTCTTCTTTACAAATTAGTTCAGAGATAGAAAATCGGTTAATAACTAACAAAGTTATAGGTGTCCAAGTCAAAAAAGGCAAGAACATCGGGCTTTTACCCGTAACTCCGGAATTTGGTGGTCTGGGAAATTCCAAAAAAAGATTCTTGTTTTTTTTTTTGCAATAGACAGAAAGTGAATGAAACATATGGTCTCGAACCAAATGAATTCTAACTGAATAACAAAAGCACTGACCCACAAGAAATAACAACACATACAAACACATGTTTTATAAGACCTACAGGAAAAATTGTATTGCGTCATTTTCTTCTCAACTTGAGTTTATTTTGTCGCACTGTGTTGTTGGACCACTCGAATTATCTTCACATACATGATCGTTATTTTCTGTAAATTGTCGTTGTTCCCCTGGAAATTGTCACTGAAATTTTCAATGGCCATTGATCTCCTGCCAGTGGTCATTAACCTCCTGTCAATGATCACTGACTTCTTTTCCTTAAGCCAATGTCAACTGGCTCGTCAATGATCTTTTACCCAATGATATTTGTCAGTTAATAAATGGTCCCTGGCTCTCTGTAAATGATCATTGACGGCCTGCCAACGGTAATTAACCTGTCAATGGTCATTTACCTCTAATCCTCTTATTAATGCCTTCGAATTGCCATTGATCCTTTATCCAATGAAATTATTAACTGAAATATATTGACCTTCTGGGCACTAACATCCTGCAGATGGACAATGACCTCATGTCAATGGCCATTGACTTCATGTCAAAAGCCATTGTCATTAAACTTCTGTCAATTGTTATCGACCTCATCTATGATCATTGACCTTATGTCTCTCAATGGTCATAAACCTCCTGTCAAAGCTCCTTATAATGCACACTGCTAATGGTCATTGCTTTTCTATTAATGATAAATTATCTCCTGTCAATGTCCCTTAACCTCCTGTCAATGGTAAATATCATTGACAGCCTGCCAATTGTAATTGACCTCCTGTCAACGGTATTTGACCTCCAGTCAATGGTATTTGACCTCCAGTCAATGATATTTGACCTCCAGTCAATGGTATTTGACCTCCAGTCAATGGTATTTGACCCCCAGTCAATGGTCATTATCCTCCTGCCAATGGTCATTAACCTCCTGCCAATGGTCATTGACCTCCTGCCAATGGTCATTGACCTCCTGTCAATGGTCATTGACCTCCTGTCAATTGTCATTGACCTCATGTCAATGGGCACTAATATCCTGCAGATGGTCAATGACCTCATGGCAATGACCATTGACTTCATGTCAATAGCCATTGTCATTAAACTTCTGTCAATTGTTATCGACCTCATCTATGATCATTGACCTTATGTCTCTCAATGGTCATAAACCTACTGTCAAGGCTCATTAACCTCCTTTAAAAGCTCCTTATAATGCACACTGCCAATGGTTATTGCTTTTCTGTTAATGATAAATTACATCCTGTCAATGTCCCTTAACCTCCTGTCAATGGTAAATATCATTGACAGCCTGCCAATGGCATTTGACCTCCTGTCAATGGTATTTGGCCTCCAGTCAATGGTATTTGACCTCCAGTCAATGGTATTTGACATCCAGTCAATGGTCATTATCCTCCTGTCAATGGTCATTAACCTCCTGCCAATGGTTATTGACCTCCTGCCAATGGTCATTGACCTCCTGTCAATGGTCATTGACCTCCTGTCAATAGTCATTGACATCCTGTCAATGGTCATTAACCTCTTGTCAATTGACCTCCTGTCAATGGTTATGGACCTCCTGTCAATGGTCATGGACCTCCTGTCAATGGTCATTGACCTCCTGTCAATGGTCATTGAACTCATGTCAATGGGCTTTAATATCCTGCAGATGGTCAATGACCTCATGTCAATGGCCATTGACTTCATGTCAATAGCCATTGTCATTAAACTTCTGTCAATTGTTATCGACCTCATCTATGATCATTGACCTTATGTCTCTCAATGGTCATAAACCTCCTGTCAAGGCTCATTAACCTCCTTTAAAAGCTCCTTATAATGCACACTGCCAATGGTCATTGCTTTTCTATTAATGATAAATTACATCCTGTCAATGTCCCTTAACCTCCTGTCAATGGTAAATAGCTCCTTATAATGCACACTGCCAATGGTCATTGCTTTTCTATTAATGATAAATTGCATCCTGTCAATGTCCCTTAACCTCCTGTCAATGGTAAATATCATTGACAGACTGCCAATTGTCATTGACCTCCTGTCAATGGTATTTGACCTCCAGTCAATGGTATTTGACCTCCACTCAATGGTATTTGACCTCCAGTCAATGGTATTTGACCTCCAGTCAATGGTATTTGACCCCCAGTCAATGGTCATTATCCTCCTGTCAATGGTCATTAACTTCCTGCCAATGGTCATTGACCTCCTGCCAATGGTCATTGACCTCCTGTCAATGGTTATTGACCTCCTGTCAATGGTCATTGACCTCCTGTCAATTGACCTCCTGTCAATGGTCATTGAGCTCATTTCAATGGGCACTAATATCCTGCAGATGGTCAATGACCTCATGTCAATGGCCATTGACTTCATGTCAATAGCCATTGTCATTAAACTTCTGTCAATTGTTATCGACCTCATCTATGATCATTGCCTTATGTCTCTCAATGGTCATAATCCTACTGTCAAGGCTCATTAACCTCCTTTAAAAGCTCCTTATAATGCACACTGCCAATGGTCATTGCTTTTCTATTAATGATAAATTACATCCTGTCAATGTCCCTTAACCTCCTGTCAATGGTAAATATCATTGACAGCCTGCCAATTGTCATTGAACTCCTGTCAATGGTATTTGACCTCCAGTCAATGGTCATTATCCTCCTGTCAATGGTCATTAACCTCCTGCCAATGGTTATTGACCTCCAGTCAATGGTCATTATCCTCCTGTCAATGGTCATTAACCTCCTGCCGATGGTCATTGGCCTCCTGTCAATGGTCATTGGCCTCCTTTCAATGGTCATTAACCTCCTGTCAATGGTCATTGACCTCCTGCCAATGGTCATTGGCCTCCTGTCAATGGTCATTGACCTCCAGTCAATGGTAATTATCCTCCTGTCAATGGTCATTAACCTCCTGCCAATGGTTATTGACCTCCTGCCAATGGTCATTGGCCTCCTGTCAATGGTCATTGACCTCCTGTCAATGGTCATTGACCTCCTGTCAATGGTCATTGACCTCCTGTCAATGGTCATTGACATCCTGTCAATGGTCATTGACCTCTTGTCAATTAACCTCCTGTCAATGGTCATGGACCTCCTGTCAATGGTCATTGACCTCATGTCAATGGTCATTGACCTCCTGTCAATGGTCATCGACCTCCTGTCAATGGTCATTGACCTCCTGTTAATGGTCATTGACCTCATGTCAATGGGCTCTAATATCCTGCAGATGGTCAATGACCTCATGTCAATGGCCATTGACTTCATATCAATAGCCATTGTCATTAAACTTCTGTCAATTGTTATCGACCTCATCTATGATCATTGACCTTATGTCTCTCAATGGTCATAAACCTCCTGTCAAGGCTCATTAACCTCCTTTAAAAGCTCCTTATAATGCACACTGTCAATGGTCATTGACCTCCTGTCAATGGTCATTGACCTCATGTCAATGTTCATTGACCTCATGTCAATTGACCTCCTGCCAATGGTCATTGAGCTCATGTCAATGGGCACTAATATCCTGCAGATGGTCAATGACCTCATGTCAATGGCCATTGACTTCATGTCAATAGCCATTGTCATTAAACTTCTGTCAATTGTTATCGACCTCATCTATGATCATTGACCTTATGTCTCTCAATGGTCATAAACCTACTGTCAAGGCTCATTAACCTCCTTTAAAAGCTCCTTATAATGCACACTGCCAATGGTCATTGCTTTTCTATTAATGATAAATTACATCCTGTCAATGTCCCTTAACCTCCTGTCAGTGGTAAATATCATTGACAGCCTGCCAATTGTCATTGAACTCCTGTCAATGGTATTTGACCTCCTGCCAATGGTATTTGACCTCCAGTCAATGGTATTTGACCTCCAGTCAATGGTCATTATCCTCCTGTCAATGGTCATTAACCTCCTGCCAATTGTTATTGACCTCCTGCCTATGGTCATTGGCCTCCTGTCAATGGTCATTGAACTCCTGTCAATGGTCATTGACCTCCTGTCAATGGTCATTGACCTCCTGTCAATGGTCATTGACCTCCTGTCAATGGTCATTGACATCCTGTCAATGGTCATTGACCTCTTGTCAATTAACCTCCTGTCAATGGTCATTGACCTCCTGTCAATGGTTATTGACCTCATGTCAATGGTCATTGACCTCCTGTCAATGGTCATCGACCTCCTGTCAATGGTCATTGACCTCCTGTTAATGGTCATTGACTTCATGTCAGTGGGCTCTAATATCCTGCATATGGTCAATGACCTCATGCCAATGGACATTGACTTCATATCAATAGCCATTGTCATTAAACTTCTGTCAATTGTTATCGACCTCATCTATGATCATTGACCTTATGTCTCTCAATGGTCATAAACCTCCTCTCAAGGCTCATTAACCTCCTTTAAAAGCTCCTTATAATGCACACTGTCAATGATCATTGACCTCCTGTCAATGGTCATTGACCTCCTGTCAATGGTCATTGACCTCCTGTCAATGGTCATTGACCTCCTGTCAATGGTCATTGACCTCCTGTCAATGGTCATTGACCTCCTGTCAATGGTCATTGACCTCATGTCAATGGTCATTGACCTCCTGCCAATTGACCTCCTGTCAATTGACCTCCTGTCAATGGTCATTGAGCTCATTTCAATGGGCACTAATATCCTGCAGATGGTCAATGACCTCATGTCAATGGCCATTGACTTCATGTCAATAGCCATTGTCATTAAACTTCTGTCAATTGTTATCGACCTCATCTATGATCATTGCCTTATGTCTCTCAATGGTCATAAACCTACTGTCAAGGCTCATTAACCTCCTTTAAAAGCTCCTTATAATGCACACTGCCAATGGTCATTGCTTTTCTATTAATGATAAATTACATCCTGTCAATGTCCCTTAACCTCCTGTCAATGGTAAATATCATTGACAGCCTGCCAATTGTCATTGAACTCCTGTCAATGGTATTTGACCTCCAGTCAATGGTCATTATCCTCCTGTCAATGGTCATTAACCTCCTGCCAATGGTTATTGACCTCCAGTCAATGGTCATTATCCTCCTGTCAATGGTCATTAACCTCCTGCCGATGGTCATTGGCCTCCTGTCAATGGTCATTGGCCTCCTTTCAATGGTCATTAACCTCCTGTCAATGGTCATTGACCTCCTGCCAATGGTCATTGGCCTCCTGTCAATGGTCATTGACCTCCAGTCAATGGTAATTATCCTCCTGTCAATGGTCATTAACCTCCTGCCAATGGTTATTGACCTCCTGCCAATGGTCATTGGCCTCCTGTCAATGGTCATTGACCTCCTGTCAATGGTCATTGACCTCCTGTCAATGGTCATTGACATCCTGTCAATGGTCATTGACCTCTTGTCAATTAACCTCCTGTCAATGGTCATGGACCTCCTGTCAATGGTCGTTGACCTCATGTCAATGGTCATTGACCTCCTGTCAATGGTCATCGACCTCATGTCAATGGTCATTGACCTCCTGTCAATGGTCATCGACCTCCTGTCAATGGTCATTGACCTCCTGTTAATGGTCATTGACCTCATGTCAATGGGCTCTAATATCCTGCAGATGGTCAATGACCTCATGTCAATGTCCATTGACTTCATATCAATAGCCATTGTCATTAAACTTCTGTCAATTGTTATCGACCTCATCTATGATCATTGGCCTTATGTCTCTCAATGGTCATAAACCTCCTGTCAAGGCTCATTAACCTCCTTTAAAAGCTCCTTATAATGCACACGGTCAATGGTCATTGACCTCCTGTCAATGGTCATTGACCTCATGTCAATGGTCATTGCCCTCATGTCAATTGACCTCCTGCCAATGGTCATTGAGCTCATGTCAATGGGCACTAATATCCTGCAGATGGTCAATGACCTCATGTCAATGGCCATTGACTTCATGTCAATAGCCATTGTCATTAAACTTCTGTCAATTGTTATCGACCTCATCTATGATCATTGTCATTGACCTCATGTCAATGGGCTCTAATATCCTGCAGATGGTCAATGACCTCATGTCAATGGCCATTGACTTCATGTCAATAGCCATTGTCATTAAACTTCTGTCAATTGTTATCGACCTCATCTATGAACATTGACCTTATGTCTCTCAATGGTCATAAACCTCCTGTCAAGGCTCATTAACCTCCTTTAAAAGCTCCTTATAACGCACACTGCCAATGGTCATTGCTTTTCTATTAATGATAAATTACATCCTGTCAATGTCCCTTAACCTCCTGTCAATGGAAAATATCATTGACAGCCTGCCAATTGTCATTGACCTCCTGTCAATGGTATTTGACCTCCTGTCAATGGTATTTGACCTCCAGTCATTATTCATTGACTTCCTGTCAATATTCATTGACCTCCTGTCAATATTCATTGACTTCCTGTCAATATTCATTGACCTCCTGTCAATGGTCATTGACCTATTGTCAATGGCCGTTGACAATAGGTCAATGGTCGTTGACCTCCTGTAAATGGTCATTAACCTCCTGTCAATGGTCACTGACCTCCTGTCAAAATTCATTGGCTCCTGTCATTATTCATTGACTTTCTGTCAATATTCATTAACCTCCTGTCAATATTCATTGACCTCATGTCAATATTCATTGACTTCCTGTCAATATTCATTGACCTCCTGTCAATAGTCATTGACCACCTGTCAATAGTCATTGACCTATTGTCAATGGCCGTTGACAATAGGTCAATGGTCGTTGACGATAGGTCAATGTTCGTTGACCTCCTGTCAATGGTCATTAACCTCCTGTCAATGGTCACTGACCTCCTGTCAAAATTCATTGGCTCCTGTCATTATTCATTGACTTTCTGTCAATATTCATTAACCTCCTGTCAATATTCATTGACCTCATGTCAATATTCATTGACTTCCTGTCAATATTCATTGACCACATGTCAATGGTCACTGACCTCATGTCAATGGGCTCTAATATCCTGCAGATGGTCAATGACCTCATGTCAATGGCCATTGACTTCATGTCAATAGCCATTGTCATTAAACTTCTGTCAATTGTTATCGACCTCATCTATGATCATTGACCTTATGTCTCTCAATGGTCATAAACCTCCTGCAAGGCTCATTAACCTCCTTTAAAAGCTCCTTATAACGCACACTGCCAATGGTCATTGCTTTTCTATTAATGATAAATTACATCCTGTCAATGTCCCTTAACCTCCTGTCAATGGTAAATATCATTGACATCCTGTCAATAGTCATTGACCTGCTGTCAATGGTCATTGACCTCCTGTCAATGGTCACTGACCTCCTGTCATTATTCATTGACTTCCTGTCAATATTCATTGACCTCCTGTCAATATTCATTGACCTCATGTCAATATTCATTAACTTCCTGTCAATATTCATTGACCTCCTGTCAATAGTCATTGACCTCCTGTCAATAGTCATTGACCTCCTGTCAATAGTCATTGACCTCCTGTCAATAGTCATTGACCTCCTGTCAATAGTCATTGACCTATTGTCAATGGCCGTTGACAATAGGTCAATTGTCGTTGACCTCCTGTCAATGGTCATTAACCTCCTGTCAATGGTCACTGACCTCCTGTCAAAATTCATTGGCTCCAGTCATTATTCATTGACTTTCTGTCAATATTCATTAACCTCCTGTCAATGGTCATTGACCTCATGTCAATGGTCATTGATCTCATGTCAATGGGCTCTAATATCCTGCAGATGGTAAATGACCTCATGTCAATGGCCATTGACTTCACGTCAATAGCCATTGTCATTAAACTTCTGTCAATTGTTATCGACCTCATCTATGATCATTGACCTTATATCTCCTGTCAAGGCTCATTAACCTCCTTATAACGCACACTGCCAATGGTCATTGCTTTTCTATTAATGATAAATTACATCCTGTCAATGTCCCTTAACCTCCTGTCAATGGTAAATATCATTGACATCCTGTCAATGGTCATTAACCTCCTGCCAATGGTCATTGACCTCCTGCCAATGGTCATTGACCTCCTGTCAATTGACCTCCTGTCAATGGTCATTGACCTCCTGTCAATGGTCACTGACCTCCTGTCATTATTCATTGACTTCCTGTCAATATTCATTGACCTCCTCTCAATATTCATTGACCTCATGTCAATATTCATTGACTTCCTGTCAATATTCATTGACCTCCTGTCAATAGTCATTGACCTATTGTCAATGGCCGTTGACAATAGGTCAATGGTCGTTGACCTCCTGTCAATGGTCATTAACCTCCTGTCAATGGTCACTGACCTCCTGTCAAAATTCATTGGCTCCTGTCATTATTCATTGACTTTCTGTCAATATTCATTAACCTCCTGTCAATATTCGTTGACCTCATGTCAATATTCATTGACTTCCTGTCAATATTCATTGACCTCCTGTCAATAGTCATTGACCTCCTGTCAATAGTCATTGAATTCCTGTCAATAATCATTGACCTACTGCCTATTGTCATTGACCCACTGCCAATAGTCATTGACCTCCTGTCAATAGTCATTGACCTCCTGTTAATAGTCATTGACCTCCTGCCAATGTTCATTGAACTCCTGTCAATATTCACTGACCTCCTATCAATGGTCATTGACCTCCTGTCAATGGTCACTGACCTCCTGTCAAAATTCATTGGCTCCTGTCATTATTTATTGACTTCCTGTCAATATTCATTGACCTCCTGTCAATATTCATAGACCTCATGTCAATATTCATTGACTTCATGTCAATATTCATTGACCTCCTGTCAATAGTCATTGACCTCCTGTCAATAGTCATTGACCTATTGTCAATGGCCGTTGACAATAGGTCAATGGTCGTTGACCTCCTGTCAATGGTCATTAACCTCCTGTCAAAATTCATTGACCTCCTGTCAATATTCATTAACCTCCTGTCAATAGTCATTGACCTCCTGAAAACAGTCATTGACCTCCTGTCAATAGTCATTGACATCCTGTCTGTAGTCATTGGCCTCCTGTCAATAGTCTTTGAACTCCTGTCAATAGTCATTGAATTCCTGTCAATAATCATTGACCTACTGCCTATTGTCATTGACCCACTGCCAATAGTCATTGACCTCCTGTCAATAGTCATTGACCTCCTGTTAATAGTCATTGACCTCCATTTGACTTCCTGTCAATGGTCGTTGGCTTTTTAATCTGTTAATAGTCTTTGACCTCCTGTCAATAGTCATTGACCTCTTGTCAATAGTCATTGACTTTCTGTCTATAGACATTTATCTCCTATCAATATGCATTTACTTTCTGCCAATGCTCATTAACGTCATATCAATGTCATTGACACTGTCAATAGTCATTAGTTAATAGTCAACATTTATTGACCTCCTATTAATGATCGCTGCGTAGGACTTTTTTCTCCTTCTGCCAATGGTAATGACATACTGTCAGTTGTCGTTGTGCTTCTTTCAATTCTCTTTGTCTCTTGCATATGGGTATTTCCAGGATGCCGAACGCGACATTCGTACGCCTTTAAAGTGAAACAAAATAAATAAATCTAACAATTTTTTTTGTTGTATACATTTTTCGATAGCATTTTAGTAGCACTATATTTAGGGCAAAAGGTAGGATTGTTTGATTAGTTGCTTTCTGATATATTGGCAAAAAACATGGGATCCCGAACGCGACAAAAAATAGAACTCGTTTTCGACTGCATCTAGAAATATTCAAAAATCTGCGAATTGAAACAGAATTTTGTAATGCAATTTTTTTTAAACTAAATAGACAAATGTAGTTTTTAATTAGATGTTGTCATGTTAAAATATATATATTGGATTTTTTTTTGCCGCTCTTAGTGTAAATTCCGCATGCGACGTTCCTAACGCGACATTATTTCTCTCACGTAATAATTGCATTTAGAAAAACAAAAGTATAACTTCTACTTCTAAGAATAATAATAATAAGGAACACATGTTTGTTAATTTTTATTTTAATTTTTGTAAATTTAATTTAATTTAATTTTTTTAATTTAATTTCTTTCTGTTTTAATGTTTTCTAAATGTCGTCGTGATGCTTCTTTATTATTATTTTTACTCATCCGCACATTCTAATATGTCCAACTAAGATGGCGAACGCGACAAACTTTTGATTAAAATTAAAGCTTTCTTAAAAGCAACAGCAAACAATTTTTGTTTTTTATTAATGAAGCACAATTAACTTTGTTTGAATATAAATTTGCAATTACTTGCTTCGACTGGATGAGCAGTTCAGATACATAACTGCGTTTTGTTATCGCGAACGTTTATCAACTTTTATTTTTCTCATCGTGGTGGACCTTTCTCTGGAAATGCCCATATTCGATAAAGCCCCACATTCCCATTTATTAATAATTCCTCCTCTATACAAAAACTTGTAAAGACCGAGATGAACAAATTAATATATTTAAAAAAAAGAACGCATATCAATAAAGAAAGTTGCAATACAATGAGAGGAGAAAAAAGCGACGTAATTAAGAGCACTTCAATTACGATGAATTTTTATAAGAACAATCTTGTTTTATCTCTCTTTTCTGCCTTCACACAGACATTGGACTTTTAATATTCCCATGAATACATCAGTGAAAAGATGAAAAGGAAAATGTTAATGAAAAAGAAACCCAAAAAAAATAAAAAACTTTGAAATACATTTAAGGCAGATATGACAACGAAACCTTAAAATTAAGAATGTTAATTTTGCCATTTCGGCAATTTACTTAGTTGAATAACCTCAAAGGCGTTCCTTGATTACATTCTCATGTAATCCCAAAAAGAATATAGCATAGGTATCTGCCAATGCGAAATAATATGTCACCGTCTTTTATAAAATTCGGAGAAAAAAGTAACATACTTTTATTCTTACGGATTAAGGCAAATTAGAGAGGGATTTTTTTATGTTGGTTCTTGATAGAAAAAGAAAATTAAATTACGCGGCAAAAAAAAAATGTCATTGTCTGTTAAAATCGTTCATTTGATAATCAAAATGCGTACGCCAACGCTTAAAATAAATACATACCTATATTTGTATTCTTTCGTCGAGGGGGTCGATATACAATAATTTAGAATATGCCAAATGCAAATATTGGATTGTTTGTTTTTCGACATAATGCGAAAGTATAAAAAGAGAATTTTAGCAGCTTGTAGGCTTTAAATATGTTAATTGATGAGATTCTTTTGTCATTAGCTTTTTGGACAAAATAATTCAAATATTGAAATTAAAATATTCGGAGTTCAGTGAAATTTCAATGTCCTTTAGTAGACATTGGTCAATGATTATTGACAGGGAGTCTATGTATGTCCATCTACAGCTAGTCAATGACCATTGACAGAGAGTCAATGACTATTGACAAAGGTTCAGTAATCATTGACAGGGGTTCAATGACAATTGGCAGGGATGATGACATTATGTCAATGCATACGGATGGGAGCAGGCTATGAAGCCGACGCGGCGCAAATCGGCGGCGCGCCGTAGCCGGCCATTTTTTTTCCATCCGACGCCGCCGCCGATTTTAGCGGCTCACATCGGCTGAAACTCAGCCGCCGAACTTTATTTAGTGAGTCAAAAAGATTTATTTTATGCAACCATGAAAACTAAGAAGAATTTTTAATGAGGTTCATTTTTGCGTAAAAATTTAAAAAAGTTTCTAAATGGATTTCGCTATCATTTATTTAAAAAAATCCAAAAAATTTTATCGATTTGAAATAGAAAAATGCGTTTTTGTAACGGAAATTACAATTGCTCTTGAGCGGCCGAACCAATTTTTGCAAAGTCTGGTCATACACAATAAATTTTCTGTTACTACAAAGACATTTATTGAACTTCCATAACTTTTCTTAAATTCTGTGTTAATTTTAAGTTTTTTGATCTAAATGTAAATATCTTAAAGCGCCATCTTTGCCTCAGAATGACATTCGTGCGCCATCGTTTGATGGAATTTTATCGGCTCAGCCGATTGTTGAAATTTGGTCGGCTCTGCTGATCAGCCGCCGCCGCCGATCGGTATATTTCCATGCGCCGCCGCCGCCGATAATTCTGGTCGGCTTCATTGCCTGGATGGGAGACTAATTGGGCCATTTTAATTATCTGAGGGCCAATAACCATTGACCTAATGTCACTTACCATTGGCTTAGGATCAATTTCCGACTTGTTTGTGACAGTTGATAGCTTGTAAACGATCACTGACCGTGGTTAATTGTCACTGAGCGACGAACAATTGCCATTGGAAGATTGCTAATTATCATTGGCTCAGGGTCAACTGCAACGGACACAGTGTTAATTACCAGTTTAATGTTGGCAGTCACTATTACAGAAGATAATTGACTAATGAAAACAAATGATCAATGACAGTGTCTAAATTTTTAAATGTAGGGGAAGATTGCTGTTGTCTAAAGCTGGATTGCCATCGACAGAGGATCAATAACTATTGACAGAGTGTCAATTGTAATTGAGTTGTTTTTAGGGACCATTACAATAGGTCAACGAGAAAATAAAATATATTGCTCACGATCACTATCTGGGGTCAATGCCCAATGACATGTATGACCAATGACATCCAGTGAGAGAAAGTCAGCTGCCATTGCACAGTGGTTGGGCTTGTGTGGAGCCGCGGCCATAAATACTTCTAGTTGTTATATCGTTATGAAATTTTCACCAAAAATGTAGAAAAATATTTTAAATTTATAATAAAAAAATTGGCCATATCGCACGACTATATCCTATAGCTACCATAGCAAATATCGGACCAAATTTGAATAACTTTGTTTTTTCGATTTGAAACTTTTTTATTTCATAATTATCACATTTAAAATAATATTTTTAGGGAAAAATAATTACAAAATATTTTAAATTTATGTCATGCAGTAGGTCATATCGCTCACTCACTTCAAGAGTGACATAAGTCAAAATTGAAAATTGCCAAGATGTTTAACTTTAAGTCCGTATAAAGAGATAAGTAACATGAAATAAGATGTTAAAGAACTCTTCAATAAACCGAAATATGGTTGTTTACTTATATACCAAATTTCGCTGAGATTACTTTGTGGACATTTGCAAAATTCGCATTTTTGTAAGACAACCTCAAAAATTTTAATTTTGAGTTATGTCACTCTTTAAGTGAGTGACCGATATGATAATGTTGATAATACTGACTTTTTGAACGTGGGAGCTTTCTTTAGCCAGTAATAAATGGATGTGAGCTCAAAAACAATCTAGTTATCAAATCGGTATTTGTTGTAATCCGAGAGGTCTTTCGCTTGTTCTGCCTCCTAAACATTTTAATGCCCTTTTTTTTAGACTATAGACGGTTTTTGAAAGCTCTGCAATTCTTCGTCGCTTTGTTCTCTTTGATGACTCATTAAAATCTACTTTCGGACGTCCATCTTGAGCACCTTTAACTATTTCTGAACTGATGCCTTCTTGCGTTTATACTGAATCCACAATGCAGTAACTTTTTGCATATATAGTCAATACATTTCGTTAGCTCGGTCATCTCGGGCGTGTAGCCGATATTTTCAATATTGCTTCGCACAGCATTGATCGCCTTTTGTAATTTTTCTGCATTGGTGCCGATTTCTTTACACCAACAATTGAATATGTACAAGCGAGTAAACACACACTGATAGGAGTCATCTACCAAAATTAAATTAAAAAAGAGATAACGCAATCAAAATTAAAATTTGAACTTATTAAGAACACAAAAACATAGCACAACACAATGCAAAACAGCTGCTTTGCAAGGCAAATTTGACTTTGAAGAAAAAAGATGGTCTTAGTATATCCTTGATTATACACACATCTGCAAATATCTGCAGCTAACTTTAACTGTTTCATTACCTTAAGATACTCACAAATACACTGAAATAAAAAATAATCGGGGGATCTTGGGGGAAAGCAGCTAAAACTTTAAGTAAACATAATAAAGACTCACACAAAATGTACAAAAAACTGAATAAACTAAAGCATTAATTTCAAAATAACTACAACACAAGTTAGTTTTTATTAATATTGCAACATAAAATAAATACCTTTAACTTCAAAATCCATTTCAAATAATTTAAATTCGTAGACTTAATTAATTGACTGACCACTTTCAATTTCGCTTGTGTTGTGAAATATTCGTGATGCGTGCAGTTGCGCTTTGCAAATCAACTCGTGTTCACATCTTCAATTCTATTTTTAGAATGTACAGTTAGATTTCCAGAAAAAAATGGTTTGCCATAAAAGAACTTGGACATTTTAGAGACAATTTGGTTACTTTTCGCAAATTTTAGTTGTTATAATTTTTTTGAATTTTGGCCTATGGGCGCAACCACTGTGCATTGGTACATTACCATCGACAAGTTGTTATTGTCTATTGGAGATCACTGTCCATCAGCAGGGATGGCGGGCAATTGGCAGGGGTTAATTATCAAAGACAGTGTAAATTACCCTTAAAGGGACTAGAAAGAAACTAGTTTCTTGTTTTTGGGTGTTTCTTTTATGCCCATTGACGGAGGGCTTACTAGCATTGGGATGTTGTGTGGATCAATTAACATTAATACAATGTCAAGAATCAAATAGCTATATGGAGACTTAAGTACAAGAGACTTGTTTATTGGTTTTGGGTGTTTCTTTTATGCCCATTGACGGAGGGCTTACTAGCATTGGGAAGTTGTGTAGATCAATTAACATTAATACAATGTCAAGAATCAAATATGTAATACAAGCGAGTTCAGTTTTTCAATTGATGCTTTATTGATAAAATTTGATGGCTTATATACTAAAAGTTTTACAGTTACTTAACATAATTTTACAAACAAGGACTTCTAATTCTAGATTACGTGTAAAGAAATGTTATTCTAACAGTACTCTGTGGGCAGGGGGAGTGTGTTTGATTTCACTGGTGTTCGACTTACGAGAGTTCCCTTCAACTCTTTCTTCAGCACTTCTCTGTTAACACTCACTTTCCGTTACAGTTCATCCCAGTCGCAAACGGGAGGATTCAAATTACGTTTTGAAATTGGGAACGAACAAATGTTATTGTTCTACATTTGTCGCTATTCGTCACCAACCAAATGTTATTGTTCTACATATGTTGCTACTCTTCACCAGTGGGCGCTAGGCAGGATCAAAGTACTTGGTGTTGATTTGTGATCATATTTCATCAATGGTCGCGAGCCAAGTCAATGTACGGGATCTGCTCTACTGATACCATTCGTTGCTCTACTTCTTGCATTCGTCGTAAATGTGAGTGGTGCTACTCCAAACAATCGAAATATGCATACTCAGTGTATGTGTCCGTACATACAGTACATGGCAAACGACCAATGATACGGTGATTGTCCATCGTAATGAATCACTGTTCAGTAGCAGAGTGTATGCTGGCATTGACTGATTTGCAGGTTTGATTTGTCAGATTAGGTTAGGTCTTAACCAGTGAGGTCAATTACTTTTGAAAGGAGCTCCGTAACCTTTGACAGGAGGTCAAAAACATTGACAGGAGGCCAAAAAACATTGACAGGAGGTTTATAACAACTGCCAGGAGGTTAATCGTTGACAGGGGTCAATAGGCATTGATGCGATGTTAATTACCATTGCCACGAGGTGCATAACTAGTGTCATGTGGTCAATAATATTTGATAGAAGGTCAATAACCATTGGTAGGAAGATAATAACCAATGAGAGGAGGTCAATAACTATTGACAGTTTGTCAATAACTATTGGAAGAAGTTCAATAACTAATGACCTGAGGTAAATAAAATGTGACAGACGTCAATAGGCATTGAGACGAAGTTAATTTCCACTGGCACGAGATCAATAACCATTGATAGGAGGTCAATAATCTTTGGTAGGAGTTCTATAACCATTGGCAGAAGGTCAATAATAATTGATAGAAGGTCAATAACCAACAAAAGTTGCTAATTTGTTATTGTAAATTAAAAAATATTTAAACATTTTTTTAAAAAAACTCTCCTCGTTACCTCGTGTGTGTTAAAAATTTCAAAACGATCGGTGCAGCAGTTTTAAAGTTATGATGGTCACCGACTTTGAATACATGGGTTGTGGGAAAAACGCTTTAAAGTTTTTCTTATGTACTGAGTCACATATGAGGCGCGGTTGCATCTTCGATAGTTTTGCTCCGATTCATCACAAATTTTCACACAATATTTTTAAGAGGTTCTCCATTAAAAAATTTAAATAAAAAAAATTAAAAAAAAAGTTTATAAACGTTAGTCCCTTAAATTTAATTAATTTATTGAAATTAATGCCGACACGTTTTATAAAATCCTTGATACGAATTTCTGTGCCATTCAGATCAAGTATAAGGGGTTTGTTCTGTGGGGCAACAAATCTTCTATATTTCCCGGAAGTGTTTCCTTAACAAATATCCTCAGATTTTGGCGGATTTACGTCTCAGCAAAATGTCTATAACATTCAAACTAATCGAGATATCGTTAAGAACGATACATTAATGAAATATCTTTGCGTCATCTTTCAGAAAATAATCGTTCTCCAATTGCAGATTTTCGTGCGCTAAGTCCATTTTTTTAAAATCACTGTCCAGTCGACCTACGGCATTGACACCCATGAACAATATTTAAGCTCTCGTTAAGAGCTATCTTTTTGCCATTGAGCGATTGTGGCTACGTGACATACAGCAAATGAAACAATTGAATTATTGCGAGAAAAGTTTGGAGATTCGATTATTTCAAGAAATTGTGATATTGACTATTTCTTGTGGGGTTATTTGAAGTCACTGGTCTTTCGAAATAAACCAGACTCTCTTCAAGCTTTACAAGTCAATATTGAACGTGCCATTAATGACATACGACGTGAATTAGTGGAAAAAGTGCTCGAAAATTGGGTTCATCGAATTCATTCCTGCAGAACAAGTCGTGTAGGCCATTTGAATGACGTTTTATTTAGAACTTAATTGTATCGATTGTACTTCACATTAAATAAAAAACTTTTGAATTTCCTTAACAATAGGTGTGCTTCTGTTGAAAGAAATCATATCACTCTTATTTGAAAACCCTGTATAAACGCATTAAATTGCAACTAATTTCAAGTGTTTTTATATTCTGATATGAAAGTAGTTTGCTGCTAATTTTTTTTTCTTTGTAAAGGGTGGTCCAAAACTACTCACGATATTAATTGTAAATAAAACAAAAAGTTTTCAGAGAATTATCTTAATATTTTATATTATGATAGAAGGATCTATGAAAATTATATGTGAAAAAAATATCGGACAAATATATCCAATGACGTGGTTGCTACATAATTTAAATACAAAATCGGGAGAAACATACACATATATCTTAATGTCAGTGTTCGATTTTCACCATTTTCAATATGGTTCGCCCTTAGCTATAAATACGTGTCTAAGGACGTGATCAAATAATAATTGCAATAGTACTTTGATTACAGACAGACAGATGTATCGAATGGCATACTAACTTTTCTTAATCGACTCAGAAAGTGATCAGAATAATAAATGATGTGTCTATCTCAACTCGTTTTGTATTTTACAAAGGAATGTATATAAAAAGTAAGAAATTTTCAGTCTGGTAAACCGACTTATGAATCCTCTCACATTGAGTCCCAAAAAATATGTATATTTATTTTTTTTGTTTTAATTAAATAATTATTAATTTAAATTGCATTTAATAACTTTAAAGTATGTACTGGTATTAAAGTTAAAAGCTGTTCACTTTTGGTACAAAATGATCCATTTGTGTGGGAGGTACCAAAAGGTCCGTGCCAATAATGGCCACTTTTCTGTGGACTCTAGGTACTATAAAAGCATTACACTGTACGAAATTTCAAGTATTTCTATGCACTGGTATTAAAGTTAAAAGCTGTTAACTTTTGGTACACAAAGGTCCATTTGTGTGGGAGGTCCCAAAAAGAAGTGGCCACTTCGCCCATTTTTCTTGACGTGTAGCAACTAAAAATATAATACTATGCAGAAGATTAGAGTAAGTAGTATAGAAGGTATTTTAAGAATAAATATTTCACTAAAAGTTAAGCCTTTGTGGGGGAGGTACTAGAAGGAGTGGACCATTATGACCCACCTTCGAACTTAGCCGGAGATAGAGATAAATATTACCCCATACCAAATTTGAACTCAATCAGTTGCTCCTTTCGAGAGTTATCGTGCGCACCAGCCAGCAGGCAGACACACGGACGGACGGACATTGCTCAAATGACTCAAAATTACCCAAAACGGATTTCCGCCAAACTTAGGAGCTTAGATCACCCCTTCGATATGTTACACTTTTGGCTCGTTGCAAATGATATATACCCTCCTGTGCAAGGTGAGGGCATAATTGTAATACCCTGTATAATATTGTGGTGTAGGGTATAATTATGATTTGTTTAAATATTTTCAAACAATAAAGGATATGTATAGTGTCTCCTAGGTTCCTTTCTATGACAATTCACATTAAAAATCATCATTATGTTCTTCATACATTCATTTGTTCTTTTATGTTTTGCCTTTTCATAATATTTCATTATTTTCGTGGGGTTTCCCTCTCGAGACTCCGCATACTTATAACAAAGCCATAAAATATTTTTAATTTAATATTCCATAATTCATTACATTTCTCCTTGATTTCTTCACACATTTTTTTTTTGTTCTCGCATTGTTCCTTTTTCTCCCCATTTAATTATGTTAACGAAAAATTCAAATATTTTGATGTTTCTTCGTATTAAATAGAAACAGCAACAAAGGCTATGACTACGGACCTACGGCTTCAGCTATGGTTTCTGGTATTTCCTAACATTGTTTGCGTAATTAAGCGTAAAGTTTATATGGCATAATGAACAGCAACAATAACAACACCAAGAATAACAACGTCAAGAAGGATATTTGCACAATTATGTACCAAAGCACACAAAACGACGTCCTCAACACAAGGCAGCCGCCAACAGTAGAGATGGCTACACTCATCAAGGCACCAACATAGGCCGTCATCACAGATAGACATGGACACCATCAATGGCGGGGTGAAATGATGAGAAGAATTCAGAAAAAAACATGAATAGAAATACCGCGATGCTAAAGTAAACATTCCCGCGTTTGGTTGGAGGTTACCACTGCCAGTAAAATTACTGTAAAAATATGCGTAGACTCAGTAAAACCGACTTCAGCCCCCCGACGGACACAAGGACGCAGAGACCAATACCCTCAGAGGAATGGGGGTTTGTTTGTGGATGAGGGTAATGGAGTTGACAGGCGACATAGAGTTTTTCTTAAATAGATGTGACGATACGGACTGCCTTCAAATAATGTTAACTCAAAAGGGCCATCCTGTTGTAGAGCATCCTTCCCACAGGCTTGGATTTTTTGCATAACTTTTATAATTTTTCATAAAAATAATGAATATGAACGACTTTACTTTTAAACGCTGCTTTTTTTAAGAATCATACACAGGTTCCGCTTTTACTCATGCTAGTGGGAACCGCACACCAGTCATAATATAGGGAGTCTATTTGGTTTATCGAAATAGTTGTAACATATAAAAAATTTAAATCTATCTATAAGTACGATAGTATAGTTTTTTTAGGTTTAGGTTAATACAGCAGTCGTTTTCACCAACTCACATAGACCAAGTTAGGTCCCTAGTATTACCACGGCCTAATCAAAACTAACCTGGGTGAAATGCAAAGTTATTAACAGTACGAATATCATTACCGTAAAGATCAGTTAAACTTTCTAGAAAGGCAGACACCATTACATTTCGTTGTCGTACTTACGAGCGCTCCAATATATGCAATCGGCAGTAGATGGATTAAGACTCAGTCGATATAGACATTAAAGCTCCGCTTAGGCACAGGCTGGTAGTTCCTTGCACCTTTCACAACAACCGCAACTATTTTTCTTGTAGGTCTTGGCGAGTAAAAAAACGTTTGTTCTACGAAATTTTCCGGACACCCCCAAAATCCGGATTTATGTACGGGTAAAAAAACGTTTTTCTTGCCTTTTATAATATTGTTTATAACATTATTAATTATTAACCGATTTTCAATCTCTAAACGAATTTGGAAAGAAGAGAATTAGACTTTTCGAACGCTATATATATTGTTTATTGTTTTAGCCTTTAGAAATATCTGTTTATTTGTCCCACAAACATTTTTTTTAAATTTCTTTCATCATTTTCTGGTTTAGGCAATGTTTTTACCAATTATTTTGTGAGATTCATTGATTTATATATACAGGGTGGCTAATATGTATTGCAACCAACTTCATGTTGCTATCATTTCTAAACCGCTAGTCTGATAGCTGACAGATTTATTTCAGTGACAGTTCATTTTATTGTTTACAAGCTTACAAGTGGCTATCGTTAGAGCACTCCAGCATTTAAATGTGAATAAATCTTTTGTTTCTTGTACCATTGCTCGTTACCGCGTTACTGGCAGTGTTGCACCGCGTCCAAAAAGTGAACGAAAAAAAAAAACGGTAACAAGACCAGAAATGATTCGAAAAGTGAAGGCCAGATTTGGTCGAAATCCACGCCGCAGTGGTAGAAAAATTGCTCGTGAGCTGAACATATCGCGAGAACGGATACAACACATATTAAAAAAACAGTAAGGAAAGGCTAAAGTCGGGCGGTGCCGACTATATAATACCCTACACCACTCTCGTAATATTGAATAACTCTGATATATAAATTTTGTAATTCATGTATAAATTGTTTACATAAATTTACTTTTGGGACATTTTATACTTAAATAATACCCTGTACCACAGTGTGGTGTAGGGTATAAAAACGATTGGATCTAAAGAGCCAAATCGGATGAAACATATATATGGGAGCTATAGCTAAATCTTTACCGATTTTCTTCAAATTCGGCAATGTTGGTTCATGAATCAAGAAACTCTACCATTCTAAATTTCAAAACGATTGGATGTAAAATATAGCTTCTATAGAACTAAAGGGCCAAATCGGACGAAACATATATATGGGAGCTATAGCTAAATCTTAACCGATTTTCTTCAAATTCGGTAGTGTTGGTACATGGATCAAGAAACTCTACCATTCTAAATTTCAAAACGATTGGATGTAAACTATAGCTTCTATAGAACTAAAGGGCCAAATCGGACGATACATATATATGGGAGCTATAGCTAAATCTTAACCGATTTTCTTCAAATACGGTAGTGTTGGTTCATGGATCAATAAACTCTACCACTCTAAATTTCAAAACGATTGGATGTAAAATACAGCTTTTACAGGACTAAAGGGCCTAATCGGACGAAACATGTATATGGGAGCTATAGATAAATCTTAACCGATTTTCTTCAAATTCGGCAGGGTTGGTTCATGGATCAAGAAACTCTACCATTCTAAATTTCAAAATGATTGGATGTAAAATACAGCTTCTACAGGACTAAAGGGCCAAATCGGATGAAACATGTATGTATATGGGAGCTATAGCTAAATCTTAACCGATTTTCTTCAAATTCGGCAGTGTTGGTTCATGGATCTAAAATTTCAACCATTCTAAATTTCAAAACGATTGGATGTAAAATATAGCTTCTATAGAACTAAAGGGCCAAATCGGACGATACATATATATGGGAGCTATAGCTAAATCTTAACCGATTTTCTTCAAATTCGGTAGTGTTGGTACATGAATCAATAAACTCTACCATTCTAAATTTCAAAACGATTGGATGTAAAATACAGCTTCTATAGAACTAAAGGGCCAAATCGGACGAAACATATATATGGGAGCTATAGCTAAATCTTAACCGATTTTCTTCGAATTCGGTAGTGTTGGTTCATAGATCAAGAAACTCTACCATTCTAAATTTCAAAATGATTGGATGTAAAATACAGCTTCTTCATGACTAAAGAGCAAAATCGGACGAAACATATATATGGGAGCTATAGCTAAATCTTAACCGATTTTCTTCAAATTCGGCAATGTTGGTTCATGGATCAAGAAACTCTACCATTCTAAATTTCGAAACGATTGGATGTAAAATACAGCTTTTATAGGTCTAAAGGGCCAAATCGGGCGAAACATATATATGGGAGCTATAGCTAAATCTTAACCGATTTGCTTTAAATTCGGCAGTGTTGGTTCAAGGGTCAAGAAACTCTACCATTCTAAATATCAAACGAAACATGTATATGGGAGCTATAGCTAAATCTTAACCGATTTTCTTCAAATTCGGCAATGTTGGTTCATGGATCAAGAAACTCTACCATTCTAAATTCCGAAACGATTGGATGTAAAATACAGCTTTTATAGGACTAAATGGCCAAATCGGACGAAACATATATATGGGAGCTATAGCTAAATCTTAACCGATTTTCTTCAAATTCGGTAGTGTTGGTTCATGGATCAAGAAACTCTACCATTCTAAATTTCAAAATGATTGGATGTAAAATACAGCTTCTACAGGACTAAAGAGCAAAATCGGACGAAACATATATATGGGAGCTATAGCTAAATCTTAACCGATTTTCTTCAAATTCGGCAATGTTGGTTCATGGATCAAGAAAGTCTACCATTCTAAATTTCAAAACGATTGGATGTAAAATACAGCTTCTATAGGACTAAAGGGCCAAATCGGGCGAAAGATATATATGGGAGCTATATCTAAATCTGAACCGATTTCAACCAAATTCAATAGCGATCTTAACAGCCGCGAAAAATCTCTAAACTGCAAAATTTCAGAACGATCGGAGTGAAATTGCGACCTGTAGTCGACGAACAACTTTACATGGACAGACGGACGGACGGACGGACGGACATCGTTAAATCGACTCAGCTAGTGATTCTGAGTCGATTGGTATACTTTAAGGTGGGTCTAGCTGTGTTATTTCCAGGTGTTACAAACATCTGCCGTGAAACAAACTTATAATACCCTGTACCACAGTGTGGTGTAGGGTATAATGAGCTTGGACTAAAGCCATTGAAGTTCCAAAAAGTGCAAGAGCTGACCGATGCACAAAAAAAAGTTAGACTGGAAAGAGCCAAGGAGTTGCTTCGCTTGCACGAAAGTGGCCAGATACCGAATTTGGTTTTCTCCGATGAGAAGCCATTCCAAATTGAGCAGTTTGTGAACAAACAAAATGATCGGGTTTACTTGCCAAAGAGGTCAGCTGAAAATTTACACCTTCGATTGGCCACCAGAGCTCAAGCGCCGCCGATGGTAATGGTGTGGGCCGCCGTAACGGCCGATGGTCGCTCCCCGCTCGTATTCATCGACCATGGGGTCAAAATAAATGCCGAATATTATCGGGAAAATGTCCAAAATGGATTTGGGGGGTGTCCGGGGAATTTCAAAAAAAGATTCGTGTTTTACTCGACAAGACCTACAGGAAAAATAGTATCGCGTCATTTGCTTCTCAACTTTAGTATATTTTGTCGCACTGTGTATTGGTTGGTAATGGATCGTTTATCAGTTGCCGCCCCCACACCACAATTCAGTACAATAGTGTGCGAACTACTGCTATATATGTAGATCCAGTGGACTATTTTAGGAATTAGGTCCCAACACGCTCCTACAGCTCTCTAGCAGCAATGTAAGGAGTCGTTGGCTTTCCTTATACGTTTCTGTACATTAGGTCTGATTGACAATTTTCTATCAAGAATTATTCGTAGATATTTTGCACTTTCAGAAAAAAATAGCTCTGTTCCATATATGGGAACGTACACCTCTTATTAAAGATAACCAATTTTGTCTTGTTTGGTGTAACTCCCAAACCGATGCTTCTAAACCATGGAGCCAATTTGTTCTGAGCCATGAGTAGGATGTCTCTGAAGACGCTGGGGAATTTACCAGTTACTGCGATTACCATGCTGTCGTAATATGAACGTCATAGATCTAACAGGATTCCATTCACCGCTAGATTCCAAATTATTGGATACAGTACTCCTCCTTGTGGGGTCACTCTGTCAAATAATCTCGTCAGAGTTGTGGACCCAAGACTTGCTGTGGCTTTAAATTAGTAAAATCTAGCTAGAATTCACCCGATGTGACAGCGCCACACTTACTGCATTGAGTTAGAGTTATTAAAAGCCCATTTAACATAAAGAAAGGCCAAAGGCGAACTCCGTGAAATGTAGGGGCGATTCGATAGTGCCAATCAGTTCATGCGGGGACGATTCTGTAGTCTTCCCCTTATTGTAATAATGTTGGTTTCTCAACAAGGTTACGTTATGTTATAAGAGGATGACACTATAGCTTGCCTAGTGTCTAAAACTTGACAATTTTTGATCCATGGCGTTTCTCATATTGGATTTCATTCCTCTCTTCCGGGTTTCTTCTTTTCATTTTCAAGATTTTTTTTCCATGGAGGCCTCTGATGTCATTTAATGTCATGTGTTCCTTTTCATGCCTTAATGAAAGCCAATAATCGTTTTGGTTCGTAGCCCCGAATTTCTGCCATAGTCTGAAAAAGAACGAGCCGAGTATCATGATTCTTCTTTTTTTTTCTTAGGGCTTGACACTAACAAAGGAAGTTGTAACTATCTTCCGAGTAGTCAGTATCACCACACCATCTTCCCATGCCATCGTTCCTGATGTCGATTCTTACCATGTGCTTTTCTACAGTGTTATGTCCTGTAATGACACCAATTATGGATCTCAATTCTGCCCTCTTCAGCAATAGTATGTGGTCGGAATTTCGTGTTTCTTTTTATACACTACACCACACTGTGGTACAGGGTATTATAACTTTGTGCATTTGTTTGTAACACCCAAAAGGAAAACAATCCTTTATTATACCGATCGACTTATGGCGATATCGTTTCTGAAAAATAATATCACCACATCATGTTGCGACATTTTAAAAATTCCCCCTGCACCCACTGCAAATTTCGCATTTTGCATGCGAACAATCGACCAAAAATCGTGCGGTGAGTAAAACCCATACCTACATTATGGCGCAACCATTTGATAGTGCATTAAGAATGTACGCTTTCAATTAGGTGTGGTTCTGAAGTTTGCTTTTTGACGGTGGAACACTCCATACCGTGGACTGGGCTGAGTGTGGAAAATGCGATATTTTCGCATTTGCGGAGTGTAATAATTTTACAAACGAAATCAAAACCCGTTCATACGGCTGCACCATTTTTACAAACGAACCTTAAAATGCTGTTTCAGTGTAAAATGTAGAAAACATTTGACATTTTTTTGCACAGACGAAATTACCATTATAATCACTTTCTGGGTTGATTTTGTCCATGTATTCTTGTAATCAAAGTACAGGTCGCATTATGGTCCGATCTCGACGAAACTTTACACATATCATTTTTTGGCCCAGGGACGATCTCTATTGAATTAGGCTAAAATCGGTTCAGATTTACATTTAGCTCCCTTATAAAGCGTGATCAATTTCGAGGTTCCCTACTTTTTTAAAGAAAAAAACACAGAACATTCAAATTGAATGGGAAATTTTATTATCATTTGAAAGAACATTCTTTGGCATTTATTTTTTGAAGATTATGTCTTTCAAATGTTGGCCGCGGCTACGTCTCAGATGGTCCATCCGTTGAGTTCAATTTTCGATGACTCGTTCGAGCATTTCGACTGGTAACTGGCGAATGACACGCGTCATATTTTGCTTCAATGCCTGAATCAAAGCGGGTTTGTCCGCATAGACTTAGACTTTACATATCCCCACAGGAAAAAGTCTAAAAGTCACACGATCTTGGTGGTCAATCGACCGGCCCAAAACTTGAAATTATCTGCTCACCGAAGTGTTCTCTCAATAAATCCATTGATTGATGCGATGTGTGGGAAGTGGCGCCGTCTTGTTGAAACCAAATGTCGCCGAGATCACGAGCTTCAATTTCAGGCATCAAATAGTCGGTCATCATTTTTGAAGAAATATGGACCGATGATTCCACCGGCCCACAAACCACACAAAACCGTTGTTTTTTCTGGAACTTTTCAAGAGTCCATTGAGCGAAGCAATGTCGCTTGGGAAGGTCGGGTGGCTTCAGTTCTTGCACAAGCTGTATTTTGTATGCTTTAAATTTAAGATCTCGACGTAAAATGCGCCAAGTCGTTCCATACTTCAGTCCGAGTTGCTGCGAACGGCGCCGAATCGACTCTTCACGGTCTTCGTGTACACTCTCAGCTACGGCCGCTACATTTTCTTCACTTTTCATGATGAAATGCCAAACAATACTTAACAAAAATAACATGACAGCATGAGACGACTCACACGTGATCTGCCAAAAAAGGGCTATTGAAAAAAGTATCTCTACTTGGATCACCCGTTATATGTACCTCCGATTTGGTATATACGCATTGTATAAGCAACATTTTTGATTCTATTTGTACAAAAATTGGCAGTATTGTGACCCACATTGAACCTCCACACTAACAAGAATGTTATCGAACTCCCCGTCAGCATTATCGATACCGTCTTCGCGTTAGCGGCTAAGATTACAAAAATTATTGGCTAGCGTGGCACTGCACTTCCAGACCGCTGGGTGGTAACCACCTTTGGCGCCTCATCTTCCGTAGTGAGGGCTACATCATGCTTGTATAGCATCAGAACTATAGTGCCAAAACTATATTGCAGTCTTCCAGTTGAATATGAAGGATGGATTCAGCATTAAGGTTCAAGTATATCTGCCGCTTTTGACTATCCTCCTTACCAATATTGCCAATTATACAACTATAGGTGGTTAGACCAGGATTGCAAACTCTTAGCAACACGATAAAGTACAACTGTTCTTTTGTAGCGCAGGGCTCTTGGGCGATTAGGAATGTCGGTTTTCTCGACGACATCCAACTGAGCGCCGGCCATAACTCACCCTCTCGACTCAGAGAAACCTGAAACTGATCTATTGATCTGGCATCACGCAAAGCCAAGAGTCTAATCTCTCCCCTGATGCAGTCCTGCCACGTTGCAGATTGGTGGTTTGCCTGGCATCTCTTTAAGGACAGCGAGGTATTGGACCATAGTTGCCGATACCACATGTTTTCACTTGTACTGGTTTTGATTCGGCATTGAGGATCAAGTCGTACTCAATGTTGTCAGTCCTCCAATTCTGGGTGGGAAGACCAGTATTAAAAACTCTTAGCAACTCAAGAATGTCAAGTGAGTCGAATGGTTCAGCCGAGTCTGTAACCTAGATGACGGCTCGGGGCGACTAGGGATGTCGTTTTTTCGACTACATCTAACTGGGCTCCAGGCCAAGCCTCATCCACTCGACTCAGAGCAGCCTGATGTGGCATCATTGAAAGCCAACAGCATTACTCTCGACTGATGCCACCCTGCATCGTTGCAAACTGTAGGTGCGTCAGACATTTCTCTATGGAAAGCTAGGCATTGGTCCGTAGTTGCCGATTCCACATGTCTCCACTGGTACTGGGGGACTTCTCTATCGGAAGGTCGGCTTCGGCCAAGACAAAAGGACGGGCAGTGCGTAAAGCTTACTCCTAGATGAGGTTGGATTAAGAGCTCAAAGACCGCTTTGATTTTTGTTGATTAATTTGTTTTTTTTTTTCGAGGATGCAGCTGCTTTCTTTACAAGTTCGTCAGCTTGTTCATTACAGAATACATCTTTATGTAATGTTTTTTTTCCCAGAACTTTGAGTTCTCTTCTACAGCGGATATTCGTACTAATTAGAACCCTTAAGGTTCTGCATATTTACCTCAATGGAATTCTTTCGACTGCCTTAAAAATAGCAAAGATTCGTTGCGTGGGTGTAGCAAATTGTTCAGATCAATTTCACTACGTAATAGACTGTAACCCACATGCTATCCGTAAGAAGGGACCCACAAGACATATACTGCCCTCCTAAGAAAGAAAGTTACATCTCCATTTGAGTAGTTTTGGGATATTTAGCTTTTACTTTTTTTCAGATTCGCGCGTTTCTTAATAACGTTCGCCGTATTAACAGCTCACATAGACCAATTTATGTCCCTAACCTAAACCTAAAATTAAATGGAGCGAAATTTAAAAAAGTAAATGCTAAAGTAAGACTACTAAAACGCAGATTTGACTTTCTTTCTTAGGGGGCAGTATGGGCGTCGGAAATTAGTTATAGCTATGGGTAACCAAATATAATTTAAAATCTTTTCACGGTATATTTATTTATTTACCTTTCTTTGAAACGATGCTCCGCTCAATTGAAACGATTGATGAACGTCCTGTGCTGAATGCGGCACAACACATATATTTGGATTTCCAAACTCTCCTTTCTAAAGTTACAGTGATAGGGTTTATACAATTCGACTCCAGCCATATTAAACAGAGTCCTCACTTTTGATTTCGGTGCCATTTTTGTTAGATACTAAAAATGATTTTTCTCCAAAAACGCCCTAAGATTAAACGGCAATTTGGGTATCCCAAAATGCCAAAAAGAAGCGAGATTCCAAAACTGATTTCGCTAAAGAGACTCACGATTTTGTTTTTCATCTTTACTAGTGGAGCATAGCCAACGTTCCTTTGGGGGATGCTTTGAAGTGATGCTATAAAAAGAATCTTTGTCTATTTTATATTTAACAATCGTGGTCACTCCAACACACAAAACCGGCCCGATTTTTTTCCGGCATATGCAAAGATGAGCCGTGCTAAACGGGAATGCGAATGGAGGAAAAAAATCATATCTCGGCTAATCTTTAAATGCAAAAGTATGAAATCATATTTCATAATGCAAAGAAGAGCGGAGTAGGGAAAATGCTATTTATAAAGTGTCACGCAGTAACTACACGCGAAGTAGATCACAGCCATTTCTCATTTTAGGAAAGCCTAAGCTTATAGCTAATGTGAAATTCATTTATTCATTTCATTGAATTTTTTGACTTCAGAGGAATATTTTTGCCTTACAAATGAATTGTGGAAAATAAGGGGAAGAAGTGATGGAGACGTTAGAACGGTTGTATGTTCGGACGCGGCTAATCCTAATTGTATTCAATAATATAACCTGAAAAATCTTTAGAGAGAAAAAATGCCAAATCATGTAGTCATATACTGTATTTTTCTGTTAGCTGCATTGCACTTATCTGCCTTTTATCTTTACTTGCACAAAAAAAGGAAACTATTTTGCACTTTGGTTTGCTCTTATTCAAAAAATTGTATGTGTACGTGCATTTCTATAAGAATTATCTATGTGTTTGTTTTTGGGTGTTCAAAGTTCAGCTAGAACTTGGGAGAAAATCAAAATTTTGCAACTGCTGTCCACAACTATGCGAGAATATTGTAGAGAGATGAAAGCCCAGAGCAACACATTCCATTCTTTATTTTGATCACGTTATGATAAAATTATGACATAAGGTCTAACATTGATCGCAGACTGACCAGACAACAACATGCCTGAAGTATGGGTAAGTCCACGGAACCTGCCCTGTATGACCTAGTTAGCTTTGTTGAAGGATCCCTCTCTGTTAAGAATTGTACTATAGTAGCTTTTCTGCTTTATCTGGAGATTATGGCTGTTAGCGTTATTCCAAGATGAAACTAGTTCTTTTCACCACTAGAAATAAAGTACCAACAGTAGTACTTTCAATACCCCTTGGGGGTATTGAAATTCCCTACTCTGAAATCGCAAAATACTTATTTATTTTACTAGACAGGAAGTGACACGGCAAACTCAATATCTGTTTTGAAAAGAGCAAATAAAACTGTGGTAGCGCTTTGTATCTGTAAAAGGGCAATAGGAAATCGCTGGGGTCTGAACCCGCGTATAGTTTATTGGTTGTATATAGGCAGTAGTCAGACCGATAATGCTGTACGGCATTGTCGTCTGGTTGACAGCCCTGCAGAAATCCACCTTCTGTGCGATACTAAACAAGGTTCTACGAATGGCTGCTATATGTATCAATGGTGCGCTGAGAAAGGCACCAACTGTGACACTAAATGTTATACTACATTTAATGCCGCTAGATATTATAGCCGTGCAATATGCTGCTTGTACTGCGATTAGACTCAGGGAACTGTAACTATGGTCAGGCAATGGCTACGGATATAGTGTCATTCTAGACAGAATACCCGAAAGGTCCAGAATGACCTTCCGGGTACTGTTGATTGCACTATCACTGAACCACTCTTTGACAAGAAGTATCTCACTCTTATACCTGATACATCAGAATGGAATGTTCGTATCCCAGGACAGAGGAGATTCATTAAATTCTATGCAGACGGTTCCAAACTCGATTACCAAGTGGGCTTTGGTGTCTTTTATGAGGAACTTCAGCTATCTCTTGCAAAATGAGTGCCTGATCACTGTAGTGTTTACCAGGCAGAAATCTAAGCTATTAAAGAGGTAGCAGATCGCTTAGCGAGTTGGCTGATCAGTTCAATATTCACCTCATATGGGTGCTGGGCGTTAGTGATACACCAGGGAACTGCAAGGCAAATGAACTTACAAGACTAGGAACTACCTTACACGCTCTAAGGTACCTGGAATATGTGGACATGCCTCTAGCAACCTGCAAGCTCCTCTTGAGAGATAGTGCACTTATGGCAGCAAATGACAGGTGGTCACTAATCAGGAACTGCATACACCCCAGGCTGATATGACCCGACCTAGACTAAAAACGCACCAAAGCACTGGTGTTGTTGTCTAGAACGGACGTCTCACTTCATGTCATGTGTCATAACAGCTCACTGTCTCATTGGATGACACGCAGAGAGATTGAAGGTCCTGCACAATGACTTTTGCAGAAGCTGTGGAAACGAAAAGGATACAACCTTCGGCTCTTATTTCTTTGAGGAGTTAGCTAACTTGGGTGATATTGGAATCCGCCAACTTTTGAGCGCTTTTAAAGCAATCAAATTGGTTCAACGGGAGGGGCCAAAGATAACTACTGTTTTCCCTTACGTCCCTTTGGTAACAGAATGGACTGGAGTCTAAGTGAGTCTGTTTTACAGGCTGTCACTCATAACCTAACCTAGGTGTATCAAGAGACTTCTCTCTGTTAATTTTTACACCGATCGGTTAAACAATTTTGCTTATACAGTAGAAATATTCCAAATCGGAGCTACATATATATGGAAGCTATATGTTAAACTGAACCGATTTCAACCAAATTAAATAGGGATCGTCCTTGGGCCAAAATAAAGATATGTGCAAAGTTTCGTAGATATAGGACCATAATTGCGACCTGTACTTTGATCACAAGAATACATGGACCCACAGACGAACGGACAGACAGACAGGCAGAGAGACAGACATGGCTAAATCAAAAGTTGATTCAATGTCGATCGGTATAATAAACTATGGGTATATCTATTCTCTTTTTGGGTGCTACAAACAAATGCACAAAGTCATAATACCATGTACAACAGTGTGGTGTAGGGTATAAAAGTAGGTAAGTTTTTTATTTTTTTTTTTTGGCGGATATTAAAAAAAAATGTAAAACATATTTATATATTTGTCTTTAAGGAAATTTCCTGGATAATGATGTTGCAAAAAGAACGGGTCGGTAATTTTTATAAACGACGTTCCAAAGCTTCTCAAAATTACATCATTTTTTAAAAAAAATGTTGAAACATGTCACACAGCTCGGATATGAAAACTTTTGCTATTTTTATATCCAGCAATATGTTATACGGTAAACTGCAATATTAATTCTGAGTCCGGCTTTTAGTATAACAGATTTTGGGGAAAAACCAAAAATTAATTTTTGGGAATTTTCAACTGTATTAAGGGAATTGTGGGATTTTGCTTTACAAATATAATACGAATAATATCCCAGCAAAAAAAGCATCCAAAGAAGCGATAAAAATCCCCAACTTATGATCCGAAAGTTGTTCTAATTTGGATTTTCACCAATGAATTTAACAAGGGCTTGCCGCGCCGTGAAATACTTATTTGTCACTACATTTGCACAACTCCTTTTAAAGTGCTTTTTGGCGTTGTACTTATTTGATGAATGTATGTCGTTCTTATTAAAATCTTTGGGGGCAGTGATAATTCTCTTCTTTTAAATGAACAGAATAAAAACATATATATTGTAGCTCGAAATCCAAAATAAATAATGATGGAACTCCCCTCTTCAAAAATTTCATAATGACGGAAAATTAAATACGACTATAATCAGATGAACCATATATAGTGAGTGCACCGATGTTTTGGAATAATAATAAACGATAGGTCTATCCCCTCTCCTGTTTGCTGTTGCAAACAAATGCACAAAGATACAATATCCTGCACCACAGTGTGGTGTAGGATTAATTAAATAATTTCAATAGAAATTATGGGAGTTAATTATACCCTATACCACACTCTGGTACAAGGTATTATAACTTTATGCATTTGTTTGCAACACCCAAAAGGAGAATAGATAGCCCATCGTTTATTATACCGATCTACTTAGAATCACTTTCTGAGCCGATTTAGCCTTCGTCCGTCTATCTATGCATGTCTTCTTGTAATCAAGTGTATGTCGCAAATATAGAAACTTCGCATACGTATGTTCATAAAATATCGGTAATTTTTAATTTCCGCGGGCTGACAGCTGTTGTGCTTGGATGTGTTTTAACTTGTCTTCGATTTTTATCTATTTCATAAAATGGATCAAAGAATCTGCATCAAATTTTGTCTGAAAAACAAAATAAAGTGCGCTGACGCATTCCGAATGTTGACTGTGGCATATGGCGAAGCTACCTTGGACCAAGGCAACGTTTATCGGTGGTAGAAAATGTTCTTAGAGGGCCGAGAAGATGCGAAGGACGAACAGCGTGCCGGACGCCCGAGCTCACAGTTTTCTTTGATTGCAGGGGCGTGGTGCATTATGAGTTCTTGCCACAGGGTAGTGCGGTCAATAAAGAATATTATCTGCAAGTGCAAATTGAGCAAAGCAATCCGCGAAAAACGCCAGGATTTGTGGAAGACCAAAAACTGGCTTTTGCACAATGATAACGCCCTTGCGCACAAATCGTTGATATGAGCCTGAGAAAATTATCACTTTTTTTTTGAAAAAATGGCACCGAGGCCCCAAATCTTTGGGGGTCCATAAAAAAGTGCAAAACTGGGAGACACGGGTCTTTTTTTTGTCTTTAATCTCGTAGTGGTGTCCGTATATGGTTACATTTTTTCGTGTTGCACTGTGTATTATATAATATATAACCATTTAAAAACACGTATCTTCTAGAGGGTGTGGTCCTTTGAAGAAAGTTTAGCTAGACAATACCTCTCCCCTAATTTGCATTGTTAATTATATGACATTTAATAATATGGGCACAGTAGGGCCTAACAAAAACTTCGATTCATAAATGTCTTACATACATTTCTCTTTCCTCAATATAAGCTTTTTAAGTAAATTAGTTTAACGTAGCAAAATATACTTAAGTTAAATTTTTTTCTAAAGAAAACACATAACCATTTCCTTAATTAATTTTGTGAGACTCACTCAGTGACAAAAGCTATAAAGCTGCTCAAGGAGAATAAATCCGCATTACTCATACCACCCATTGACAATACCTTTTTTCCTTGATTTCTTACGCCATAATAAAGTGAACTAAACAGATTTCATTTTTAAGCTCTCTGTTTGGTAGAATTTAATCACATAAATTCTGTTTGTTTTACAATTCTCTTCGCAAAATATTTCCGGGTATGCAACCGCACAAACAGGAATATTAAAAAAGTGAATTGTCGAAAGGGGAAACTGACAGACGTACTTATGTACTTTCATACATACATATATATTTTTATTAATGGCTTCCACTTTAATGTGAGTTTTTATTGTCTTTTCCTTACACAACTCGAACTCGTTAAAAATGACGGCGATGACGACGGCCACGACGGCGGAAAAAAAGGATGTGATAATTTCAGTTTTTTTAATAAAAAGAATCCATTTCCACGCATTTAAACAAGATATTTACCATGAACGTATAAATATATATGTATGTATATACATGTGTATGTACATACAAGGGATTCTGCGAGAATCAAAAATGTACCAGTATACACAATATTTTCCAAGAACTTTTCATTTCCAGCAGAAGTTAGTATCAGAGGATCGCTGAGGCATTCCATATTCGAGACGTCTCTACAATTCATTTCGTTTTATACAATTGTGGTTGTCATAGCGATGTTGCACAGTGAGTTCAAGTACAAAACTATGGCAATACCGAAATATCGTAAATGGTACACTATGTTTGGCCAAACACGTACTAATGGTGTACTCACATGTAAAAACGGCGTTAAGTTCATCCCCTAAGTACATGAATCGATCCGCATATTTTCCCTTTAATATGAAAGCATCTGGTATCTTTGGTAGGTCTCTGTCTAAAAGAATACCTACAGAAATTGACCCTTCAAATAAATATTTACATTTTATTCGTTGAACTTTTAAAACTTGTCCCAACTGGTCCTTGACTAAGAAGTTCATAACCAAATTGGCCATCTATGTATGTACTAAGGAGTAGATACCCAAAATGTACCTCTACTAAGAAGTTGATAACTAGTTGACAACTAGTCGTCTACTAAGGAGTAGATAACTCTACTGACCCTCTAGTAAGGTGTAAATAACTCAGCTGGCCCTCTAGTATGAAGTAAATAACCCAACTTGTCATCTACTAAGGTGATGATAACTCTCCTGGAAATCTACTAAGCATTATAAAAACCAATTTGCATTTTACTAAATCATAGCTAACCCAACTGGCCCTCTGCTAAGCAGTATACTCGTATAACCTAACTGGTCCTCTCCTAAGGAGAACATAAACAAACTGGTCCTCTCCTAGGGAGTAGATAACGCAACTGTCCCTCTACGAAGTAGTAGATTACGCAAATTTTCGTCTGCTAAAGAGGAGTTAACAGAACTAGTTGTCCTCGAAGAAGTTGATAACAGAACTGGTTATCTACTAAGTAGTATAAAAACCAACTACACCTCTACCGAGGGGTAAATACCCCAACTAGTCGTCTACCAAAGGGTAGATTTGTCTAATTGAAGACATATCACATCCAGCAATGTTTATACCCTACATCGCAGTGTACCATAACTCTCGAAAGGAGTAACCGATTAACTTCAAATTTAATATGTGTCGATATTTTTAATACCCTACACTTTTTTACAGAAATCTCCGAACGCATTCCAGAAGTAAGGCTTGCAGCTACTTGTTATTCATTTGTGCCAGACAGACTCTCCTGACAGAACGGAACTGTGTAAACTGGCTCTGTTATACCACAATGCCTACATTTGCCAACATGTTCACGGACAGCCAAATAGCGATCTATGCAATAACGTTGGAAAGGGTCAAATCCAGAACTGTGTTGGACTGTAAAAGAACGATAAATGATTACTCAGCCCATGGTCAACTGGGTATATTCTGGGTACAAGGACACAGCTGAGAAACTGGAAGTGAGCAGGCAAACCGCTTTGTTTCAAAGGGCAGATAACTTCGAGTACTAGACTTAGAAAAATAGAACTTTTCGAGGTCACGAAGGATGAGTTGAAGCACTGGGCAGTGATGGCTCACAAAACTGTGTGGAATAGCGAAATAGTGGGAGAAACTGCAAAGATGAACCAACTGTGGGATGAACCAAATGAGAAGAAAACAAATAGTTTTCTGAAACTAAACAAGAGCGATATTAGTAAGATGATTAGTGGTCTAACGGGACACTCAAGCATAAAAGCTCATCTTTGTCGAATATGATTAACAGAAATCGACGAATGCAAGGCATGCAGGCAAAACATCGAAACGAGGGAACATTTTCTGTGCCACTGCCCGGCTTTGACACCTGCAATATCCCGATATTTTGGGTCCGACATATTTCCCGACTTGACTCATATCAGAGGATATGACTGGAAGATACTGAGAAAATTCGTGTCAATTACCGATTTTCTGTAAATCATGTAGCGTTAAAAGGAGCATAAATAAGGGGCATACAACAGGCCGAACCACTGGTTTAAGTATATGTCCATGAACAAGAGACGTTGAAACATCTCCTCTCTTTAACCTAACCTACACCACACTGTGGTACAGAATATTATATATTAGTTTGTGGCCTTCGGTAGCTCAGTGGTGAGTGCGCTAGATTTTGATTCCGAAAGTACTGGGTTCGATTCCAAGCCAGGGCACTGCAAAATTTAACATCAATCCTTCATGTTTTCATCATAATTCGGGATTCTGCAGCTTAAAATAACTCACCGTACGCACTACCACTAAAACAAAATCTGATCGCCCAAGTCAACAGCTTAAAACAGACATAATACCGTGAAGACTATTAACAGAAATGCAGAGCTTCTAGTGAAGAATAGAAATAGTTAAACTCAAATAACATATATTCCTTGAGAATAGCAGACAAATGTTAATTAACATCCGGAGTATAACTTAAAAAATTTTTAGTTACTGTATATCCGCGATAATCGGGTATACTCTTCCGAGAAAAGCCATCCTCAGAATATTCTGACGTCGCTTACTTTACACTGCTTCTTCATCTTCTGGAGAAGGCATTGGATACAATTTCCTACCTCCTGGCGTGTTCGCCGTTCAGGCATTGTGTTGTAACACGTAGGCAGATGGGTCTTATCTATTGCGAGGAGATATTTTGATCATTTCAGGTGTATCGGGCCCAGATTTATAGGTAGTCTGTAGGTGTCAATAACTTTGCATCTCCCATTAGACAACATGTGAACAATCCTGTGGCGAGTTCGTTGTAAGTGGACTGTATGTTGTTATTATCGAAACAGAAACTCCCAAGGATTGTAACATAAAATGCCAGAGAAACAAAAGAAACCAGTAAGGAAAGGCTAAAGTCGGACGGGCCGACTATATAATACCCTACACCACTCTCGTAATATTAAATAACTCTGAAATATAAATTTTGTAATTCATGTATAAATTGTTTACATAAATTTACTTTAGAGACATTTTATACATAAATAATACCCTGTACCACAGTGTGGTGTAGGACATAAAAACGATTGGATGTAAAATACAGCTTCTATAGAACTAAAGGGCCAAATCGGACGAAACATATATATGGGAGCTATAGCTAAATCTTGGCAGTATTCCTTCATGTAATAAGAAACCACTTTCTGCCGAATTTCGCACTGATCGGATATAAAATACAGTTTTTACAGCGCTTACATGTCAAATCGGGGGTAACATATAATGGGAGTTATATATAAATCTGAACCTATTTTCTCCGAATTTGGCAGTATTCTTTCGAGTAATAAGAAACCTCTTTCTGGCGAATTTTGCACTGACCGGATATGAAATACAATGTCTACAGCGCTTACAGGTCAAATCGGGGGTAACATATATATGGGTGTTATACTGCCAAATTCGGAGAAACCTCTTTTTGCCGACTTTCGCACTGATCGGATATAAAATATCATTTTTACAGCGCTCACATGTCAAATCGGGGGTAACGTATATTTGGGGGCTATATCTAAATCTGAACCGATTTCTTCCAAATTTAAAAGTGTTCATTAATATAATAGGAAATCTCTTTCGGGCGAATTTCATACTGATCGGATATAAAATACAGTTTTTACAGCGCTTACATGTCAAATCGGGGGTAACATATATACGGGGGCTATATCTAAATCCGAACCGATTTTCTCCGAATTTGGCAGTATTCCTTCATGTAAAAAGAAACCTATTTCTGCCGAATTTCGCACGGATCGGATATAAAATACAGTTTTTACAGCGCTTACATGTCAAATCGGGGGTAACATATATATGGAGGCTATATCTAAATCCGAACCGATTTTCTCCGAATTTGGCGGTATTCCTTCTTGTAAAAAGAAACCTCTTTCTGCCGAATTTCGCACGGATCGGATATAAAATACAGTTTTTACAGCGCTTACATGTCAAATCGGGGGTAACATATATATGGGGGCTACATCTAAATCCGAACCGATTTTCTCCGAATTTGGCAGTATTCCTTCATGTAAAAAGAAACCTCTTTCTGCCGAATTTCGCACGGATCGGATATAAAATACAGTTTTTACAGCGCTTACATGTCAAATCGGGGATAACATATATATGGGGGCTACATCTAAATCCGAACCGATTTTCTCCGAATTTGGCAGTATTCCTTCATGTAAAAAGAAACCTCTTTCTGCCGAATTTCGCACGGATCGGATATAAAATACAGTTTTTACAGCGCTTACATGTCAAATCGGGGGTAACATATATATGGAGGCTATATCTAAATCCGAACCGATTTTCTCCGAATTTGGCGGTATTCCTTCTTGTAAAAAGAAACCTCTTTCTGCCGAATTTCGCACGGATCGGATATAAAATACAGTTTCTACAGCGCTTACATGTCAAATCGGGGCTAACATATATATGGGGGCTATATCTAAATCTCAACCGATTTTAACCAAATTCAATAGGGATCGTCCTTGGGCCAAAAAAAAGATATGTGTAAAGTTTCGTCAAGATCGGACCATAATTGCGAACTGTACTTTGATTACAAGAATACATGCACAGACGGACAGACGGACAGACAGACAGACAGACAGACAGACAGACGGACATAGCTAAATCAACTCAGAAAGTGATTCTAAGTCGATCGGTATAATAAACGATGGGTATATTTCTTCTCCTTTTGGGTGTTACAAACAAATGCACAAAGTTATAATACCCAGTACCACAGTATGGTGTAGGGTATAACCAGTACCACAGTATGGTGTAGGGTATAAAAAAAGGCAAATGTTTCAGTTTATTTGTGTGAACAGTTTATTGGTAGAAGGTTGGTGCTGCTTACCGCTCATGCTGTCGCTGCAAAAGTGAAGTAAGCGGTATAGAGCAAACCTTTGAGAGAATCTATGATTTCAGCGAAACTACTATTGACAGAAAGAGCAAAGATGGCAGCCCTTTATCCAACTGAGTAAAAGTTTTTGCCTCCATGGCAGGAATTGGATAAAGGGTTGCCACCTCTTTGAAAAGCAATGATACAAACTAGGGAATTCTAATGAAAATAATAATTCCGTGCATTTTAGTAACAGTAATTTAGATAATTCATTCATTAATAGAAACTTAAAACTAATTGTTGAAACAGAGTTCATCAACATGACTGCCTCTCGCAGAAGGCATGGCTTTTATGTTGAGAGTGGTACACCAACATATGCAAATTGTTCGAGAATTAGTTATGTCTTCCCTTTTTTAGCATGTTCATCTGCTTTGCAATTCCCCGGAAAATCCCTAAGCCCAGGCACCCATATGAGGTGTACATTAAACTGCTCAGCCATCTCGTTAAGAAATCTGCGGCAGTCGAGGGCTGTTTGTGAATTTTGGAATGTAGACTCCAAAGAATTAATGGCAGGCTGACTAACCGAGTAAATAACAACGCCAGTATTGGTCACTACGTTGCGACCCAACCACATGGCGAATTTCTTTTTGTCATTATTTCGGTTTGATAGACATTACATGAATCTGGTAGTCTGTGAGCTATATCAAGATTGTGTTCCTTGCAGCGCAAACCGAAGCCAACCTTATCACGAAGCTTCGAACCATCTGTATAGAAGTGGAGATAGTTTATACTTCCTGGTATTCTGCTAGCCCATTCCTCTCTGGCAGGTATCATAGTGGTGTATTTCCTTTCGGTATACACCGTTAGTATATAGTCCACTCAATCGGTTACCATTGCGCTACATTGTGATATCCTCATTTGGCCGTAGTTCTTATACGTCCAAATTAATAGACAGTTCAATCGTAATGCCACTCTCTCGCCACAATATTAATGACTAGTATATGGAGTAGGGCTAATAGAGACTTAGTCGCTTTAGTCCTCAACTCTTCGCTTATGCATAGCAGGCAGTTCTCTGAACCTTTAATAATTGGTTTGTAACGGATATTTGCCGCCCACCACACCACAATGTAATACAACAGTATTGGGCGAACTACTGCTATATACTCGTATATATCTAATGGACGACTTGAGGAGAGTGGCCCCAATGCAATCATATATCTGAATAGCCTGAAGCCTGCAGTACATTAAGTCTGAATGACAGATCGCTATCGAGAATTATTCCTAGAAATTTTACATTTCCAGAAAAGAATAAGTCTAATCTATTTATAGGAGTAGGATCCAGATGTGAGACCTTATAATTCCTAATAAAGAGAACCAATTCTGTCTTGTTCGAGTTAACTCCCAAACCGCTGTTTCCGGTCCATCTAGCCAACTTGTTCAATGTCACTTGTAGGATGTCTCTGATGACGCAGCGGACTCAGAATACAATGAAACTTCATTTCTAAATGGATTATTATGCGCTGATTTCAAAAATGTTATCGGTTTCTTCTAAACTCAATCTGTTTGATTGTGTTTCTACTGAATCAATTAATTTATCATCTACGGCTGTTTACAAAACAATTCTCTGAAAAATTCACCATGAATTTTAAAATTTTTACGATAACAACAACAAATAATTGTATATAACTAGCTGGCCCAGCGAACTTCGTTCCGCTCAAATTTGATTCCTGTTATTCCGTCAATTCAAATTATTTTCAATGCTTTGTATTGTATTAAATACAATGAGAATAGCTAAGGTATAATAATGTTGATGTGCATCTACCCAGCATAATTTCTCATTACCAAATAATCCGACGAGTAAGCAAAGTTCGATAATGGTAAGTACTTATTATTTAGCCACTTTTCTCATTATTTTAACATGGGGATGTCATTGGAGGGAAGTACTTCCCAAAAGCATACAATAAAGTATCATAATAAGTACTTATTTGTAGCTCGATTTTTTGTACTTGAATAATATGTAGAAATGGCCATTTAAAATGATTTTTTGCATATTGTCGGGCATATTTCTCGAATCAAACAATTTCCTCATGCCAGATTCGAATTTCTGGTATTTTCATTCAAATTTGCACGTATTGTTTGAAAACATGTTAACATATAAATAAATCTTGTACAATAACCCACATATAGCCAAAATTGCATTATATTAAAATTTACCAAAATGATTTTGATAACAATCACTTATTTCTGTTATTATTGGTAAGTCATTATTAATAAGCCGAAAGTAATGCAGCGAATAATGAGATATCATTATTTGGTAATGCAGGGAATAATGACAGGTACTTACCAAGATTTTGCTGGGTAGCGGCAGTCTCAAGTCATATGGAAGCGCTGATAACTTTTTAGAATGCTATCAAAAACTCCAAATTCAAGCCAAACGATGCAATGATTATCCAGATATCCTTTTATTGTTGGATTCATATGGTTTACGCGCTTGCTAATTTGATATATTACTCAAAATACTCGTATTATATTTTTTGTGTGGAAGTACCGCACCCGTGGCAATGGAAAAATCTGTTCTCGAGTTATGAGGTTATGCGGGCCCTTGTACCATACTAAATAGTGTCCTTCCTTGGCCCATTACGAATTCGCCATGCCCAAAATCGTTAAAATCGGAAGATCCGTTCTCGAGTTATGGGGTTGTGTTGTCCGCACCACGACCTTTTGATGAATACAAATTTTCCTGCAGTGTCTTTCTTTGGGCCCAAACGAATCCCTGAAGCCAAAAATGGTTTCCTCCATAGAGTCTTACCTTGGACAAATACCAATACATCAAGCACAAAATCGTAGAATTCAAACGATCCGTACTTGAGCTATGATCTGAGGTTGCGTTGGCCATGTCGCGCCCCTTTGACCAATCCTAAAATTTTCTCCATTGCGTACCTCCTGGCGCCAATACGAATCTATCAAGTCAAGAATCGTTAAATTCGAACGATCTACACTCGAGTTATGAGGTTGTGTTGCACACGACGCGCGCCTTTGACCAATACAAAATTTTACTCCACAGTGTCACTTCTGGGACAAATACAAATCCATTAGTATCCTTACTTGGACCAATTGAAATCCATCAATGCCAAAAACGTGAAAACGTGAAAAATCTAACGTTGGCCTCGAACGATCTATTCTCGAGTTATGAGGTGTCATGACCATTGATTTCCCTCCATAGTGTCGGTCATTGGGTAAATACTAATACATCAAACCCTAATTTGTGAAAACACTTTGGGCGATATCTCACCCCTTTGGCAACTCATAAAATTTCCACCACAGTAAATCAAAAATTATCCTTCTCAGGGTTCTTCCTTGGACTAATACGAATACATCAAGCCAAAGGTTGTGCTGACAGTTCCACGTCCGCTACACCAACCATAAATTCTTCCCCAGAGAGTCCTGCATTGGGCAAATACGAATCATCAAGCCCAAAATTATGGAATTATGGACCAGTCATAAATCTTCCTTCATGGTGCTCATCCTTGCAACCAGTACGAATTGATCAAGCCCAAATTCATGGCAATCGAATGATCTGCTCGTGAGTTATGACGTTGTGTGTGGTCAGTTCCACGCCCTTTTAACCAATCTTATATGTTTTCCATAGCTTCCTTCCTGTGCCAATACGAATCCACTAAGTACAAGTTCCGAAATGTAATTATTTATAATAATAATATATATTTTTGCAATCGTGTCCACCGTATGTAGCTAATGTGATACTCACACATATCCTTATACAAATATTCGCATTGTATTATAAAGATGCGGAAAGAAGGACTTAAAATCCCCAACCAAAAATACTCTTCTTCCACACGCCTGATTATCCAGCATTCACTTACTTATGGTGTAGCATTGCATGCAAACGAGCTTTTAATTTACTGCTTAATTGGAAACCATAAAGATGCATAAAATGCCAAAAATACGAGAAGACAAAGCAGAAAAGTGGCGGCATTAAAATACTTACCAACATCAGCAGCCAAACAAAACAATCATAAATTCAGACGACAAATATTTCGAAGTCGTTGCAAGCGTTACTGGTGACAATGCCAAGCCAAGCAAAGGATTGTTTCTCACAGATACTCTCCCTCTTCCTCATTTCACCAAAGGACCTACTTGAACTATTCATGCAACAGCATAATTCTGGTAGTGCGAATGAGTGTTGCTCATAAACCAAAGTTTGAGTGGTTAAACTGAGATAGCATTAAAGGCGTTAAATATTTTGCTTAAACATTTAACCCATTTCTTACCGCCGTGTGTTTGAACACACGTTTATCATATCTAGACTTTAAGATAATATAAAACACAGATAAATATATATAATTAAATATGTGGGGTGATTATGTTAAGGTTTAATCTAATACCAAAAAAAAAAATATTTTTGGAAAATTTCCCCAAGCTCCCCTTCTTTACAAGGGGTGTTTAAAAAGTGTCCAAAAATAGGCTATTTTTAAATTAATTATACAATATATATAAAAACATAAAAATTATTTAATATGTATAGGCTTGTGTTCCCAAATGTCAAAATAATAACGTAAAATATTTTACCCACCAAATTAGTAGATATACCGGATACTAGGTGGCAGCACAAATTGGCGTGTGTTCCACCACACGCTGGTACTGATAATACTAATTGTTTGCACTAGTCTGTAATCGAATGCCATAACATCTAAAGGTAAGCCGGCGAAGACCGGGTGTATCCAATTGAGTTGTAGACTATGATTACTCAGGGTATGGATACTCACTATGGATATATGGGTACTCTCTATATTTGCAGCACTATTAACTTTTTGTATTTTACAGGGATTCGACTCTTTCTTTGGTTTACTACTTTTTGTAAAAATAAAAAATTTAGAAATTGAAGTGTAAAATGTCGTGCCGAGGGTATGTATCAAACGCAGAACTACAAAACATCATCAATAACTGGAGCGATGATGAATGTGATGAGAGAGCGTCCGCAATTGAAACGGTTGTTTGTTTGCCCCCCCATAATACTGCCGGTGATTCCGATTGTGAGACAATTGATGACGACAAAATTTCAACGAATATTCATTCCGATGAGAACCCGTTGACCGAAGTAGCAGGTATTATTTCTTATATTGTTTATTTTGTTTTTTGTTGCTAATTATGTCTGTCTTTATAGGCTCAATTGAAGTAATTTATACATCCGCTGTTGACGATTTTGGTGGTCCGGAAGTAGAATTGCAACAGGAAGAACCACAAACATCGACATCAAAAGAAGTGCCCAAACATATATATCGTCCGGCATCCGATTTCAAACCGGTTTGGAAAAAAACCAAGAGAACTGCCTACGATATTCACCCTGTACATGAGCCATTGATAAAGGAAAAGCAAGACCCATTGCTCCAAATCATAAGCGAAAAAAATCCATTTGAATTATTTCAACTATTCTTCGACGATGAAATAATTGATCTGCTTGTAGACGAAACAAATCGATATGCTTCCCAACAAAATATTAGCAAAATGTTCGACAAACATCTAATACAACGATTCATGGGAATTCTTTTATTTTCTGGGTATCACAATATCCCACAAACTACATTGTATTGGAGCTTAGATCCAGCGTTCGGTATTCCCATGATTCGCCAAACAATGTCGCGGAACATATTCACGAAGTTGAAAGCGAACTTTCATATCGCTAACAATGACAATATAGATATTTCTGATAAGTTTGCGAAGGTTCGGCCATTGTTTGACATGCTCAACAAACGTTACATACAGTTTGGTGTTTTTGTGGAGCATTTATCGATCGACGAGACCATGGTTCCCTACTTTGGCCGCCATTCAGCAAAAATGTTTATACGTGGAAAACCCATTCGTTTCGGGTATAAATTGTGGGCGCTTTGTTCGGACAATGGTTATATGTTCCAGTTTATCCCATATTCCGGTGCATCTGGCAGTTACGATAAGAGTTTGGGACTCGGTGCATCCGTCATAATGGAACTGTTATCACATTGTGAGAATCCAATGCAGCACACCGTCCACTTTGACAATTTTTTTACTTCCCATTACTTGATGTGCTTGTTGAAAGAGAGAGGCTTCTGCGCAACCGGCACTGTTCGATCTAATCGTGTTGCCGGTGCCCCTTTGAAAACTGGGAAAAAAGCCTTGAAAAAGCACGAAACCGACTATGCATACGATGTACAAAATAACGTTATGGTAATTCGTTGGATGGATAATTCTGAAGTTACTATCGCAACCAATTACGACAAAATCGACCCAATGGTAACAGTGCAACGATACAGCAAAGAAAAGAAGAAAAAAGTTGGTATTCAACAGCCCCTCGCATTTAACAACTACAACAGACATATGGGCGGCGTGGACTTACACGACAATGGGGTTGCCAATTACCGTATCGGCATTCGCGGCAAAAAGTGGTGGTGGCCGCTCTGGGTTCAATGTTTGGACAGCGCTGTTGTTAATGCATGGAAACTGCATTGCTTCGTAGCAGCTTCGAAAAAGGTAAAGCCAATGTCACAGCTTGACTTTAAAAATTCGGTGACCAAGTCTCTTCTTCTTTCGTCGGAGGATGCAATGGCTGAAATCGAACCTTCATCTAGTGACGGTTCAGACAATGATTATAGGCAACAAAACCTTCCGAGAGTAGACGGCTTACACGTTCCATTAAAAACCAGTAATCGTCGCCGTTGCATTGTGTGTACACCAAAAGCCACCATATTCATGTGTGAGAAGTGCAACGTCCACCTTCACTCGGAAAATTGCTTCAAATTGTTCCATGAAAACAAATTATTTTATTTGCAACGTCGCAACACACGTCCAAACAAAAAACCAAGAATTGAATAATTCCATGTTATCTTCTTTTTATTCTCAAATAAATACTTAAAACCAAAAAATACCGTTTTTTACTCACCTTAACCTACCTTTTTTTTACCTGAAACTACCTTCAAATAATACCTCAATAACTAAAAAAATAGTACCAAACAAACGTTTCAAAACACCTAACAGTACCAGCTTATCGGAAAAAAAAAAATTTTGTCTGAAAATATTAAAAATCATAATATAAGACGTTTCTGAAAGTTTCATTAAAAAATTCCAACCTTTAAATTTGCGGTAATTAATGGGTTAATCACATATATAAGTACTAGGCCGGGTCGATTTGTGGGGAGGCAAAAAAAGTCGCCATTGCTCAGTGAAAATCGTATTCTAGGGATCAAAATAAGAAACTTTGCCGAAGGAACCATACCTCTAAAACGAATTCTGATGTCCCGGAATTTGGGTCGAACTTTTGGGTAGGGGCAAATTTTGAAAAATCCCACTTTGACCCATTTAGAGTTCTCCAATCGAGTCCAAATGTATGACCGACCCCCACCAACTTTGGAGGCCCGACCCATGCCAGTGGCACACCCCCTGGAACCCCCATACATTTGGACTCGATTGGAGCACTCTAAATGGGTCAAAGTGGGATTTTTTCCGGGACATCAGAATTCGTTTTAGAGGTATGGTTCCTTCGGCAAACTTTCTTATTTTGATCCCTAGAATACGATTTTCACAGAGCACTTCACTGAGTGGGGGTCGGTCATACATTTAGACTCGATTGGAGCACTCTAAATGCGTCAAAGTGTGATTTTTTCCGGGACATCAGAATTCGTTTTAGAGGTATGTTTCCTTCGGCAAAGTTTCTTATTTTGATCCCTAGAATACGATTTTCACTGAGCACTTCACTGAGTGGGGGTCGGTCATACATTTGGACTCGATTGGAGCACTCTAAATGGGTCAAAGTGGGATTTTTTCCGGGACATCAGAATTCCTTTTAGAGGTATGGTTCCTTCGGCAAAGTTTCTTACCTTGATCCCTAGAATACAATTTTCACTGAGCACTTCACTGAGTGGGGGTCGGTCATACATTTGGACTCGATTGGAGCACTCTAAATGGGTCAAAGTGGGATTTTTTCCGGGACATCAGAATTCGTTTTAGAGGTATGGTTCCTGCGGCAAAGTTTCTTATTTTGATCCCTAGAATACAATTTTCACTGAGCACTTCACTGAGTGGGGGTCGGTCATACATTTGGACTCGATTGGAGCACTCTAAATGGGTCAAAGTGGGATTTTTTCCGGGACATCAGAATTCGTTTTAGAGTTATGGTTCCTTCGGCAAAGTTTCTTATTTTGATCCCTAGAATACGATTTTAACTGAGCAATGGGCGATTTTTAAATCGACCCGCCCTAATAAGTACATATATATGCAACTCTAATACACATTGCGAGAGTAGCTGACTCTGAATTCCTCCTTTCCTTTCCCCTTTATCACATCGAATATTCATTCATTCATGTATATTTATTTATTTGACTAAATGCTCTTAAAGTCTCTTCTTCACATAGCAGCAGGGGCGCACATATGAAAAAAATTTTTTTTCCAAAAATATTTTGTTTATTTATGCTGCATATAAAATAAAATATAAAAATAATTTTCAGTTTGAGCAAATTAATTAATTGTTGCCTTTATATGTAAAAATGCAAAAATCTTTTTTCTGCTTAAAAAAGTATTGCTTTGCCAGACGTCGTCCTTATACTCTTTCTGATGCTATTGGAAGGAAATTTTATATGGAAAATGGCTTCAGTTGAGTACATTTTTTTATCATTAGTATGTCTTTTGTAATTCGTAATTAAAAACATAAGTTGGCTTCCCTTTCTGTTGTAAGAGACCCACATCGGAAACTAAGTATGTTTTCATATCTCACTGTTTATAATATTATTTTTAAAAATAAATAGATAGAGATAAGCTGAGTCGAACACGTGCACTGCAAAATAGTTTGTATATAAACGAAATTATTGTTAATTTTTTTATTTCTGGCTAGAGAAATTTGTTTTGATATTAATAAAATTGTGTTTGAGAAAAATAACCAGTAAGGAAAGGTAGAAAGTCGGGCGGGGCCGACTATATAATACCCTACACCTCTCTAACAATGCGATAAGGGTCATTGCGATAATAATTTGGAATAATTGGTAATTGAGTAAGAACATATATATGTGGATATATCTAATTGTGAACCGATAATCGCTAAATTAAACAATATTCGTTCCTAAATTGAGAAACATCTTTCTGGAGAATTTTGTAATGATCCGAAGTAAAGTACAACTTCTATAGCGATTTGTAACCAAATCAGGAGGTACATATTATGGAGGTTATATATTAATGTGAATCGAATTTCCCTGAAATAGATTCAAAAATAGAAACCTCTTTCTGTCGAATTTCGTACTGGTCGAATATAAAATACAGTCTCTACAGGGCTTAGATGTCAAATCGGGGCTAACATATATATAGGGGCTATATCTAAATCTGAACCGATTTTCTCCGAATTTGGCAGTATTCCTTCATGTAATAAGAAACCTCTTTCTGCCCAATTTCGCTGTGATCGGATATAAAATACAGTTTCTACAGCGCTTGAATTTCAAATCGGGGGTAACATATATAAGGGGGCTATATCTAAATCTGAACCGATTTTCTCCGAATTTGGCAGTATTCCTTCATGTAATAAGAAACCTCTTTCTGCCGAATTTCGCTCGGGTATTATAACATTGTGCATTTGTTTGTAACACCCAAAAGGAGAAGAAATAGACCCATTGTTTATTATACCGATCGACTTAGAATCACTTTCTGAGTTGATTTAGCTATGGCCGTCTGTCTGTCTGTGCATGTATTCTTGTAATCAAAGTACAGGTCGCAATTATGGTCCGATCTCTCCTTTTTTGGCCCAAGGACGATCCCTATTGAATTTGGCTAAAATCAGTTCAGATTTAGATATAGCCCCCATATATATGTTAGCCCCGATTTGATATGTAAATGCTGTTTATTTTATAAACGATTAGTATGAAATTCGGCAAAAAGAGGTTTCTTATTATATGAATGAACACTGTACAATTTTGAAGAAATCGGTACAGATTTAGATATAGCCCCCATATATACGTTACTCCCGATTTGACATGTAAGCGCTGTAAAAACTGTGTTTTTTATCCGATCAGTGTGAAATTTAAATTTGGAAGAAATCGGTTCAGATTTAGATATAGCCCCATACATACGTTAGCACCGATTTGACACGCAAGCGCTGTAAAAATGTTATTTTATATCCAATCAGTGCGAAATTCGGCAAAAAGAGGTTTCTTTCTACATGAAGGAATACTGCCAAATTCGGAGAAAATCGGTTCAGATTTAAATATAGTCCCCATATATATGTTAGCCCCGATTTGACATGTAAGTGCTGTAAAAACTTTATTTTATATCCGATTTAAATATAGATTTAAATATAGCCCTCATATATACGTTACTCCCGATTTGACATGTAAGCGCTGTAGAAACTGTATTTTATATCCGATCAGGGCGAAATTCAGCAGAAAATGGTCTTTATACATGAATGAGTATTCAGGGAAAATCGGTTCAGATTTATATATAACCTCCATATAATAAAAATTAATGAAAACTGTTTTTAATTAATTGTCGGTAGTATATGACTGAAAAATTTTCGAACAAACATTTTTTTTCGGCTCAGGCAACCAAACTGTTTTCTGTTTGTTGTATTCTAGTGTAATATAAGAAGGTTCATTCTTAACCTTCCGATTTAGACACAATTTTCAGCTAGCTTGGGCGAACCAAACTCCATAGATTTGTCAGCAGGGTAACACCCCAAAGACTCGTTGTGTCTCCTCTCTTTCCATGAACAATATTCTGCTTTCTCAGGAGAAGATGACTGTTAGGGAGGGTAACGTTTGTAATCTTTTTTTGGAAAATTTGTTTTTTTAATTTTTGATTGGAGAACCTCTTAAAAATATTGTGTGCAAATTTGAGATGAATCGGAGCAAAACTAACGAAGATACAGCAGTCTAAGCAACCGCGCCTTATACGTGACTCAGTAAATTTTTCAAAGTCGGTTTCCATCATAGCTTCAAAACTACTGCACCGATCGCTTTGAAATTTTGAACATTATTCCTGTACATAATTTACCAGGCAATACCAGATAATTGTTTCCAAATTTTTCAATATTTATACCCTACACCACACTGTGGTACAGGGTAATATCAGTTTGTTTTGTGGCAGATATTTGTAACACCTAGAAATACTACAGCTGTACCCACCTTAAAGTATACCGATCGACTCATAATCACTAGCTGAGTCGATTTAACCATGTCTGTCCGTCCGTCTGTAAGTCTAATATTGTCCGCAGATTACAGGTCGCAATTTTATTCCGATCGTGCTGAATTTATTCAGTTAGTAGTCTTTCGTACCTGAAATGTAGCCTATTTTATTTGAAGAAAATCGGTTCAGATTTAGATATAGCTCCCATATATATGTTTCGTCCGATTTGACACTTTAGCCCTATAGAAGCTGTATTTTATATCCAATTGTTTTGAAATTTAGCAGCCTTTCCTGATAAGAACTGCTTTTTGAACCGAATAATCACAGCTGAACCTTGCTGAATATTGCAGTAGCATGCATGAAATGGCGATACAAGGAGGTAAGCTGTTAAGTAATTGTATTTGCCATGCCGTTTTTGAAAAAACTTTGCATTCTATAATAAATAATAGAGGCAAAAATGGTCTACAGCCAGGAGAATACCCTAGTTAAAAATTAGTAAAGAGATTTATTTAAAACATTGGTGACCCTCACTGAAATTTTCCGAGAAAAAATTTCGTAGAATATATTAATCCTTAAATTTCCTTTTTAATGGACTTTTTTATAATTTCTCGAACAATTTGTCAAATATACCCATAAAGAGAGGAGCTAGAGGGTTAGGATCTTCCACAAAAATGATCCCCATGTATATTTCTGACTATAACAAAATTCTCAGACATTAACTTACAAAATTTTTTTTTCATTTAGTATAATGTTGAGGTACGTAGAAGAATTAAAAAAAAGGAAAAGCTGTTTTCTTTTATAAAAAGATTTGAACACAATTATTCTAATTTCCCACACTCACAGAATTTATTCCTGAAACGCATGCACAATATTCATATCGAGCCAAGAAGACGTGAGCGACATTCCCAAAAATTTAGAGGAGATGGTTTTTTATGCGATTATTTTTATACCCTCCACCATAGGATCATTTTGTCACTCCGTTTGTAACATCTCTAAATATTGATCTGAGACCCCATAAAGTATATACATTCTTAATCGTCGCAAAATTCTAAGACGATTTAGCCATGTCCGTCTGTCCGTCTGTTGTAATCACACTACAATCTATAATACTTGAGCTAGGTGGCTGAAATTTGGTATAGATACTTCTTATAGCTGCAGGTAACTTGGGATTGAAAATGGGCGATATCGGTCCATATTTAGATGTAGCTCTCATATATAGCATCTAACTTGTTGTGATTCCTACTGTTCTCACCTACTACATTTTGTTATTCGGTGTTATTTTCTTTAGGTTTGAGTTATTTTGTGTGGTCACATGCTATCCATGGTGGAGGGTATATAAGATTCGGCATGGCCGACTTAACGCTTTTACTTGTTTGTTTTATTGCATATATATATCTGTTTATATAATTATGGAATTTATTATAACGGTATATTTTACAGCTATAAAATTCTAAAACATAAGCGATAAGTTATAAGTAAGCGATTTCCCTCAAAAAATTAAAATAAATCATGGTGACGCTTACGTCTTTTTGGCGGTTAAGGCTCGATATATTCAGATGCAGGAGCGATGTTTATTGAATTATGTTATATGCTTCAGATCCAAACAAGGAGAGAGCGAAACAGGGTTTCAATCATTAGCATCAACCAGGCAAAATTATTAATATTGAGTTTTTGAGTGATTCGAAAAACTCAATTCAGACCAATTGTCTATTAGCTCAAGTCCAGTACAGCTATACCTCATTCCACATCAAACAAAACAATTGTTAAGAAGTACATATTTCAATTTTAGTGTATGCGTACAAATATTGTTGTGTATATGTAGATATATGTGTACCACACTGATGATGTTGGACAGTGATAGTATTATTGTCTCTTGTTGTTCCCAAAAAGAGTATAGGTAGTGCTCTTAAGGCAACAAATGACAGGTGGTCACTAGTAGGAATTGAATACATTCCAGGCTGTAGTGGCCATGTCTAAACTGCAAACGCTGTCGATATAAAGATCGGACGCCTCTCTTATCGAGTTTGCCATGGCGGGCCATTGCACAGTACTCTGTCTTCTTTTGTCGATGTGAACAAAATAGAACCAGTAATTGCAAAAATATTAAATTTGGTACCAACCTGTTCTTGGTCATAATTAAGAGACATTTTAAAAGTGGACACAATCGGACCGCGGGTACCGTACCCCCACTCAAATTATTCCGGGTACTCTAAAATTCAATAGACTATAACATTGTATTGAATATACAATGCTATATTTATGAAATTTAACACGTCATAATATTTTATGCATATCAGTTGCGGTGCACAATTCGACGGGATAGAGCTAGGTCTTTTGGTACCTCCCACAAAAAAGGGTTCAAAGGACTTATTGAATAAATATATAAAGAAAGGTCAATAGTGGCACTGGATTTCGACCAAATTTCATAAATCGTAATAGACTTGCTGTGAGTAAATGTGTTCACAAATTTGGGAGGAATCGTTTCAATATCCTTAGCGACAGCCCCCTAAAAGATCTTGAAATGGGTTTTTAGGTGAATATATCGTGCGACACATCAAATTAAAGGAAATTTTGCGTAGATTACAAATATGGTAAAAAACAGTACATGTCAAACGCCGGGTAAGTGAACCAAAGTGTTTTTGGATAGTATTGTACAGTATTGTTTCGATTTTAAAGCTTAATGCATGTATTTGTCAGAAGAATTTCCTTCGTTGACTTCTAAAATAATATTATCAACTTCGTGAAAAATGTAATCAAAAATACCGCATAAATCTTCGTTTAAAATATACTTGATATGTTGCTCTTAAAAATATTGTCTATGTTAAGTTTTTTAATCCATTTTGAACTTAGAATAGATCACAATTTATTGTAAGGTACGTCATTTTTTATTATTATTTTGTGCACGAATAATTGGAACTTTTATATTTTATGTTGATAGGACATGGCATTAATAATTTCTGGCGAAAAAATTAAGATCTTTACGATTTTTTTAAAAGCAAATTTATGTTCTCTACTCAAAAAAAAAAATTTTTAAATATGAGTTTTTGTATTTTTAAGAATTCTGTTATCTACCTGGCGCAAAAAAATATGGTTTTGGTCTTTAAGTTAAGCGTTGGCGACTGGTTTTGGAATACCCCTACAAATTATATTTGAAAATAAAATAGACATAAAGAACTTAAAATGTTTTGTGTTTATATTTTTTATTGAATAGTGACGCTATATATATTGTTTTTGACAAATAAAATTTTAGGGATCTTTTCCAACTATTTTTTCTCATTTCAATTAAACTTACAAACATTTTTCACTTTAAGAAAAATTACGAATTTGTATTATTAGGAATTCGATTAAATATTATATACAAAAAGTTTGGATCAATTTCCTTAATAAACGAATTTCATAAAGCTATTTAACAAAGTACATTTAAAGTAGTTTATTTTTTGTCGATTTTCTCAAACAACCATTGACTTTGGCGCCCTCTCGTTGTGTCAAAAGGAGCTAAATCAAAATATATTGTTATTATTTATATTAATTGGTTTGTTAAAATATTATGAGTGCGAAATAATTTTAGCAAAAGCTACGCAGACGAAGAGAAGGAATATAATGAGTTATGACTCTGTGCGCTCGCTTTTAAATCTGTGAGACACTCATTTCTTTGGGGAGTTAGCAATCATTGCTGATATTAAAATCCACCAAATCTTTGGATTTAAAGGTAATCAAATTGGTTCAACGGGAGGGGCTACAAAAAACTTGTACTACAACTTTACAGTGCACGACGTAATGTAAGTTCGTCTAAACTTTATATTTGCTTTGATCTGAAACTACTACCTTTAAACTGGCTATGTTCATTTGGACATGAAAGCATTATTTCGACGTCTTCTGCATTAAATTCATCCCTAAACTGAAAATAGAATTATAATTTAGATAAAACATGTTGTTCCATTTTATGTATACATTATTTAGCTTACTAACAAGTAAGAAAGTTTCAGTCGGGTAAACCGACTAAGGTATACCCTCACTTTGTGAGTAATGTAATATATAACATTACACCAATAAATCTGTCAATTTGTGTGGGAGGTACCAGAAGGGGTTTTCCAAAAACACGTATTTTTCGGTAAATACATTGCATTGTGGTGAACTATAAGCGTTTATGTGCACTGGTATATTAAAGTTACGAGCTATGTAATTTTGGTATGATTTGGTCATTTTGTGTGGGAGGTACAAAAAGGGGCGGGGTGATAACGCCCACTTTTTACAGGACAATAGGCACTCTAACAGCATTACACTGTACAAAATTTCAAGTATTTGTATGCACCTGTATTAAAGTTACAAGCCGTTTACTTTTGGTACGAAATGGTCCATTTGTGTGGGAGGTACCAAAAGGGGCTGTACAATAATGCCCATTTTTTACCGGACTATAGGCGCTACAAAAACATTATACTGTAGAAAATTTCAAGTATTTTTATGCACTTGTGTTAAAGTTATAAGCAGTTAAATTTTGATGCAAAATGGTCCATTTGTGTGGGAGGTACCAAAAGGGGCATGCCAACTTCACCCATTTTTCTCGAGTTAATAGCGACTAATATACTAATATTATGTGCAAAATTTCAAAAGATTCGAGTAAGTAATATAGAAGTTATTAAAGAATCAATATTTCACTAAATTTTAACCCTTTGTGTGGGAGGTACCAGAAGGAGTAGACCAATATGGCCCATCTTCGAACTCATCCGGAGATAGATCAAAATATTACCACATACCCAATTTGAAGTCAATCGGTTACTCCTTTCGAGAGTTATCGTGCGCACCAGCCAGCAGACACACAGACAGACAGGCAGACAGACAGACAGACAGACAGACAGACGGACGGACATTGCTCATTCGACTTAAAATGACCCAAAACGGATTTCCTCCGAACATACTTAGGGTCTTAGATCACTCCTTCGATGTGTTACACTTTTTTCCGTAGCAAATGATATATACCCTCGTCACACTAAAGTGAGGGTATAAAGAAAACTGAGTTGGGGTTTAGTTCAGCAATTAATTATTTCAGACCTGGATCCTGTCTTGTCATATTTTGTGTATTTTTTTTAAATATTTTAAACCGAATGAGAATCAAGTTTACGTCGACCTGTTTCACTTTGATCCGTAGCAATTGACATACAGCCTGCCTTCACTCTGTAGAGTGGAGGAATAAACACGTCACAGCTTTATTAGCCGTAATAACATATAACCATAAAGTTGTACATTACTATTTGAATATAAAGTTGTAAATATCTAGCATTTATACTTTCAAATAATCATATACATAAATATGTGTACATGTTTAAGCCGATGTGTGTGTGTTGTGTATATTACAAAAAACATATAAGTGTATATGACACTTTTGATTTCCTTAGATAAAAGCTATGAGATACTGACTGACTCGACTGACTGACTGATATTGTCAAATTGTAAATTGGTTAATATGCAAAGAACACCCACACTCTTATTTTCTTCATGCCACGCACATAGCCATTTAGGTGTATTGCAATAAAGATAGATTACACATACATTTCCCCAAGCGTATTTCAGTGTGTGTGTGTTTGTTTATGTGCGTATGACGGCGGAATCGGTATGCGTATGATTTTCGCACGCACCAAATAACATTTTCATTTTATTATGACACATTCGTTTATTTCTTACGCCCATGGCAGCTATTTCCCTTTACTCCTCAAGCTCACACTCTCGCTCACTATATACATTCATATCTATATTTCTTTTCCATTTTCACTCACACTTCATCAGTTGTGTTGGGTGTGTATGTTTCTGTCGGGTTGTCTGTGTCATGGCGTTACAATATCATCAACTAGGCTGGGTGATTATTCCCCTGTATCTATTTATTTTATGCACTGCGAGAAATTCTAACACACATGCTTAGGGACAGGTCAGATCATTTTATGGTCACATTTTTTCGTGCAAATTGTATAGGCTCTTTTACTAGTGTGTGTGGATGTGCGCAGTGCTGAAGGTTCGATCTATGACTATACCTACTTCGGTGGCATTGCAGTGCTTGTCTTTATGCCCCAACTTAGATTAGGGCGGTATATATCATTTTATATGCTCTACAAGTGTAAAACATCGTAGGAGTGATCTAAAACCCTGTACACGCATAGAGAACATCTGACTGAACATATGTTAGGCACGCTTAAGAGTTTCAGTCTCGAAACTTCTCCCGGTAGAGCTGGGTGTTGAGCAAGGTTGCATATTGAGTCCAGTATTATTCTCGCTATATTTAAATGATCTCGTAGATGTATTACCCGGCTGTGTAAACATCGCAAACTTAAACATAAAAATATTACTATATGCAGATGACATAGTACAGGGTTGCCCATATTCGACGGACCCACGGACTCGTTGGGCCCATTCCAATCGACGAGGCTTGTCCGCAGGCAACAATCTTTGCGTCAATTGAATTTTGTACGGGAACAAATGCAAATCAACGCGAATAATCCGTTGTAAAGTGGACCGAGCCATGCCCAACTGCTGAGAACGGCGTTTTTGGGATGTTCTTGGGGACCTCTCAACACTGGCTCGTACGGCAGCGATATTCTCGGCCGATCGCCTTGGTCGACTTTTATTTGGCCTCTTCGGATTAGAAAGAGCCTCACCAGTCGAAAATTTTTCGTATAAACGCTTAATGGTGTTCTTAGAAGGCACACTTCTCACATTTTTTAATATTTTAAAAGCACGTTGACTTGACTTCTTCTGTTGAATGTAAATTTCAACTATTTCAGAGCGCTCGCGTGGCGTGTATTGTTCGATGGTAAAAATCTGCTTGGACAGACGCTTCAAACGCGGTATGTCATTAAGCGATCTGACATCTCTGTCAAAAGTTATGGCGTTGCCAGATGGGTCCGTCGAATAACCCTGTATTACTATCAAATTCCCCATCCGAACTGCAAACCATGATACATTGCCTGCACAAATATTGTTCAACTTGGCATCTCAAAGTTAATTTGGAAAAGTCAAAAATAATGATTTTTTCGCACTGGTACTAGAGTCTCAAGAACGCTTTGCTGGTACTATGGCGATGAATTAGTGGAAATTTTTAACAGCTACAAATACCTTGGAGTTGAGCTAACCTACAACTTGTCGTTTATAAAACATTTGAAAAACAAATTAAGCACAGCAAAACTTGCTGTTAATTCAACTTGGTCTAACTATATGAGACACCCAAAGATCACAAAACATAACAAACTAAAGATTTTCGATTCGGCCTCTAGATCAATAATGTTCTATGCAGCCCAAATTCGGGGTTTTCAAAAATATGAAGAAGTAGAAAAACTTTTTCGATATTTCATCAAGAAAAATCTTATATCTTCCTGATAATACTCCGAACTACATACTCCATCTAGAAACCGGCTTAGATTCGCTGTACATCTCAACATTAAAACTCCATTTTGTTTATATAAATAAAGTATTAAAAATGGGACAGCATAGATTACCTCGTATACTGGCAGAAGAGATAATTTTACAAAATATTTGCTGGGCAAATCAATGGACAAAACTGTGCAATAAAATACATACAATATTCTCCAGAAAATACAAATATTTCTCTCTGTCTGGAATGGAACAATATACTGAGCTTGCTGAAAGTTTGGGAGCGTAACAATAATATTCGTGATGCCAGGTGTTCACAGTTCCATGATCTTTACCCCAGACTCAATTATGATGCAGTGTTTTCTTTGACTAGTGAGTTTTCATCGCGTGCGACAAGTCTATTCATCAGAGCGAGAGGCGGACTGCTCGATTTAAATGCTAGAGCTTTTAGAACAAACACTGTGGGTATTTGCTCTGTGTGCAATTTGGATGCCGCGGAAAATACTTTCCATTTTATTGGTGCCTGCCCTATATACAAACATTTTAGACTTACATATTTTGGTAAAAATTTCCTTAGTATGCACGAAGTGCTTGAAATATTAAATGGATTAAATTTCTCATCTTTGTACAACTATATTGAAGTATCGCTTAAATATAGAAAGTTAATTATAAACGAATTTGAACTCTAAACGAAAATTGATAATACTTAAATCGTTATTTAACGTTAAACATAAATGTCTGCACTATTAATTGTGTTTTTTCTTTTGGAACTTGTTATAAACTAGAAATGTGCCATTCTGGCTTACAACAAATAATGTTATGCCAAAAAATAGATATATACTTAATGTACGTGTATGAAATTATATTGAATTTAAACGAACTAATGTCAATATCAATATCTATTAAAATAATAAAAATAAAATATATATGGGGGCTATATCTAAATCTGAACCGATTTTCTCGAATTTGGCAGTATTTCTTCGAGTAATAAGAAACCTCTTTCTGCCGAATTTCGCACTGATCGGATATAAAATAACATTTTTACAGCGCTTACATGTCAAGTAGTGGGTAACATATATATGGGGGATATATCTAAATCTGAACCGATTTCTTCCAAATTTAAAAGTGTTTATTCATATAATAGGAAACCTCTTTTAGCCAAACTTCATACTGATCGGATATAAAATACAGTTTTTACAACACTTACATGTCAAATCGGGGGTTTCCCTCAAATTTGGCAGTATTAATTCGTGTAATAAGAAACCTCTTTCTGCCGAATTTCGTACTGATTGGATTAAAAATACACTTTTTACAGCGCTTACATGTAAAATCAGGGGTAACATATATATGGGGGCTATCTAAATCTGAACCGATTTTCTCCGAATTAGGCAGTATTCCTTCATGTAATAATAAACCTCTTTCTGCCGAATTTCACACTGATCGGTTATAAAATAATTTTTTTACGGCGCTTACATGTGAAATCGGGGATAACGTATATATGGGGGCTATATCTAAATCTGAACCAATTTCTTCCAAATGTGTTCATTCATATAATAAGAGACCTCTTTCTGCTGAATTTCATACTGATCGGATATAAAATAAAGTTTTTACAGCGCTTACATGTCAAATCGGGGCTAATATATATATGGGGGCTATATCCAAATCTGAACCGATTTTAACCAAAATAAATAGGGATCGTCCTTGGGCCAAAAAAAAGATATGTGTAAAGTTTCGTCAAGATCGGGCCATAATTGCGACCTGTACTTTGATTACAAGAATACATCTACAGACAGACGGACATAGCTAAATCGACTCAGAATGTAATTACAAGTCGATCGGTATAATAAACAATGGATCTATATCTTCTCCTTTTGGGTGTTACAAACAAATGCACAAAGTCATAATACCCTGTACCACAGTGTGGTGTAGGGTATATAAAAGACAATCAGTAATCATCATCCCTCGTACATGCACCAACTTCCACTCTCGTGAGTCTTTATAATGTAAAGAATTCACACGAATGTTTTGTATTTTGTAAATAATAAAAAAATTACAAAATATAATTTACTCTAAAATTATATAAAGAAAATTATAAAAAGAAAGTATATAATGTTTTTTCCAATAAGAGTGATATGATTTCTTTGAAAAAAAAAACACCCTTATTGTTAAGGGAATCAAAAGTTTTTTATTTAATGTGAAGTACAATCGATATAATTAAGTTCTAAATAAAACGTCATTCAAATGGCCTCCACGACTTCTTCTGCAGGATCGAATTCGATGAACCCAAATTTCGAGCACTTTTTACACTAAATCAAGTTGTATGTCATGAATGGCACGTTCAATATTGACTTGTAAAGCTTGAAGAGAGTCTGGTTTATTTCGAAAGACCAATGACTTCAAATAACTCCACAAGAAATAGTCTAATGGTGTTAAATCACAACTTCTTGGAGGCCATTCAATATCACAATTTCTTGAAATAATCGAATCTCTAAACTTTTCTCACAACAATTCAATTGTTTCATTTGCTGTGTTGCACGTAGCCACAATCGGTAAATGGCAAAAAGATAGCTCTTAACGAGAGCTAAAATATTGCTCATGGGTGTCAAGGTCGTAGGTCGACTGGAAATATTTTTTTTGGATTTTAAAAAAAAGGTCTTAACATCATTATACCCTACACCACACTGTGGTACAGGGTATTATAAGTTTGTTTCACGGCAGATGTTTGTAACACCTGAAAATAACACTGCTAGACCCACCTTAAAGTATACCGATCGACTCAGAATCACTAGCTGAGTCGATTTAACGATGTCCGTCCGTCCGTCTGTCCATGTAAAGTTGTTCGTCGACTACGGGTCGCAATTTCACTCCGATCGTTCTGAAATTTTGCAGTTTAGAGTATTTCGCGGCTGTTAAGATCGCCATTGAATTTGGTTGAAATCGGTTCAGATTTAGATATAGCTCCCATATATATCTTTCGTCCGATTTGGCCCTTTAGTCGTATATAAGCTGTATTTTACATCCAATCGTTTTGAAATTTAGAATGGTAGAGTTGCTTAATCCATGAACCAACATTGCCGAATTTGAAGAAAATCGGTTAAGATTTAGCTATAGCTCCCATATATATGTTTCGTCCGATTTGGCCCTTTAGTCCTATAGAAGCTGTATTTTACATCCGATCGTTTTGAAATTTAGAATGGTAGAGTTTCTTGATCCATGAACCAACATTGCCGAATTTGAAGAAAATCGGTTAAGATTTAGCTATAGCACCAATATATATGTTTCGCCCGATTTTGCTCTTTAGTCCTGTAGAAGCTGTATTTTACATCCAATCATTTTGAAATTTAGAATGGTAGAGTTTCTTGATCCATGAACCAACACTGCTGAATTTGAAGAAAATCGGTTAAGATTTAGCTATAGCTCCCATATATATGTTTCGTCCGATTTGGTCCTTTAGTTCTATAGAATATATATTTTACATCCAATAGTTTTGAAGTTTAGAATGTTAGAGTTTCTTGATTTATGAACCAACATTGCGAATTTGAAGAAAATCGGTAAAGATTTAGCTATAGTTCCCATATATATGTTTCATCCGATTTGGCTCTTTAGATCCAATCGTTTTTATACCCTACACCACACTGTGGTACAGGGTATTATTTAAGTATAAAATGTCCCAAAAGTAAATTTATGTAAACAATTTATACATGAATTACAAAATTTATATATCAGAGTTATTCAATATTACGAGAGTGGTGTAGGGTATTATATAGTCGGCACCGCCCGACTTTAGCCTTTCCTTACTGGTTTTTTTTGGATTTAAAATTGCACGAAAATTTGCAATTGGAGATCGATTATTTTGATAATAAAACTGAATAATTTGTAAACGTTGTTCTTGCCTATATCTCTCCCTGATGAAATTGTAAACACTACTGAATACAATGAAAAACAAATGACAGATCATGACAAATTACAAATGGCCGAAACGTCACTTCAAAATAGTATAATCCCTATTGGAAAACCAGTTATATACATATACATACATATATACCAGGAGAAAAAATGCTTATAAATAGCGTTGCCACCCTCGCCAAATTAAACAATTATTTAACGCAAATTTCAAAACTTCGCCACATTTTCGAAAATCGAAATGCTAGAATATTAAAACCTTTACAATTTTGGTATGCAGTAAAGTTAGAATTATCATGCGTCAAGATGTACACGATTCAAAAAAATTTATTATATAAATTTTTAATTATTTTATTGATTTATAAAGTATCTATCTGGGTTTGAAAGCATTTTTTTAAGTTTCCCGATCATTTCCAACGAATCGGTATATATTAGAGCCGGATATATACCGATTCCATTCTCATTATCTTTTCTAGATAGACAACAAAATTAGCTATTTGATGAAAAAATATTGCCATTAGATATAACTTTTAATACAATAGATATGACAATCGGTTGTCTATATAAGGAACTGTCAAATTATTTTCCTGTTTTAAATTACTCCCACTGTGCGGTTGTGGGGGATATCATGCAGTCACCGCCCGAATGTAGTCTTTCCTTACTGGTTTTAGAAATTAATGATATGTCTTTTCTAAGTGTATCCATGTAACTGGTGTAATGTAATTTCGTATGCGTAAAAACGTCTTCGTACATACGAGTATGTGAGTGCGATGTTCTTTGTGATTTAGTTCAATTTAATATTCGAGTGATTAAAAATAGGAAAAAAACACCGACGCACAATCACTCAGACCAACTGTAATAACAAAACACAAAAGACAGTAATAGAAACACATTATCATCAAATTACAATTCATACAAATTTGAGTTTTATCGCCATTATCGCTACAACAAAATTTTCTAATTAAAACATTGCTTTTTATGTTTTGCAATTAAGGACAATGTACTTTATTCCTTTCGTTTCGTTTTGGATTTTTTGCTTCACTGGAATATATGAAGAAAACCATTGAAATGACAGACAGAATGAATGTTTGAATAACATAAAGAAATGTCACAATGTTATCATAAATCCTAAGAGATGTTACAAAAAGAAAAAAGAGAAAGAAAAAAATAAAATGAAATTGTCGAAAAGCATTTTCTACGCATTTTTTTCTGGGAATGAAGCGTCAGAAAAACATTCGCACTTACAATGAAATGAAATGAATATATTTTTATAAAGTACATTTTCCCTTGACAGTGGGAAATATGCAATTGTTATGTCTCAACTTCACTTCACTGTAGGGAAAGGCTATGTACGAATTGTCGTTTCGTTGGTGACACTTTATTAGTGACAGCACTGCCTCAACAAATTTACTATTGGTGAGTTAAAACATTTTTTATATCTATTAATTACGATACATGGGGGAACGGCCATACATGGAAATATTGCGAGAAAGGCAGCACCTCATCTATCGGGGCGCTCACAAGAAATCCTAATGACGAAAAATCGTATAAAAAAAGTTAAAATATGGCTACAGTTCTAACCACATTTCTTTTGTGGAATTGTTTTGTACATAACACTAGCTGGACGCGGTCAACTTCGTTGTCCCAAATTTCAGTTTACCGAAATAGGAAGATATCATGTGCTGCGTATAGGAATCCGAAAGCACATATAATAAATGTAATAACCTTGACCAAATAGTTTACCTCAAACGCTACTACCACTGTGTGTGCAAATGCACTTTAAATATGTATCCTCGATAAAAAAATTTACCCTCATGATTTCGAGCCGATAATTTGAATGACATTAACCATTTTTGCCCCGTGACTTTGCTTTTTCGAGATATTTAGCTACAAATTTCACTGGGTAAACAAAGTAAATTTAAACACAATTTTAGTATAGAAGGTTTCGAAATAGATGTTGCATGTCAAAGAACAAAATAAAGGACACATTCCTCTCCTAAAACACACACGCTCATCCCCTTACCACTAAAAATTGTTCTTCAATATTAATGATATATCAAAAGTCGTAGAAATTGATGTTTTTTTTTGATGATGTATTCGACAAAAAGATTTCATGTAAAAATGCACTTTAATGGCAATCCATAGTTTTTTTAAATGTATACACCGAATACAGTTTGGTTGCCTCAACCGAATTTTTTGCCAACCGAATTTTGGTAGTTCTGTCTACTATCATGCGATTCCACCAGGACAAACAACATTTAGGTTGTGGTATACTTCTGCTTCCATGTTGACAACAATCATATTTGATTGCGCCAACTACGAAAACCCACTGTTTTAATAAATTGGTTGTTCGGACAATTTGTCAGTCATATACTACCTACAATTAATTATAAACAGTTTTCATTTATTTTTATTCTATTTATTTAACAAAAAACCAAACAATTCATAACAAAATTAAAAATCCCATATTACAAATTCGTCACTATTATGAGATGTGGAAATATTTAACTCAAATTTAAGTACACGAAAAAAAACACAAAACTTTTATGCAAATATCGCTTAACCCTTTGCTTTTAATTTCATGATCGTTCCTTTTTTATACCCTACACCACACTGTGGTACAGGATATTATGACTTTGTGCATTTGTTTGTAACACCCAAAAGGAGAAGAGATAGACCCATTGTTTATTATACCGATCGACTTGTAATTACTTTCTGAGTCGATTTAGCTATGTCCGTCTGTCTGTAGATGTATTCTTGTAATCAAAGTACAGGTCGCAATTATGGTCCGATCTCAACGAAACTTTGCACATATCTTTCTTTTGGCTCAAGGACGATTAAAATCGGTTCATATTTACATATAGCTCCCATATATATGTACCTCCGATTTGGCATATATGCACTGTATAAGCAAAATTTTTGAACCGATTTGTACAAAAATTGACAGAGAGTAGTCTCGTGATACACTTAGAGATAATACAAAATTTGGGGGAAGTCGGTTCAGATTTAGATATATCCCCCATATATATTGTTGAAGCGTGTTCAACAACCTTTTAGCATTTTAAGTTTCTTTTTTCAATACTGCCATGTAACAAACTGAATTCCCAATATATTGCCTGAATTAAAATGTAAACTGAATTAACGGTCGTTAGGACCAATCTCTTTAGTTCCCTCTAGCCTTAGTTAGTTTGTAGCATATGACAACTCTTTTTTCAATGATAGCCGTACTGAAAATCTTTTACTCATCGGATAAAGAGTTTCCATCTTAGTTTTATATTCCAATTACTGTGGTGCTGAATACCCTGAACACCAAAAACTGTCTCTCTGTCGCTTTCTCATGAAGCAGCACAACTTCACTTGTGCAGCACCAACGAAAGCGGTAAGGCCTCAATAAACTGCAACTGAATGCTCTTAAACTTCAACTGAAATCTCTCTTTCTATTTCCTAATCTATATTTTCATAAAACAACCAAATTCCTTAGAATTTCGGGAGTTTTACTGAAAATATTACAGTCCACTCCCAGAAGTAGTCCCGGAATTGTACATAGACATGTAAGGGCTGTAGGAACTGTATTTTATATCCGATCACAGCCAAATTCGGCAGAAAGAGGTTTCTTATTACATGAAGGAATACTGCTAAATACGGAGAAAATCGGCTCAGATTTAGATATAGCCCCCATATGTATGTTACCACCGATTTGACATGTAAGCGCTGTAGAGACTGTAAATTATATCCGATCAGTACGAAATTCGGCAGAAAGAGGTCTTTTTACATGAATGAGTATTCAGGGAATATCGGTTCAGATTTATTTATTACCTTCATATATATATGTTCCTCCTGATTTGGTATCAAAGCGCTATAGAAGTTGTACTTTACTTCCGATCATTAAAATTTTTCCGAAAGATGTTTCTCAATTTAGGAACTAATATTGCTTAATTAAGCGATTATCGGTTCAGAATTAGATAATATGTTCCTACCCATTTACCAATTATTCCAAATTATTATCGGAATGACCCTTATCGCATTGTTAGGGAGGTGTAGGGTATTATATAGTCGGCCCCGCCAGACTTTCTGCCTTTCCTTACTTGTTTTTATACCCTACACCACACTGTGGTACAGGGTATTATAAGTTTGTTTCACGGCAGATGTTTGTAACACCTGAAAATAACACAGCTAGACCCACCTTAAAGTATACCGATCGACTCAGAATCACTAGCTGAGTCGATTTAACATGCCTGTCCGTCCGTCCGTCCGTCTATCCATGAAAAGTTGTTCGTCGACTACAGGTCGCAATTTCACTCCAATCGTTCTGAAATTTTGCAGTTTAGAGTATTTCGCAGCTGTTAAGATCGCTATTGAATTTGGTTGAAATCGGTTCAGATTTAGATATAGCTCCCATATATATATTTCGTCCGATTTGGCCCTTTAGTCCTATAGAAGCTGTATTTTACACCCAATCCTTTTGAAATTTAGAATGGTAGAGTTTCTTGATCCATGAACCAACATTACCGAATTTGAGGAAAATCGGTTAAGATTTAGCTATAGCTCCCATACATATGTTTCGTCCGATTTGGCCCTTTAATCCTATAGAAGCTGTATTTTACATCCAATCGTTTTGAAATTTAGAGTGGTAGAGTTTCTTGATCCATGAACCAACATTACCGAATTTGAGGAAAATCGGTTAAGATTTAGCTATAGCTCCCATACATATGTTTCGTCCGATTTGGCCCTTTAGTCGTATAAAAGCTGTATTGTACATCCAGTCGTTTTGAAATTTAGAATGGTAGAGTTTCTTGATCCATGAACCAACACTACCGAATTTGAAGAAAATCGGTTAAGATTTAGCTATAGCTCCCATACATATGTTTCGTCCGATTTGGCCCTTTAGTCGTATAAAAGCTGTATTGTACATCCAATTGTTTTGAAATTTAGAATGGTAGAGTTTCTTGATCCATGAACCAACATTGCCGAATTTGAAGAAAATCGGTTAAGATTTAGCTATAGCTCCCATATATATGTTTCGTCCGATTTGGCCCTTTAGTTCTATAGAAGCTGTATTTTACATCCAATCGTTTTGAAATTTAGAATGGTAGAGTTTCTTGATCCATGAACCAACATTGCCGAATTTGAAGAAAATCGGTTAAGATTTAGCTATAGCTCCCATATATATGTTTCGTCCGATTTTGCTCTTTAGTCCTGAAGAAGCTGTAGTTTACATCCAATCATTTTGAAATTTAGTATGGTAGAGTTTCTTGATCCATGAACCAACACTACCGAATTTGAAGAAAATCGGTAAAGATTTAGCTATAGCTCCCATATATAAGTTTCATCCGATTTGGCTCTTTAGATCCAATCGTTTTTATACCCTACACCACACAGTGGTACAGGGTATTATTTAAGTATAAAATGTCCCAAAAGTAAATTTATGTAAATAATTTATACATGAATTACAAAATTTATATATCAGAGTTATTCAATATTACGAGAGTGGTGTAGGGTATTATATAGTCGGCCCCGCCCGACTTTAGCCTTTCCTTACTGGTTTTTAAATATATTTTATTTATTGGTTATCTTTGAGCAATTGAGAATAAAGGTAAATTTCAAGACCACACAAAACTCAATGCATGACCGATAATAACGGTACATTTAAAAAAAAAACATTTGATTTCCATTAAAGTGTATTGTGGGGACCTACAGTGATTTTTTAAACGAATCTGTTTGTCGAATACATTACTCAAAAATCCACAGAGTTCTACGATTTTTGATACAACATTATTTTTGGAGAAAGATTCTCGGTTGTAAGGGGATGAGCGGGGGTGCCGGGTGTTGTGGGGAAAATAGTTCTTGAAGTGTCTCCTTTCTTTCATTATTTGACATGGAACATCTATTCCGAAGATTTCTATACTAAAATTGTGTTTGAATTTACCGTTTACTCAGCTAACTTTTTGGCTAAATATCACGAAAATGCGATGACACAGAAAAACGGCTAATCACTCACTTTTGAAGCTTTTATTCTTTGACATTTGACAAGTAGACGCTACGCCATTACTAAAAATGAAACGATACACGATTCAACAACGCATTGAAATTATTAAAATTCAAAAAATCGAAAATCATCGAAAAATCATCTAGACTGATGAGGCCCATTTCCACCTCGGTGGCTACATCAACAATCCGAATTGTCGCATCTGGGGCTTGGAAAACCCAAGAGTTATTGTTGAGAAGCCTCTCCATCCTCAACGTGGGACTGTTTGGTGCTGGTTTTGGTCCGGCGGGGTCATTATACCTTACTTTTTCCAAAATGAGTTTGGATCAACAGTTACGGTGAATGGATTGCGCTATCGAGAGATGATTAATGATTTTTTATGGTCGGAGTTGGATGGTATTGATCAGGACAACGTTCACTTTCAACAAGACGGCGCTACGTGCCACACAAGCAACGAAACCATTGCTCTGGTACGGGAAAGTTTCCGGACCGTGTTAACTCTCGAAGAGGTGATCACAATTGGCCACCGAAATCTTGTGATTTAACACCTTGCGACTTCTTCCTTTGGGGCCACGTTAAAGATAAGGTATACACCTACAGCCCAGCGTCGATTCAGGACCACAAAGAAAGAATTTGTGAGGCTATCGAGGACATAGGGCAGCTACTTTGCGATTTGGTTATGGAAAATTTCATGAAAAGGATATGGTCCTGTAAGCGTGGTCGTGGTGGCCATTTGGCTGATGTTGTTTTTCATTATTAACGGCTTCATTCCTCTTTATTATGAAATAAACATCCGTTCATTTATCGCAAAAAATGGCATTTCTCTTTGAATACCAAAATAACACCTCTTGTTGGAAAACCCTTTACTTAATTAGAAACTTATTTTAATTCACCGATCTTATCACGGCAGTTAAAATGTATAAATGCCAAAACTCAAGCCATTCCGTACAATGGTTATCCAGATATTTTTTAATCAAATATAATGGTGGGGCCTCGTACACTGATCCAATATAGCCAATTGTCTGTTAATCCACACATATTGCTTTCAAGTAATAGAATTCAAGAAAACGCCTGCAATGATCCTCTATATATTTCGTTTTCAATAATGGATTTGTTTGTGCGAAACAACGCCTTTCTAATCGTGGAAATGGTTTTCAGATATTTCGTTTTCAACTATGTAGTCATATAGGCGGAACCACGCCCACTGATCTAGTATTGCACATTTATTGTGTGGTGGTGAATATTTCTGTCAAATAAAACCAAACAAACTAGAAAACAATTGGCGGAATGGTTCTGTATACGAGTAAATATCGCTTTCAATAATAGAGTAATGTTGGCAGAACCACGCCCTCTTTTCTGAAAATTAGTATATGCTTTTTACTATGGAAATGAATCATCTTGTCGTTGGCGAGAAAAACACAAATTTTTTTTCAGATGTTATACGCATCTGAAATCTGAAAATTCTGGGAAAATATTAGAAAGCTGTATTTTGGAAGTAAAGTATTAAGAAAACGCGAGGACGGAATTTTACAAATGTAGGCCCGCTTGTAAGGTCTTGACTTGTACTTTCAAGTACATATATTAATGATGGTTAATTTAAAGTTTTTAAAAACAAGTAAAAGCATGTGACCTCACAAAATAACTCAAACCTAACGAAAATAACACCGAAAGACATAAAAAATATAGTAGATGAGGACAGTAGGAATCGCAACAAGTTAGATGCTATATATGGGAGCTATATCTAAATATGGACCGATATCTCCCATTTGCAATCCCAAACAACCTGCAACTATAAGAAGTATTTGTAGCAAATTTGATCAACCTAGCTCTATTATTGCGGACTGTAGCGTGATTACCACAGACGGACGGACGGACAGACGGACATGGCTAAAACGTCTTAGAATTTTACGACGATTAAGAATATATACTTTATGGGATCTCAGATCAATATTTAGAGGTGTTACAAACGGGGTGACAAAATGAATATACCCCCATCCTATGGTGGAGGGTATAAAAATTACCATAAAAAATATATTTGTTTTTTTTTTGTTTCTGTCAAATAAACCCAAACTAATTTGAAAACAGTTGGCGAAATTTTTCTCTATACGTTTTCGTTTTCCATAATAGAGTAATGTTGGCAGGAGAACGTCGATTTATCTAATCTATTTAATTTAATTTAATTTTTAATCTACTATATAGATAAATCGATGTAGTAGTGCTCAGATGATAACATGGTCAAAAGTAAAATAGCGGATGACAGGCTAAAATTCAAACAACACGCCTATGTCAAAGGAAGGTCAGTGGAAACAGCTCTGCATGAGGTAGTGCACCATATAGAAGAGTCCTTCAGTAAAGAAATGTATACACTTGCTGTTTGCATAGACATTGAGGGCGCATTTAACAATGTAAAGACCGATACAATTATCCAGTCCTTAGACGAGTTTCAGGTTGACCGGGCGCTGAAAAACTGGATCAACAATATGCTAAGGAATAAGTGGATTATTTGTGGGTCATATGACATACAAATTTGAGATAAGGTAAATCGAGCTATAAGTTCAAAATGGGGACTACGTCCAAATATGACTCACTGGCTTTACATGAGCGTGATTAGACCAATAATCACTTACGCTTGTGTAGTGTGGTGGACATCAATGGACAAGAAGTGCAACGTAATACCATTGCAAAAAAGTCAACGTATCAAATCAAGAACTGTGTTGGACTGTAAAAGAACGATAAATGATTACTCAGCCCATGGTCAATTGCGTATTTGCTGGGTACCAGGACACAACGGAGTGATTGGAAATGAAAGGGCAAACTGCTTGGCTTCAAAGGGCAGAGAACTTCGAGTAATAAACTTGGAAAATTGGAAACCTTTCGAAGCCACGAAAAATGAGTTGAAGCACTGGGCAGTGATGGCTCACAAAACTGTGTGGAATAGCGCAACAGTAGGAGCAACTGCATAGATACTGTGGGGCGACCCAAATGAAAAGAAAACAAAAAGTCTTCTGAAACTAAACAAGATCGATATTGGTAAGATGATGAGTGTTCTAACGGGACACTCAAGCTTACAAGCACATCTTTATCGCATATAACTAGCAGGAAGCGACGAATGCAGGGCATGCAGGGAAAACATCGAAACGATGGAACATGTTCTGTGTCACTGCCCGGCTTTCACACATGCAAGATCCCAACATTTCGGGTCCGACATATTACCAGACTTGTCTCATCTCCGAGAATATGACTGGAAGATACTGAGAAAATTCGTGTCTAGTACTGATTTTCTGTAACTCGTGAGGTATAAAAATAATAAATAAATAAGGAGCGCACAACAGGCCGAACCACTGGCTTAAGTGTATGTTCATGGACATGAGACGTTTAAACGTCTCCTCTCTTCAACCTAACCTAACCTAACCTAGGGCTCAGATGCAAAATATGACTTATATCAACTCAAAATGAAAAAAATTTCAGTGTATGTTAATAAAGGGTTTTCTAATTTCAAAAAGTTAGTCGAAGTCAACATTTTTGTCATGCTAAAGATCATTTACGTGCAACGTTTGTAAAACATTAAAAATTGAATTCTGAGTTTGTGTCGCAACATTAAGAGCGCTAACTCCAATTGTCAGCCGTACTAATCGTCCCCCCGACAGGCTATACGTGCTATAGTAGATAAATTTGAATCCAAATTTTCATTTGTGGATGTTGCGGCGCCAAAGAAACACCGTACCTCTCGAAGCCACGAAAATATCGCAGCTGTAAGTGTATCCGTTTAAAATGATCCATGTCGAGTCCACGTTGTTCTCAGGAATGCCCAATTCTTGCGAAAAGATCTTGGCCTACATCCTTATAAGATAAAAATGACTCAAAAACTAAAGCCACTTGATCATTTGAAACGCCGAAACTTCTTCGATTGGGCTCTGGCAAAGTTAATGTTCTGTCCTTAATGGAAAACCCGATAGTAAAAATATGTCAAAAATTATGAAAATATCGTCTGAATTGTATTTTCTTGCAATGACATATTTCCATTATATAGGGTTATCCAAGTAGAGATACTTTTTTCAATAGCCTTTTTTGGACAGATCACGTGTGATTCGTGTCATGCTGTTATGTTATTTTTGTTAAGTATTGCTTGGCATTTCAGCATGGAAAGACTTACGCCTGAACAACGTTTACAACGTTTTGACAACAAATTGACAGATTAATTAGTGTAATGTTATAACGGGTGATCCAAGTAGAAATACTTTTTTCAATAGCCTTTTGTGACAGATCACGTGTGAGTTGTGCCATGCTGTCATGTTGTTTTTGTTAATTTTTGTTTGGCATTTCATCATGGAAAGACTTATGCCTTATTCGCCAGTTACCAGTCGAAATGCTCGAACGAGTCATGAAAATTGGACACAACGGATGGACCATCTGAGACGTAGCTGCGGCTAACATTTGATAGACATAATCTTCAAAAAATAAATGCCACAGAATGTTCTTTCAAATGATAATAAACACTCCCCATTCAACTTGAATTTTCTGTGTTTTTTTCTTTAAAAAAGTAGGGATTTATTTTTTGAAATAAATATTTACGGGAACAGTTTTTGGCCTCCAAGAAATTTTTTTTCATTTTGAGTTCTTACCCTTTTGTTGAACAGGTGCGATATATATAGAGGCTATATCTAAGTTTGAAACGATTTTCATTAAAGTAGGCAGTATTTATGTATATTTCCATTAAGAAACTCTATCATGTCAAATTTTATTTGAAAATACAGAGTGCCGCAGAATGAGCTATATGGTTTAAATGGTTTATAAATTTTTTATTTATGCGATTATTATAATTTTTTTTTAAATACAGTACATTATTGGGGAATTTTTTGTAATTAGATTTGAAAAATTATACCCTGTAAGTGATGTCAATTTTCTGCTTCGCACATACGTGCTCTTTTTAGCATATTTTCCATAACTTTTCGCAAATTTTCGGAAAATTCAGTTATTTTTGTACGTTGTGCGATTCAGAATTAATTCCCCAAGTCTCCTTCACAAAATGCTGAAAAAAAGAATGAATAATAATTAAAAAAGTTATAAAGAAATGAAAACATATAGCTCATTCTGCGCCACCCTGTATTATAACTTTTTAAAGAAGTGGGGGATATGAAAAGAACGAAAAATTTCGCAAAAATTAACTTATTTTGGTACGTTGTTCGATTCATAACACAGTGCGACAGTCTTGGCGAGTAGAACAACGTTTGTTCTACGAAATTTGCCGGACAACCCCAAAATCCGGATTTACGGGTAAAAAAACAATATTATTGACTTTTTTCACTTGATCGCATATTACTTTGTTGAATATTAACCATTTTTCAAACTCTAAACGAATTTGGAAAGGATAGACTTAGACCTTTCGAACGATATGTATTTTGTTTATTCCAAGCTGGGAATATAGGTTTATTTGTCCTATTTGTGAGATAACCGTGCGATTAATTAATTTACATATGAACTGTTTATTTTGAAAGTGGCGGTAAACGCTATTCTATTTCTGAACCAAGAATAGTATCGTTGGAAGGCTATGTGAATAATAGATATATATTATTTACATGCAGTTCATCTCAAGACTTCAATCTTTCTATATTATGTGAACATTTTCGCATTCTAGTTTTATTGACCACCTTTTTCTAATGTTGAATCGAGTAAAACTGAATGGCGTTTACGCCACTTTCAAAATAAACAGTTTATATTTAGCATATATTATAAGGAAAAACTGAAACCAGTCTCTTAAAAATCCGTTTACAATTTTTGTCATTAAATCAAAACATTTTTTTAAAGTGAAAATAATAAATTCTATCTCAAGTCACCAAGTTTCTTTCGATACACTTTTGTTTGTTGAAGTTCCATTACAAAGATACTTAATAAATTTTGAGAAAATTTTAAGAAAACAATTATGATGGGTTTAGATTTATCATCCAAATCATGATTTTAAAATTCTGAAATTTTTCAAAAATGTACATGTTTAATTTTTCCTGTAAGCCTATGTTATTTTAATAAAAATATTATTTTTTAATTTTTCATTAAATATTATAAGAACTATGAAATGCAATCACCATCGAAGTGTGTTTAGATTTCGGCCATACTGAAAGTAAAATCTCTTTTGCTTTGCTTTATTTTATCGCATCGTTTTAGAATATGTCAACAACATTTAAATGTTGAGTGTTATAAAGAAGACACTTCTGATGAAATGCATTCTCAGAAATATACAATTCTTAAAGACGAATGAACATAGCAATTATAAGATATGCAAAATACATACACATTTTAATTTACTAAGTAGAGTAAATGTCTATGGATAATCTTCTAAATTTATGGCAGAATTTTTTTCATTCCAAGTATCACAATCTCACTGTATATATGGCTTTGTGTCATTCTTCTTGAGAAAATTGTCAAAAACAAATATTTTTATGAAATATATCATAAGTCATGTTCAAGTGTACCCCCACTACCCATGGATCACATCGCATTCGGCAGAATAATAGGAAATGATTTGCAATGACGTTCAAAATCTAGGTCGAGGGGAACAATTTAAATTAAGCCTAAATATTTCGTGACTTTTATGATGCCAAGAAATCCATTAATGTTAGTCATTTGTATGGGATATAGCAAAACATTTCCCAAGGAATACATTTTTTAATGTGAGTGTTTCTTTGTGAAATTAAACGTATGTTCTCAAATTTCTTTGACATGTCATCGTGTGGTCATGAGGAAGTCAATACGATTAGTGTCTTTGTAAAGGGACAAAACATGAATAGTCCTATAATGGGTCCGTTTGAGCGGTGCCTATTTTTGCCAAATCGTTTGAATATGGCGTTACGTGGCTGTGACCCTTGTGTGCGGGCTGTATCAAATCATGGACATAGGGCGATTAACAGTGTTCCTGTAAATGGTTCCCAGTAATACTGAACGAAAAAAACCACGATGGAAAAATTCAACAATTGATTTGACTTATAACATTTCAATGTTTTGATTCATGTCATTCTTCGGCTTTGCACAAGCTTGACCTTAAGGCATAATTTATTTAGCACAGTGCCCTTTTTTGGCCCAAGGACGATCCCTATTGAAATTGGTAAAAAATCGGTTCAGATTTAGATATAGCCCCCATATATATGTTACATCCGATTTGAGATGTAAGCGCTGTAGAAACTTTTTTACATATCAGATCAGTACGAAATTTGACAGAGAGAGTTATCTTATTACATGAATGAACTCTGCCAAATTCGGGGAAAATCGGTTCAGATTTAGATATAGTCCCCATATATATGTTTCACCCGATTTGACATGTAAGAGCTGTAGAAACAGCTAGAGTTCTCTTATTACACGAATGAACTCTGCCAAATTCGGGGAAAATCGGTTCAGATTTAGATATTGTCCCCATATATATGTTTCACCCGATTTGACATGTAAGCGCCATAGGAACCGTATTTTGTATCCAATCAGTACGAAATTCGGCAGAGAGTTTTCTTTTTACATGTTTGTACACTGCCAAGTTCGGGTAAAATCGCTTCAGATTTAAACATATTCCCAATAGTCCCACGAAATTCGGCAGAGAGTTGATTAGGATTCTTCCCCCTCAGAAGTAAAGGGTCCAGCAACAGGGACGCTACAAAAGTAGACCGACAGGGACAGCAAACGACTCTTCAGTAAGGTTTGCCATTTCATGATGGAAAGATATACGAGCCAACAACGAGTCGAAATTATTAAAATTTACTACCGAAATTCGGAGTCAGTGGTTCGGATTTTCATCGAAAAATCATCTTTAGCGATGAGGCTCATTTCTGGCTGAATGGCTTCGTCAATAAACAAAATATGCGTTATTGGTCACACAGCAATCCACACGTACTCCATGAGTCATCATTGCATCCCGAAAAAATTACGGTTTGGTGGGGTTTATAGGCCGGCGGGTCATTGGGCCGTACTTCTTCCGTGATAATCAAGACCGGCACGTTACTGTGAATGGGAATCGCTACCATTCAATGATAACCGCATATTTTTGGCCCCAATTGGATGATATGGACTTGGAGGACATGTGGTTCCAACAGGACGGCGCCACAAGCCACACAGCGAATGCAACAATCAATTTATTGGAAACCAAGTTCGGAGAACGTGTTATCTCACGAAATGGTCCGGTAGATTGGCCGCCTCGGTCGTGCGATTTGAACTTCGTACGAATATCGAACGTGAAATTGCAGCAGTATCGGCCGATTTATGCTTGAAAACCGTCGAAAATTGGGTTCAGCGTCTGGACTTCTGCAAGCGTGCCCGTGGTGGCCATGCAAAAGAAATAGAGTTCCATACATAATGGCATCGAACGTACTTTCACAAGAATAAAGAGGTTCATTGATATCCAAAACCATTTTTGTTTTATTTAAAAAAACTTTTGTAGCGCTCTTATTGAAAAACCCGATATTACAACGTCGTCTGCGTAACAGACTGGTTTAAGTCCTTCTTCCGTTAGTATCCTTAGGAGACTATTTATAGTAGTGACTCACAGGACTGGTGATAATATACCACCCTGTGGTGTTCCCTGTGCTACTCTGTCACTTATTTTTATGTCGTGGGACCCGCAATTTATCCATCTATTCCTTAGCATCCAGTCTCCGAGAGGCCGGTCCACCTGAAACTGGTCTAAGGGTTGGAAGAGTTTGTCGGTCCGTACATTATTGAACGCCCCTTCATTGTCAATACATACCGCAAGTGTATACATCTTCCCATTGAAGGATTCTTCTATATTGTGTACTACCTCGTGTAGGCCGGTGTCCACACGGGGCAAAATCGCCTTTTTTGATATGTTTGAATCGAAAAAACATATATTTGGAACACAAATTTTTAAATATTATATATTTCTTAGCAAATAATCTTTATTTGAAAATCAATAAAATATATTTGGAACGCATATATTAATATATTACAACAAATTATATTTGCAAAATAAATTTCTCAAATAAAATATGTGTTTAAATATAAATAACATTATTATTTAGGAATTTTTCCAAATATATTTTATTTAAAAAGATTTTCAAAACTTGTGCTGGCTTTTTCGAATTTCAGTTTTAATTTTTTCTTGGTTTCGAATTGTACCTCCCAATTATGATACCATATGCAGCATTAACATATGTTTTATATCAATCATTTAAAATTTCTGAGTTAGTATTCCAAGTCACATTACCTGTCAATCCTCCAATTAATTTATTATGATCCAAGATTATACGATTTCAATTATTGTTATTTATAATTTTTACGAACATTAAAATGTTAAAAAAAAAATAACTGAATTAGTAAAAAATTTAACACAACGCATTTTCTGAATTTTTAAGTTCAAATAAATATTTGTTGCGGAAATAACAGTCCCAAAAAAAAACATATTGGGATGTAAACAAAGATTCCTTTAGAATAACGTTTTCCCAAATATATACTTTTTGTGTGTACCAAATATTATATGTTTAGAGTGTACCCTAAACATATATATGTTTCAAGCCGAATATGTTTGGGACAATATACTACAGAAGCGATTTTTTTTCAGCGTGCACTGATCGCCCTTTAACATAGACATTATGTCTACATTTTAGCATTTCGCCTGGTATCTTACTTTTAATCATGGTATCCACTATACGTTCCATGGTTTTGAGTAAGAAATATGTTAGGCTTATTGGTCTATAAGCCTTAGGTGTTGCATAACTTGCCTTGCCGGGTTTAGGTATGAAAACTGCTCATGCCTCCTGCCAGGCTTTCGGTGTGTATGCGAATTTTAGACATGCTGTGAAAATAGCGGCTAGATGAGTTGATATGTAATCCACCTCCATCTGTGGTAGTGCCGGAAATATTCCATCAGGTCCTGATGCCTTAAATGGTGAAAAGCTTCTTACGGCTTCTTTGACCATATGGTCTGTAATGATATAACTTTGTTGTTCTTCATTTTCTCTGTAGTTCGGTATCTCAGTCTGGCCCGTCGTACCTTGCGGAAAATGGGTGTTCATCAAAAGCCTTACCATCTCTTCAGTTGAGTCTACTCTTCTGCCCATATCGTCTACCATTGTTTCGGTTTGGGTATGGGTTTTTGAGAGGAACTTTTTAATTTTAGAAACATCGTTAACGCTATCGACCTGTTCGCAGAGTTTCGTTTTCCTGTTCTTGTGATTTTGTTGTATTCTCTGAGACTTCTATGGTAGTCGACCCAGTATACTGGAGATTTTTTACGGCGTGCCCCATTGTAAAGTCTACGGACCTCTTTCCCAATGTTGCGAATCTCCCCGGTCATCCAAGGCTTCTCTTGGGCTGCTTTCCTTTCTCGAAGCGGACAGCTGTCTTCGAAAGACCTTACTAATATATCCGTAATGTAATCAACATTAGTGTCAATATCTTCAACACTTAGGCACTCAAAATGTTCATGCCATAGTCTTTCTCTAAATAGCTTCCCGAATTTTGTCCATTTAGTTTTGGCCTTATATCTGAAACTTACTGGGTTCAGCGATGGCCGTGCTATCTTAAACCTTATGTAACGATGATCAGAAAAAGAATGTTCATTAGAGACCCCCCATTCCTGTATTTCGTCTATTAGATTTTCTGAACATATTGTTATATCTAATATCTCTTCCCTTATTCTATTAAGGAAGGTATCCATGTTATCTATGTTAAGTGTTATTAGGTCCGTTAGTATTCAAGAATCCTACTAGGGCCTGGCTCCGTTTATTAATGTTAGTACTACCCCACGCGACGTGGTGTGGGTTAGCATCGCAAACTTCTAGTACTTCGTTACCTGTTTGTTTGACTTTCCTCACCAAGCGTTGTAATTCCGACGTGGGTGGTAATGTCGGTGAATCTTTCGATTCGGCAGATATACTGATGCTATGTATACACTTCCATTCCCTTGTTTCAGTACTGTAGCATCCGATGTTGACAACTCTGGAGAAAAAAGATAACATACATTTTTGTGACATATAATACAAGACCTTGGTCTAGTTCCTGTATATGCATAAAACAGTTGGTAATTGACCTTGTTTAACCCAGTAACCTTGTTTCGAATCGTCCATGGTTTCTGGATTAAAGCAATATATATATATATGTCCTTTATTTACAACTGAGTTAAATTACATAAAACAATTGTAAATGGTTCAAAGTGAACATAGGGCATCGACCAGCTCTCTCCATTTTACTCTATCGTTGGCCAGTGTTTTTGCATGGTTCCAGGGTATTTGGGCTGATTCCAATTCTCTCTTAGTGCAGCGTATCCATGTGTTTCTTGGACGGCCTCTTCTACGTTGACCTTGGGGGTTCCAGTCCAATGCAGCTCTAGCGATATCATTTTGTGGTCGGCGAAAGATGTGTCCTAACCATGTCCATTTCCTTCTTCGGATTTCGACTTCGACGGGGCTGGTATTTGTACGTAGTAGCAGTTCTTCATTAGAAATGCGGTTAGGCCAGAAAATTCTTAAAATTTGGCGCATACAGCGGTTTAAAAAAACTTGGATTTTGCGAATTGTCGCATGTGTCAAGCTCCAAGTTGTGCAGCCATACAGTAAGATGGATTTGACGCTGCAGTTGAAAATTCTTATTTTGGTTGTACGCGAGATGTTGTTGCTTCTCCAAATTTTACTTAGTGTAAGAAAAGCGCTTCTAGCCTTATTAATACGATCGCTGATGTCTGCCTCTGATCCCCCGTTTTTCGTTATTTTACTACCAAGGTAGCAAAAGCTATCGACGTCTTCGATGGCCTGACCGTCTATACAAAGCGGAGTTACATTTGTTGTTCCTACTCTCATGAGCTTGGTCTTTTTAGCATTTATCTTTAGACCGACTTTAGCAGCATTTTCTATCAGGCGTTCCAGCTTGGCTTTTATATGTTCAAAACTATGCGCGAAAAAACATATATCGTCAGCGTAGTCGATGTCGCCAAGAAAGTTGTTGACGTTGCAACGGATGCCATATGGTGCTTGGTTGTTTGTTGCTTCTAAAGCCGAATCCAGGAGAATTAGGAAGAGAGTGGGCGATAGGATGCATCCTTGTTTCACACCTTTGTGGGTCCCGAATGGTAGACTTTCCCTTCCATTAAAACGAACTGTAATTTCAGCATTTCTGTACAGCTCACTAATCAGTGTAACAATTTTTGTAGGTATGCCTTTGTTTATGAGTGCGTTCCACATACCGTCGCGCGAGACAGTATCGAAAGCTCGCTCAAAATCAATGAATAGCAGATATAGGTGTGAGTTGAGTTCTACTGACTGTTCAATGATTATGCGCAACGAGTTAATGTGATCAGCACAAGATCGCCCTGATCGAAAACCAGCCTGTTCTATGCGCAAAATTGAGTCAAGCGCAGGGGAGATGCGTTGAAGTAGCAGACTTGCCATAACTTTGCTGATGGCATTTAACAAAGTTATTCCCCGCCAATTTTTACATTAAAGCAATATGAGTCTTAAATTTATTTATTATTTCCATCAAGGCGTTGCTTGCCGTCTCGCTCCGATGGAGGTTTATCTGGATGACTTCAATCATTGATCCTCCAGTAACCGGGCTTCTTGGGAGTCGGAGATGGTAGATTCGGCTCCCTCATAATTTTTTGGCTGCAGTGGGCGCTTATCTTCATCGCTGCCTTTATTATTTAGTGGCTCATTTTGCCGGTTTCCAGCGCCAACCAAGGACTTACCAATTTTGAAGAAGACTGCTCTGTTCACATAGAACGCCATACCCTTCGTCTTGACCAGGCTGGCCATGGAGAGCCGATCCAAACCCACCACAAGGAGAGTGCCATCACGATCATACTCTCTGTGGAAGACTTCTCACCTCTTCACGTCCAGTCCCTTGTTTTGCTGGCCAAAGAGTTTGAGCATGCGTTATGATATGAAATTGCTGCCCCATCCTTTGACGTGTACTGTCGTTTTTATGAGCTGACATCATCACCAGTTTCAGCTTTGCGCCTTCCCAGGGAGAGGGGATGCTATCCACAAGCTCTTTAAGGGTCTCTATATAAGCTGGTGACACGAAATTCATCCTCAGTGTGTCCCCTTTGAACACGCTGCTCATTATCTAAATTGGGGGCCCGTCGTCGGTGTTTAAGCTAAGACAGTAGTGTTAACGTATTCGTTTGAGCCGGAGTCGGAATCGGAATCGGTTTCCCTACCTGTACTTGAAGGCTGGGTCCAGTTTATACTCTTCCGTGGTTTCTCCTTTTCCTTCTCTTTTCCGCCCACACCTGTAGGAGGATTAGTTGCGCTTGTTCCAGTTACTACGACTACAGGTGCCAAGGCAGCCACACCTGTAGGAGACATTGACAATTTTTTAGGCTCGCTATTCTTGGATAACGACGACACATGACATGCGACCTGTACTTTGATTACAAGAATACATCTACAGACAGACAGACGGACATAGCTAAATCGACTCAGAAAGTGATTACAAGTCGATCGGTATAATAAACAATGGATCTATCTCTTCTCCTTTTGGGTGTTACAAACAAATGCACAAAGCCATAAAAGTGTATTGCGGAGAGCTATAGAGATTTTTTGCAAGGAATCTTTTTGTCCAATACATCAACCAAAAAATCCAACGATTTCACGTCTTTTGATATATCATTATTTTTAGAGAGGGGTTTTTAATGGGTAAGGGTGTGAATGGGGGTGTTGGATATTTTGTGAGAATACGTCTTGAAGGGTTTCCTTTCTTTCGTTCTTTGACGTACCTTTAATTCCGAAGCTTTCTATACCAGAACTGTTTCTGACTTTACTAACCCTTCCTTTACCCGTATTTATTCCTTGGGGATAAATACGATATATTTCAAAAACCACTGGGTTGTTATAAAAGTGTTCTGTGGGTACCTATACTGCTTTTTAACATGGAATCTTTTTTTCGAATACGCCATCTAAAAATCCACAAATTTCTACAGCTTTTGATATATCATTAATTTTGTTTGGATGTTTTGGGATAAATACTTCTAGGAATGTGTCATTTATTTTGTTCTTTACCATGCAACATCTATTTCAAAACCTTCTATACATACTAAAGCAAAGTTTGTGGCTAAATATCTCGAAAACGCGATGTCACAGGAAAAAACTGCTAATGCCATTCCATTTAGCTGGTCGAAATTATAAGGGGTAAGTTGTTTTCATCAAGGATACATTTTTAAAGTGCATTTTGCACACACAGTGTACAGATTTTCCGCAAATGTTGCAGTGTTCATTCATGCGATGAAAAAGCTCTTTCTGCCGAATTTCGTACACGGGGAAAATCGTCGTTTCTGATATATTTGAATTGAAAGAAAATATATTTGGAACACAAATTACTAAATATTATATATTTATGGACAAATAAATCTTATTTGAAAATCAACAAAATTTAAAAATGTTCATATATTAGAACAAAATAGTCGAGTACGTTTATAACGAACTCCCAGGGACTAAGTAATTTAGTTCGTTATACATGAAGTTCGTTAAATCCGAGGTAAAATTCAAAAGAAAAAAATTTGACAAATAACTATATTATTTTGCATTTTATAACATTTTTATTGTTTTATTATAAAAATAAGAAATCAATCAAATTACCAAATAATTCAGTGATAAGAAATACAACAAAAAAACCAGTAAGGAAAGGCAGAAAGACGGACGGTGCCGACTATATAATAACCTACACCTCCCTAACAATGCGATAAGGGTCATTGCCATAATAATTTGGAATAATTGGTAAATGAGTAGAAACATATTATCTAATTCTGAAACGATAATCGCTAAATTAAGCAGTATTCGTTCCTAAATTGAGAAACATCTTTCCGGAAAATTTTAATGATCGGAATTAAATACAACTTCTATAGCGGTTTGATACCAAATCAGGAGGAACATATATATGGAGCTTTAATATAAATCTGAACCGATCTTCCCTAAATACTCATTCATGTAAAAAGACCTCCTTCTGTCGAATTTCGTACTGATCGGATATAAAATACAGTCTCTACACCGCTAACATGTCAAATCGGGGGTAACATATATATGTGAGCTATATCTAAATCTGAACCGATTTTCTCCGACCTCCGCTTACAGGTCAAATCGGGGGCAACATATATATGGGTGTTATATCTAAATCTAAACCGAGTTTCTCCGAATTTGGCAGTATTCCTTCATGTAGAAAGAAACCTCTTTTTGCCGACTTTCGCACTGATCGGATATAAAATAACATTTTTACAGCGCTCACATGTCAAATCGGGGGTAACGTATATATGGGGGCTATATCTTAATCTGAACCGATTTCTTCCAAATTTAAAAGTGTTCATTCATATAATAGGAAACCTCTTTCAGACGAATTTCATACTGATGTGATATAAAATACAGTTTTTACAGCGCTTACATGTGAAATCGGGGGTAACATATATATGGGGGCTATATCTAAATCCGAACCGATTTTCTCCGAATTTGGCAGTATTCCTTCATGTAATAAGAAACGTCTTTAATGCCGAATTTCGCACTGATCGGATATAAAATACAGTTTTTACAGCGCTTACATATCAAATCGGGGGTAACATATATATGGGGGCTATATCTAAATCTGAACCGATTTTTTCCGAATTTAGCAGTATTCCTTCATGTAATAAGAAACCTCTCTTTGCCGAATTTCGCACTGATCGGATATAAAATAACATTTTTACAGCGCTTACATGTCAAATCGGGGGTAACATACATATGGGGGATATATCTAAATCTGAACCGATTTTCTCCGAATTTGGCAGTATTTCTTCATGTAGAAAGAAACCTCTTTCTGCCGAATTTCGTACTGATCGGATATAAATTACAGTCTCTACAGCGCTTAGATGTCAAATCGGGGCAAACATATATATGGGTGTTATATCTAAATCTAAACCGAGTTTCTCCGAATTTGGCAGTATTCCTTCATGTAGAAAGAAACCTCTTTTTGCCGACTTTCGCACTGATCGGATATAAAATAACATTTTTACAGCGCTCACATGTCAAATCGGGGGTAACGTATATATGGGGGCTATATCTTAATCTGAACCGATTTCTTCCAAATTTAAAAGTGTTCATTCATATAATAGGAAACCTCTTTCAGACGAATTTCATATTGATGTGATATAAAATACAGTTTTTACAGCGCTTACATGTGAAATCGGGGGTAACATATATATGGGGGCTATATCTAAATCTTAACCGATTTTCTCCGAATTTGGCAGTATTCCTTCATGTAATAAGAAACGTCTTTATGCCGAATTTCGCACTGATCGGATATAAAATACAGTTTTTACAGCGCTTACATGTCAAATCGGGGCTAACATATATATGGGGGGCTATATCTAAATCTGAACCGATTTTAACCAAATTCAATAGGGATCGTCCTAATGGTGATGGGCCAAAAAAAAGATATGTGTAATGTTTCGTCGAGATCGGACCATAATTGCGACCTGTACTTTGATTACAAGAATACGTGCACAGACGGACTGACAGACGGACATAGCTAAATCAACTCAGAAAGTGATTCTAAGTCGATCGGTATAATAAACGATGGGTCTATGCTTCTCCTTTTGGGTGTTACAAACAAATGCACAAAGTTATAATACCCTGTACCACAGTGTGGTGTAGGGTATAAAAACATTGGGTTGCCATAAAAGTGTATTGCGGAGAGCTATAGAGATTTTTTGCAAGGAATCTTTTTGTCCAATACATCACCCAAAAAAATCCAACGAGTCGTGGAGACTTTTGATATATCATTATTTTTAGAGAGGGGTTTTTCATGAGTAAGGGTGTGAATGGGGGTGTTGGATAATTTGTGAGAATACATCTTGAATGGTTTCCTTTCTTTCGTTCTTTGACATACCTTCTATTCCGAAGCTTTCTATACCAGAATTGTTTCTGAATTTACTAACCCTTCCTATACCCAGCAAACTTTGGGGATAAATACGATATATTTCAAAAACCACTGGGTTGTTATTAAAGTGCTCTGTGGGTACCTATACTGCTTTTTTACATGGAATCTTTTTTTCGAATACACCATCTAAAAATCCACAAATTTCTACAGCTTTTGATATATAATTAATTTTGTAGGAGAATTTTCAGTGGTAAGGGTATGAGCGGGGGTGTTGGATGTTTTGGGAGAAATACTTCTAGGAATGTGTCATTTATTTTGTTCTTTACCATGCAACATCTATTTCGAAACCTTCTATACATACTAAAGCAAAGTTTGTGGCTAAATATCTCGAAAACGCGATGTCACAGGAAAAAAACTGTTAATGCCATTCCATTTAGCGGGTCGAAATTATAAGGAGTAAGTTGTGTTCATCAAGGATACATTTTTAAAGTGCATTTTGCACACACAGTGTACAGATTTTCCGCAAATGTTAATATATTAGAACAAAATAGTCGAGTACGGTTATAACGAACTCCCAGGGACTAAGTAATTTAGTTCGTTATACGTGAAGTTCGTTACATCCGAGGTAAAATTCAAAAGAAAAAAAATTGACAAATAACTATATTATTTCGCATTTTATAACATTTTTATTGTTTTATAATAAAAATAAGAGATCAATCAACTTAACAAATAATTCAGTGATAAGCATTACAACAAAAAATAATGCATAACTTGTTTGGAGCATATCTAGAATAAACTAGAATAAACTATCGAAAATGTTTTAATTTTGAAAAAGACGTACTCGTAGGAGCAATTTTACACAAAATTAGAAAATAATTCACGAATAAAAACAATAAAACTTAAACTCATTTTTTGGAGCTGTTTTACTCTGTTTGAAATAATCAGTAATTTTCTTCTGTACAGATGCATTTACAACTTCTGTCTCGAAAAAGTTTATAGCTGGAAAAAAATTTTATACAACTCCGATGGATTGCCTTTGCTTTCAAGATATTGCTGAATTATTTCCAAACTATTTTAACAGCATACGCCACCCTGTATATGTATATGATATGTAATGCAACAAAGTAAAGCGATGCAACACTGCCAGTATCACGGTAACGAGCAATGGTACGAGAAACAAAAGATTTCTTCACATTTAAATGCTGGAGGGCTCTAACGATAGCAACTTGTGTTTTTCCACCCAAATATAAAGCAATCACACTATCACGCTTGAATTCCATCACGAATACCTTTTTTCTCAATGCAATAGATCAAAATGCTTTTGTAAGCTTATAAACAATAAAATGAACTGTCAATGAAATAAATCTGTCAGCTATCAGACTAGCGGTTTAGAAATGATAGCAACCTGAAGTTGGTTGCAATACATATCAGCCACCCTGTAGTTAGAAGGTGGTAACAACATTTCTGTTTCTTCGAGTTCGTCATTATCACTACCATCGTTAGAATCGTCTGATTCTTGCACTATATTGACAATATCAAAATCTGAGAGAAGTTCAGTTGTAATAAGATTATCATCCATTGAATCAAAATCTTCACATGATATATCGTTTGGATGATCAGTTGGGATAGCTTCATTTACATCGACATCCATGCTGCATTCATTTGGCATGGAATCTTGAATAGTTTTAAAGCCGCAGTGACGGAAACAATTCTCAATTGTTTTGTTCTTCACAAAACTCCAGGCCATTCTTAAGATGAATAACGCATCTAATACAGTAACTTTAGGTACTTCTGATTTCAATTCAATTGTAAGTACTTTCGCAAAATTTTTGTACGATAATGATGCTTAAGATTTTTTATAATGCCTTGGTCACACGGCTGCAAGACGCTTGTTGTGTTTGGTGGCAAAAAAATAAGTTCTATATTTTGGAGTGTGATGGATGGATGAGCAGTGCAATTATCTAAGACGAGTGCCACTTTTCTTTTATTAATGGAAAATTTATTATCTATTTTATGCAACTATCCTGTAAATATTTCCGACGTCATCCAAGCTTTCTTGTTTGCTACGTATTCTATTGGCAATGGCTTTGAATTCTTGAAACATCTTGGGTTTTTGGATTTTCCAATGACAAGTAAAGGCAACTTTCTGCATTACAACCTACGAGAACAGTTAATCGTTCTTTGGACTTTTTATCACCATTGCATGGGTCTTCTTTAAAAGCCATAGTTTTATCTGGCAGACATCGAAAGAACAGTCCGAATTCATCGCAGTTAAATATGTCGCATAGTGCATACTTCTGCAAAATTCCAGGCAATCTTATGTTTTTCCATTCCTCTGTCATATGTGGTTGTACAGTTTGGGACTCTCCACACAATGTTTTGTACTTAATACCATGACGTTTTTTGAAGCGATCCAGCCATGATGGATTCGGTGCAAACTGCACATTCAAAAGATCCCTAATGTTGATGCCTTTTCTGCAAGTAGAGGCCCAGAAACGGGTAGGTTTTGTGCCCGGCATTGACGAAACCACAATGACGAAACCAAGGGATTTCTCCAAGTCTTCATATTTAGAAAATCTAATTTTCTGATTAGTTTCTTTCACCTTATGTTTTGCAAAGGCTTCTTTAATTAGATCTTTCTTTTTTATTATTGTTGAAAGTGTTGACTTTGGAATTTTATACATTTTACATATTTCACTTTTCTTTTAGTTTTTTTTTCTAGCTAATTTAATATTTCAATTTTCTTCGATATTGCTAGGCTGTTTCTTTTTATTAAGCTAGCCATTTATATGTTGTTACACTCAAAGACAAATAGAATATAAGAAGACATTCCTTCAGGCCGAAACGTCAAAATCTATCAGTTACGAACGAATAGGAATGAACTGTCACACGCGAAAAAACAGTATTCCGCGAACATTGATTGAACTTTTTTTGCACTTATCGATTCATATTAATTTTTTAATTGTGACAATTACAAAAAATTCGGGAAAAACGGTCTGAAAATCCGCGAAAAACCTCACTCGTTGGAATCAAATTCCTATTCGTTCGTAACCGACAATTACTCGCTACAGGAAGGAATGTCTTCTTATATTCTATTTGTCTTTGGTTACACTCTCAATGTTTGTTTACAAATAAACAATTGACATAGGGTTACCAGCGTCTGTTTATAAACGAATATATGTGAGGCTTACCACCACTGATTTTTATTTAGAACATAGTTCGTTATAACCGAAAAAAAATTCATGAAAACAGCAAATAGGGACCAACAATTCAGTTTGTTATAAAAAAGTTCGCTATAAACGGTGTTCTTTATAAGAGTAAGAATTTGTATGAAAAATTAAAGCAAAATCGTAAAATTATTGTTTAGAAATATTTCCAAAAATATTTTAGTTAAAAACCAGTAAGGAAAGGCAGAAAGTCGGGCGGGGCCGACTATATAATACCCTACACCTCCCTAACAATGCGATAAGGGTCATTGCCATAATAGTTTGGAATAATTGGTAAATGGGTAGAAACATATTATCTAAATCAGAAGCGATAATCACTAAATTAAGCAATATTCGTTCCTAAATTGAGAAACATCTTTCTGGAAAATGTTAATGATCGGAAGTAAAATACAACTTCTATAGCGGTTTGATACCAAATCAGGAGGAACATATATATGGAGTTTTAATATAAATCTGAACCGATCTTCCCTGAATACTCATTCATGTAAAAAGACCTCCTTCTGTCGAATTTCGTACTGATCGGATAAAAAATACAGTCTCTACAGCGCTTACATGTCAAATCGGGGGTAACATATATATGGGAGCTATATCTAAATCTGAACCGATTTTCTCCGAATTTGGCAGTATTCCTTCATGTAATAAGAAACCTCTTTCTGCCGAATTTCGCACTGATCGGATATAAAATACAGTTTTTAGAGCGCTTACATGTGAAATCGGGGGTAACATATATATGGGGGCTATATCTAAATCCGAACCGATTTTCTCCGAATTTGGCAGTATGCCTTAATGTAATAAGAAACCTCTCTTTGCCGAATTTCGCACTGATCGGATATAAAATAACATTTTTACAGCGCTTACATGTCAAATCGTGGGTAACTTATATATGGGGGCTATATCTAAATCTGAACCGATTTCTTCCAAATTTAACAGTGTTCATTCATATAATAAGAAACCTCCTTCTGCCGAATTTCATACTGATCGGATATAAAATAAAGTTTTTATTTTATATAATTTGTAAAATTATGTCTATAATCAAAAATGTCGCAATTGTTAGTAAAATGTCCCCGGGAGCTCCCCGACAAACACCTCTGCTATTATTTGGCTGCTATCTTCTAATTGAGTTGTAGACAAACTGTAAAAAAGAAAGCATGTATGTTAGAACATATTAAAAATGTAGTAGTCCATTGTAGGGATCAAAGCGAGATGTTATCTTACCATATATGTGTCAAACCTTTTAGTCAAAAGTGAATTTTATAGGTCAATATTCTGACCCAAATGCTGACAATTCAAAAGTTTACACGTCCATGAATAGAATACTAAACTACATCAGAAAATAACATGAAAAACTTCGGGTGAAAAAAAGTGTTACATAACGTCATTAAAAAACAAAGTTTAACTGTTTAGTGTTGAAAATATCAGCAGTTTCCAGAAGTATCCAGTTGTATTGTGCCTGAATAAATTTATTTCACAATTACCATTAGCAGCTTCAGTACCTAAACGTGTGATGATTGATTGTTAATGATTTTAATTTGCTTATTCACAATTTAAGGCGTGTGGAAAAATAACCAGTTAGTCGTTAACAAAAGCAATAGATTGTCTGAGTTTCTGTTAAAATCTATTGTTTTTGTTATTACGGCTTTCCACAAAGTATTCAATATTTTCATGCAGTGCTCGATCCATTCTTTTGCTATTAACTATCTGGTTATTTTCCCACATGTCTTCATTTCATTTACCTCCTCCGATAATTAGATTCTTTGATTTAATTAATTCTTTGACTAAAATCATTTTAAGTTAACTGATAAAAATATTTTTAATTTCGACACACACGCGCACAAATACCGAACACCACAACCGCCAGTACAAAACTAAAGGCCCACCAGCATACGACTCTACGCATGCTGAGTACGATTGCAAATGTTATGAAATTGTATAACAGTGTGGAGGGAGGGATGCAGATAACTAAATATCCACCACCGTCTGTTAATAAAGCAACGCGGACAAACATGCATGCAACGTTGCAACGTTTCTTTTTGTGTTTTGTACACACACATCTCCATCTTTTTGCAGAAACACTGCAACGTCGCTTTTTGTGTTGTATACACACACATCTGCATCTTTTGAGTTATGTACACATACATCTACACATATTATTCCGTCATATAAGTAATAAAAAAAGTTATAAAACCGCACTCTCACAAAATGAAAATAAGTTTAGCTCTTTGTGCTCTCAACTCTCTTTAATATATTCAATCATGTTTAAATACAATATGGTTCCGTAAACGTTTTTCGTTTACCATAAAATAAATTACGAAAATTTTGGAATGAAAGAATGTTCGTTTACAGTAAGAGAAACTACGTTTACGATAAACTTTTGCATTCACTGCAAAAATTTCAACCGTTACGGGAAAAGTAGAGCGTTTGAGACAAAGAAAAATGTTTGCCATAAACGACGGCCAAACGTTTTTTTTTCTTTGCGTATAGCTAAATCAACTCAGAAAGTGATTCTGAGGCAATAGGTATAATAAACGATGGGTCTATTTCATCTCCTTTTGTAACAATCAAATGCACAAAGTTATAATACCCTGTGTACAAATTACTATACAATTTTTTAACTTTGCACACCATATTACACCTGAAAATACGAGTATTATTTTGTAAAGCTTCGACAAACAGTTTGTAAACCAGTGTTATTTATAATGTATTAAAAAGAAAATTTGGAAAATGAGTCATCGGTCCATTCTTTAGTATAGCCCGTATATAAAGGTCTCCTCTGATGACATTCCTTGTCGCTATAGAGAAGACATTTTCAATTGATCTGCCTGAAATTTAAACATTTTTACTTAACATTGCACTAAATGGGGCTCATCTGCTGATTTATCATCTATCAAAAGGTCCCTTCCAACTAGACTTCTTAAAATGTAGGCACTTTTTTTTGCATATTTACTAAATCGTTCCTACTAAAAATAAATCTAAATGAAATGGATCACATCGGTCCAGGCTTTAATGTGACTTTTGAAAGCGTAGACAACAAATGTAAACAAACGATTTGGTAAAATTAGTGTCTTTAGATTTTGTTTTGTCCAGTACCACTCCTTGAAAAATAGGCCATATCGGTTCAAGTTTCGATATGGCCTCCCAATTTGACGATTGCCGTCGCATTTGACTTCTTGGCTGTGTATCTGCTACGTTATTTAATCAATGTGTCTGGAATTTAGAAATGTGTACTCTTTGTAACCTCTAGATATTCCAAGTTACAGTGGTATAATAAAGCCCCTCCATTTTTCGAATGTATTGCATAGCAGAAAATAATGAAGGATATTATATAGTCGATTTTCACAATAAATATGAACAAGTTTGCAAATCAGTTGCCACGAAAAAAATACTCTCAACATAGAGTTCTTAAGTACCATTTATTTATTTGTACATATTTGTCCTATTTTATAGCTATTATTAGTGACTGTATCACTACTCACATGTTAACCCCTAATTTTATTTACAGAAAATGAACTCAAATTAAACCACAACTTTTATCTGAACCTCTCCTGGATAATTATAATAAACGCTGTGTGTACAGCGTTATTGTGTTAAACTATATGCATAAATCCCGCTTTTAGTTAACCACGTTGCGTTGCGTATGAGTATGCTTTATTAATACCAAGAATGTTGCAATTTTAATTTCAATGGAATTTGCTACAGAATATACATAAATATATAGAAAATGTTCGTTCGTTTCTCAAGTGCCGTCATTACAAGTTAACGCTTTACGTGCGTATTAAGTGAACTAATTAATAATACCTTTTTAATAGCGCGAGAAAAGAAAACTACAAACTTTATTTCAGGAACATTTTAATGATTGTGGTAAACATTAAAATCATGTTTCCAACATATTACAGAGCACCTTGGGACACTAGTACAAAAAGTTCACATGTGTGTATGGGTGTGTTGTAAACAGGGGGTGGTCGGAGGCAGTAGGCGAACACTAAAGAGTGGTAGGAGGCATGGATAAGTAGTTAGTCCGGGTGAAGAGAAAAAAACAATGAAAAACTTTTTCATTTTACCACATTGGCACTATTTAGTATAATAACAAGAAAGAGAAATCTCACATACATAAGTATGCGTATTTCTCTTTGTATATGTGTGTGTGTTTAACTGTCATATAATGTAATTACACTTCAAACATCCTCCCATAAAGTATGGCATTTAACTCTCTCTTTCTCTCCCACACAAACACGCTTGCCAAGGTATATATTTGTGAGAATGTGTGTGTGAAGGAAGCCTACAAAAAAGACTGTAATTAAAACACATTTCAATGTAGGAAAGGAATATAATAATGAGTGTGTAAATGTACAGCTTCTGACCATTGAATTAAGAAGAAGTCACAGAAATCCAGCCCGTTCTTTCCCACCTTTTACAGAGATGAAATAAAAACAATAAAACACTATGCAACAGCAAAAAATCGTTTTGAGTCGGAAACCTAAAAACTTTTTGTGTGTAGATTGAATTGGAAAAAATGTTTATGGTGAAGTTTTTTTTAAACATTTTTTTTATTCCAATTTTTATGGAAGAATCCCTTACGAAGAAAACAATGCCTAAACAAATCTATAAACAAATGTAGAAATTGTAGCAATTTTGGTAGAAATAGGGGAATTTTTACATAACCCGGTTTTATACAATAATCCGGTATACGAGTATATCAGTTGCTGCGGGCCACTAGCTTTCAAAACCGAAACAAACAAATTGTTTGCGTTTTTTTATATTTGTATACCCTACACCACACTGTAGTACAGGGTATTATGACTTTGTGCATTTGTTTGTAGCACCCAAAAGGAGAAGAGATAGATCCATTTTTTATTATACCGATCGACTTGTAATCACTTTCTGAGTCGATTTAGCTATGTCCGTCTGTCTGTCCGTCTGTCTGTCCGTCTGTAGATGTATTGTAATTAAAGTACAGGTCGCAATTATGGCCCGATCTTGACGAAACTTTACACATATCTTTTTTTTGCCCCAAGGACCTATTTAATTTGGTTAAAATCGGTTCAGATTTGGATATAGCCCCCATATATATGTTAGCCCCTATTTGACATGTAAGCGCTGTAAAAACTTTATTTTATATCCAATCAGTATGAAATTCAGCAGAAAGAGGTCTCTTATAATATGAATGAACACTGTTAAATTTGGAAGAAATCGGTTCAGATTTAGATATAGCCCCCATATATACGTTACCCCCGATTTCGCATGTAAGCGTCGTAAAAAATTTATTTTATAACCGATTGGATATAGCCCCCATATATATGTTACCCCCGATTTTATATGTAAGCGCTGTAAAAACTTTATATTTAATCCGATCAGTACGAAATTCGGCAGAAAAAAGTTTCTTATTACATGAATTAATACTGCCAAATTTGAGGAAAATCGGTTAAGATTTAGATATAGCCCACATATATATGTTACCCCCGATTTGACATGTAAGCGCTGTAGAAAATGTATTTTATATCCGATCAGTACGAAATTCGGCAGAAAGAGGTTTCTTATTACATGAAGGAATACTGCCAAATTCGGAGAAACTCGGTTTAGATTTAAATATATTCCCCATATATATCTGTGGTCACAAGGCATAACAGCATAAATCGAGTTATGCTCAAATTGAGTTTTTGTTGCCACGATGTTCCCCATATACGATTACATAATGTGACAAATTTTGGTGATGCTATATCTCGCTGTATCACTGCATTTCATAACGTACATAACAGCATATCTCAAATTTGTTCCTTTGAAAACTATACTTGTGTTTTTATTCCCTAGTTATCTTTGGACTATTGAAGTGGTAATTTGTATGAAGTCGTAACAGCATATCTGAGTTGTGTTATTAGTCCAAGTTGAACTAAGCCCTAGCACAAAAGCATAACTCAACTTATGTTGTTATTCCAAAATCTAATATTGACTACTGAATGTTGTAAATTTCGAAATCATCCTTTGATTTATCAGCATAAGTCGATATATTCTACAATATATAATAAAATTCATATTGTAATAACGACACAACTCGAGTTGTGTGTTTTGTAACTTTATTTATTTAAAAAGGGAATAACAGCATAAAACAGTTTTTAGCCTATAACATTTATAATTAAAATAATTATATAAATGTGTTCGTATTAATTAATTTCACTTCCAAGTCCTGAGAAATTGCAGGCATAAACTTCAAAATAAGTTTATAAATATTTTTTCTATATCGATTCAAACTTTTTAAATGCTCTCCTGAAAACTTGCAAAAACACACATATGCTGTTATGCCTTGTGATCACAGATATGATACCCCCGATTTGAAATTCAAGCGCCGATCAGTAAGAAATTCGGCAGAAAGAGGTTTCTTATTACATGAAGGAATACCGCAAAATTCGGAGAAAATCGGTTCAGATTTAGATGTAGCCCCCATATATATGTTACCCCCAATTTGACATGTAAGCGCTGTAGAGACTGTGTTTTATATCCGATCAGTAGGAAATTCGACAGAAACAGGTTTCTATTTTACATGAATGAGTATTCAAGGAAAATCGATTCAGATTTATATATAACCTCCATATATATGTTCCTCCAGATTTGGTTACAAAGCGCTATAGAAGTTGAAAGTCCAGAAAATAGAAATGTATACTTATAAAATTTCCAAATTCTTGTTTCATTGGTCATGCATCACATTATCATATTGCGATTGTATTGGAGTGAGCAGCTGTAAATATCGCATGCCGAGCATGCGACCAGTGGGCGTGGACCAGTGGGCGTGGACCAGTGGGCGTGGACCACTGGTCCTATTCCGCTTATTTATAAGCCAATCACGTAGACTGCTACCAGATACATATAGGCAAAATTTGAATACTCTCGCTAACAAAATGAGCAAGATAATTAAATTTCAAAATTTGGTTTATATGGGCGGTGGCACGCCCATTGGTCAGATCCCGACAATTTTTGGACCAATCAAGTGGACTGTCACCAGATACATATGTACAACATTACAGCACTCTAGATAAAAAATTGTGCAAGATATATCAATTTCGAAATTTGGCTTATAAGGGCGGGGCCACGCCCATTGGTCCGATCCCGCCCATTTTCTGACCAATTACGTAGAATGCCACCAGATACATATAAGCAACATTGCAGCACTCCCGCTAGCAAATTGTGCAAGATACCAAAATTTCAAAATTTGGTCTATGTGGGCGGGGCCACGCCTATTGGTCCGAAACCGCCCATTTTTAGACAAATCACGTAGATCGCCAACGGATATATATACACAAAATTCCAGGTCTCTCGCTAACAAATTGTGCAATATATCACATTTTTTCAAATTTGGCGTATATGGGCGGTGCCACGCCCATTGGTTCGATCCCGCCCGTTTTTGGATCAATCACATGGACTGCCATCAGATACATATGTACAACATTACAACACTCAAATTAACAAAATGTGAAAGATATATCAATTTCAAAATTTGGCTTTTATGGGCGGGGCCACGCCCATTGGTCCGGTCCCGCCCATTTTTTGACCAATTACGTAGAATGCCACCAGATACATATACACAACATTACAGCACTCCCGCTAGCAAATTGTGCAAGATATCAAAATTTGGTCTATGTGGGCGGGGCCATGCCCATTGGTCCGATTCCGCCCATTTTTGGAAAATTCACACAATCTGACACTAAATGCATACACACGAAATTTCAGCACTCTAGCTAAAAATTTTTCTCAATACCAAAATTTTACCCATATGGGCGGGTCCACGCCCACTTGATACATGTACATTCTGTGAAAATTTCAAGATGATCGGTCATGCCGTTTAGACGTCTATACGAACAAACAAACATACAAACAAACAAACCCACAAACAGACACTCTCTTTTATATATATAGATACTTCCAAATTCAGAGAAAATTGGTTCAGATTTAGATATAGCCCCCATATATATGTTACCCCCGATTTGACATGTAAGTGCTGTAGAGACTGTATTTTAGATCCGGTCAGTACGAAATTTGACAGAAAGAAGTTTCCTTTTACATGAATGAGTATTCAAGGAAAATCCGTTCAGATTTATATGTAATTTCCATATATATGTTCCTCCTGATTTGGTACCAAAGCGCTATATAAGTTGCACTTTACTTCTTATCAAAATTTTCCAGAAAGATGTTCCTAATTTTTTTATATAAGCGCTATTTTAGAGACCTGAAAGGCTTCAGCGGAAATGAAAATTAAAACATTACTTAAACCAATTATTCCAAGGTAGTACCAATTATTCCAACATACCCTGCATATATTACTTATATTGTGTATGACCATAACTCGGACTATTTATTGTGTTAAGTCTAATAATAACCGCAGTAAATGCAAATATGTGGAATATTGTTATTAGTTAAATTTTTAATTCCACACATTATATTAAACTCCTCTTTGGAATAAGCCTTGACGTGGAGAGGGAGCTAAGTACTTTCGTAAAAGAAAGGAAACTAATTATTCCAACTATTCAAAAAGAAATTCTTAATGTACATTGCCGAGGTGGTGTAGGGTATTATATAGTCGGCCCCGCCCGAATTTAACCTTTCCTTACTGGTTATGGTTTTTTTTTCGTGCCTAACAAAAAACAATTTTTGGCAAAAACAAATTTGTTTTCTAATTGTTTAAATGACAATTAATAACCTTCTGTGTCCACGTGAATGTGTCATTATTGACATTTGTAGTAGAAGACATTGATTTCAGTGTGAAGAAAATTACGGAGGCTCTTGTTAAATCATTCGAAGATATTTGTCCGCTTCGAGAAAAAAAATCTGCCTATGAGAAACCCTGGATGATGTTCGCAGAATTTACAACAGAGCTTGACGTAAAAAACTATCAGTATATTGGGACGACTACCACAGGAGACTCAAAGAATACAATAAATTCATTAGATTGGTGAAACGTAACTCATGGAGGCTTTTCTGTGAGCAGATAGACAGCGCACAGTGATTCAGAATCAAAATCCATCGACCAAAATTCAATAGTTTTTGTTGTAGTAAACAATTTTCAGTTCTGTAAAAAACTAAAATTTGAAATAATATTGAATAATATAATATTGAAAATCGGGCAATCGCACACTGCTCCGTTTCATGGACAAAAATCAGAAAACTGACATGCTTCGAATCAAATTTGTATCCCCTCACCTTAGAGAGGAGGATATATAACGGGTTTTCCAATAGGGATGATATGATTTTAAAGTGACTTTTCGGCCATTTGTAATATGTCATGATCTGTCATTTGTTTTTCATTCTATTCAGTAGTGTTTACAATTTCATCATGGAAGACATACGCACGAACAACGTTTACAAATTATTCAGTTTTATTATTAAAATAATCGTTCTCCTATTGCAACTTTTCGTGCGCTTTTGCCATTTTTTGGTCGTAATAATCGTCCAAGTGTGCTCGCTATTCATCGAATTGTTGAAAAGTTGAGCTTACATTTTCTTTACATAATGTTCAAGTGCCAATAAGACAAAGAACCGCTCGAAGTAATGCAAATATTGCTGCCGTTCAGGCAAGTGTTGCTGAAATCACAATTTGTCGATTCCAAGACGTTCTCAGCAATTGGGACTGTTCAAACCACAACCTGGCGGATTTTGAGAAAGGATTTGGGTTTGCATCCGTATAAAATTGTTCTTCCTCAAGAACTGAAGCCATTGAATTTGCTGATTTTGCATTGGAACAACTTGAAAACGACAATGTTTTTTTTAAGAAAATCATCTTCTCCGATGAGAGTCACCTTCATCTAAGTGGTGTGGTAAATAAACTAAACTGTCGATTCTGGTGCGAAGAAAATCCACAAATTATTCTTGAACAAGTAAGAAAGTTTCAGTCGGGTAAACCGACTAAGGTATACCATCACTTTGTGAGTAATGTAATTAATAACATTACACCAATAAATCTGTCAATTTGTGTGGGAGGTACCAGAAGGGGTTTTCCAAATACACATATTTTTCGGTAAACAGTACATTCTTAAATACATTGCATTGTGCTGAACTATAAGCGTTTATGTGCACTGGTATATTAAAGTTACGAGCTATGTAATTTTGGTATGATTTGGTCATTTTGTGTGGGAGGTACAAACAGGGGAGGGGTGATAACGCCCACTTTTTACAGGACTATAGGCACTATAACAGCATTACACTGTACAAAATTTCAAGCATTTGTATGCACTGGTATTAAAGTTACAAGCCGTTTACTTTTGGTACGAAACGGTCCATTTGTGTGGGAGGTACCAAAAGGGGCTGTACAATAATGCCCATTTTTTACCGGACTATAGGCGCTACAAAAACATTATACTGTAGAAAATTTCAAGCATTTTTATGCATTTGTATTAAAGTTATAAGCAGTTAAATTTTGATGCAAAATGGTCCATTTGTGTGGGAGGTACCAAAACGGGCATGCCAACTTCACCCATTTTTCTCGAGTTAATAGCGACTAATATACTAATATTATGTGCAGAATTTCAAAAGATTCGAATAAGTAGTATAGAAGTTATTAAAGAATCAATATTTCACTAAATTTTAACCCTTTGTGTGGGAGGTACCAGAAGGAGTAGACCAATATGGCCCATCTTCGAACTCATCCGGAGATAGATCAAAATATTACCACATACCAAATTTGAAGTCAATCGGTTACTCCTTTCGAGAGTTATCGTGCGCACCAGCCAGCAGACACACAGACAGACAGACAGGCAGACAGACAGACAGACAGACAGACAGACGGACGGACATTGCTCATTCGACTTAAAATGACCCAAAACGGATTTCCTCCGAACATACTTAGGGTCTTAGATCACTCCTTCGATGTGTTACACTTTTTTCCGTAGCAAATGATATATACCCTCGTCACACTAAAGTGAGGGTATAAAAACCATTACATTCACCTAAATTGACCGTTTGGTGTGGTTTTTGGTCAGGTGGAATCATCGGTTCGTACTGCCTTCGAAATGAAGCTGGTAACATCGTTACTGTCAATGGAGAGCGGTATAGATCGATGATAACCAACTTTTTATGGCCGAAATTGGAAGAAGTTGATCTTGACAACATATGGTTCCAACAAGACGGGGCTACGTGCCACACAGCAAATGAAACAATTGAATTGTTGCGAGAAAAGTTTGGAGATTCGATTATTTCAAGAAATTGTGATATTAAATAGCCTCCAAGAAGTTGTGATTTAACACCATTAGACTATTTCTTGTGGGGTTATTTGAAGTCATTTGTCATTCGAAATAAACCAGATTCTCTTTAAGCTTTACAAGTCAATATTGAACGTGCCTTTCACGACATACGACATGATTTAGTGGAAAAAGTGCTCAAAATTGGGTTCATCGAATTCGATCCTGCATTTAGAATTTAATTGTATCGATTGTACTTCACATTCAATAAAAAACTTTTGAATTTCCTTAACAATAAGTGTGTTTTTTTTTTCAAAGAAATCATATCACTCTTATTAGAAAACCCATAATTCGCTAAGAGCCAAAAGTGTAACACATTGAAGGAGTGACCTAAGACCCTCGGAATGTTCGGCGGAAATCCGTTTTGGGTAATTTTAAGTAATTTCAGCAATGTCCGTCCGTCTGTCTGTCTGTATGTGTGTCTGTCTGCTGGCTGGTGCGCATGAAAGAAGTAACCGATTGACATCAAATTTGGTATGCGATACTATTTCTCTATCTCCAGCTATGTTCGAAGATGCGCCATATTGGTCCACTCCTTCTAGTACCTCCCCCACAAAGGGATAACATTTAATGAAATATTGATTCTTTAATACCATCTACACTACTTACTCGAATCTTTTGAAATTTCGCACATAGCACTAAATTGCTAGTTGCTAACACGTCACGAAAAATGGGCGAAGTGACCACTCCCTTTTTAGTACCTCCCACACGAAAGGACTATTTTGCACCAAAAGTTACCAGCTCATAACTTTAATACCAGTGAAATTTCGTACAGTGTAATGCTTTTAAAGTACCTAGACTCTAGAGAAAAGTGGCCGTTATTGACACGCCCCTTTTTGGTACCTCCCACAAAAATGGACCATTTTACACCAAAAGTTAACAGCTTATAATTTTAATACCAGTGCATATAAATTTGTACAGTGTAATGCTTTTATAGTACCTAGAGTCCACCTCCCGCACAAATGGACCATTTTGTACTAAAAGTTAACAGATTTAAACTTTAATACCAGTGAATACAAATACATGAAATATTGTACTTTTATAGTATCTAGAGTCCAGAGAAAAGTGGCCGTTATTGGTACGCCCCCTATGGTACCACCCACACAAATAGACCATTTTGTACCAAATGTAAACAGCATTTAACTATAATACTAGTACATACTTTAAAGTTATTAAATGCGGTTTAAATTGATAATAATTTAATTAAAACAAAAAAATAAATAAATTTACAAATATTTTTTTGGACTCAAGGTGAGGGGGATTCATAAGTCGGTTTACCCGACTGAACTTTCTTACTTGGTTTGGTATCATTTTGAAGGTAATAGTGTAACTAAAAAAACTCGCAAACATTGTTTTATAGAAATGATTCTTTGAGCTACAGTGAAATTCATAGTGTACACTGAAAAAAAAATTTGTCATAAAATTAAAGAAATGCTCCAAAGACGTCCTGAGTCTTCAAAATAAGTACATTTTGTACTTAAAATTAAGAAAATTTACTTAGTATTAAGTAAATTACTTAATATTATTGAAATTATCTATATTTTAAGAACAAAATGTACTTATTTTAAAAACTAATGACGTCTTTGGAGCATTTCTTTAATTTTATGACAATTTTTTTTTCAGTGTAGCTAAAATAAATGGATTTTTTAGTTTCTTTCGTGAGTAGTTGAAAGAAAATATTGTTGAAAAATACATTTATAGACAGAATTGGATATTCTTATATTTATAAATCTTAAAAATTATTTTTAAATTATGTTTATATATTTCATTTTTAAAGATTAATATTTGAAAAATTACCAATTTTTAATGGCAAGAAATAAAAACACCACAAAATTCGGTGAAATGCGTTTTCATAATAATTTAGTTTGAGCAGTAATCTATCAGAAAAAAATTAATATCTTCTGCAATTTTTTCCGAATCATTTTTATTTTAATGTTGCCTTAAATTTCAGTTTTTTACTTAGTCGTGCTACACACGAGGCAATTTTCTCCAAGCAAGTGTCAAAGTTTGTAGGAGAGAGAGGCAGGCGGAAAGAACTCTCTGCCTCTCTCTCCTACAAACTTTGACACTTGCTTGGAAAAAATTGCCTATTGTGTGAATCTCGACCTTGTTTAAAAAATTCGTCCCCTAGAACGCCAGGAAGTATAATCGGAAGGGGCCTTTATATTTTCACTGGGGGCGATTAGATCAATTGAAAAATTTATTCTCTAGAGCGCCAAGAAGTATCTTCGGTAGGGACCTTCATATGAGGGTTATACCAAAACATGAACCGACGTACCCCATTTTTACTAGGGACGATTAGGTCCAATATAAAGTATAAATTCTTAAATTTCAATTCAATTGAAGAACATGTTCTATAGAGGGTCAAGAAGTGACATCTGTGGGGATCTTTTTAAGAGGGCTATATCAAAAATGGGCCGATATGGCCCTTTTCCAATAGCCATCGTCCCTAGTCTAAGAAATGCCTCTGTACCTATTGTCGTGATGATTGCTTTATATTTACGACCAGCACTTTGACAACAAGAATACATGCACAGACGGACATGGCTAAATCGATTTAAAAAGTGAATGCAGTGCATATGTTTGGTCGAAATGATTTAAATAACAAATATATGACAATTCCTCCCAATTATATACAATTTGTTCTAGTTACTGTAAACTTTTGAAAATTCATGGTGAATTTTTCAGAGAATCGTTCTGTAAACAGCCCTAGATGATAAAGTCACTGATTCAGTACACGCAAAGAAAAAAATCGTTATTCCAAACGAAAAATTAGACAAACGAATTTCGTTTGCGGTGTATGTTTGTCGCAAAAGATTTATGTTTATCCCAAAACCCAAAGAAAGGTTTATAGCAAACGGTTAGTGAACTTATCGTAATTGATTTATATTTATTACAAACCCTGTGAAACGTTTGGTGCAAACGGTTATTGTGTTTGTCACAAGCAATGCCTGTTTATGCCAAAACCTGTAAAACGTTTGTTGCAAACGGTCATTGCGTTTGTCACAAGCAATGCCAGTTTAACAATAAATGAGAAAAAGATTGTCGCAAAAGAATAATTTATTTGAATTATGATATTTAATATGTTTTATAAAATTATGTTTATAAACAAACATGTCACAATTTTTAGTATAATGTACCCGGGAGCTCCCCGACAAACACCTCTGCTATTATTTGGCTGCTATCTTCTTATTGAGTTGTAGACAAACTGCAAATAAGAAAGCATGTTTGTTAGAGCATATTAACAAGTAAGAAAGTTCAGTCGGGTAAACCGACTAATGAATCCCCTCACCTTGAGTCACAAAAAATATTAGTAAATTTATTTATTTTTTTGTTTTATTTAAATTATTATATATTTAAATTGCATTTAATAACTTTAAAGTATGTACTGGTATTAAATTTAAAAGCTGTTTACTTTTGGTTCAAAATGGTGCAATGGTTTGGACGCCCCAAAAGGGGCGTCCCAATAACGGTCACTTTTCTCTGGACTCTAGGTACTATGAAAGCATTGACAAAATTTCAAGTATTTATATGCACTGGTATTAAAATGCTAAATTTTGGTGTAAAATGGTCCATTTGTGTGGGAGGTACCAAAAGGGACGTACGAATTATGGCCACTTTTCTTTACACTCTAGGTACTATAATAGCATTACCCTGTACACAATTTCAAGTATTTGTATGTACTGGTATTAAAGTTATAAGCTTGTAACTTTTGGTGGCAATAATGCCCATTTTCACTGTATTGTAGGTAATATTAAACCATTACACTGTACAAAATTTCAAGTCTTTCTATGCACTGGTAATTAAGTTATAAGCTATTAACTTTTGGTTCAAAATTGTCCATTTGTGTGGGAGGTACCAAAAGGGGCGTACGAATTATGGCCATTTTTCTCTGGACTCTAGGTACTATAAAAGCATTACCCTGTACACAATTTCAAGTATTTGTATGTACTGGTATTAAAGTTATAAGCTTGTAACTTTGTACAAAATGGTCCATTTGTTTGATATGTACCAAAAAGAGCGAGGCAATAATACCCATTTTTCACTGTATTGTAGGTACTATTAAACCATTACACTGTACAAAATTTCAAGTCTTTCTATGCACTGGTAATTAAGTTATAAGCTATTAACTTTTGGTTCAAAATTGTCCATTTGTGTGGGAGGTACCAAAAGGGGCGTGACGACTTCGCCCATTTTAGGTAGTAGTGACTAATAAAGTGAAGAATTTGAGAGGATTCAAGTAAGTAGTATAGAAGTTATTAAATAATGAATATTTCACTAAATGTGAACCCTTTGCGGGGAGGTCCTAGAAGGAGTGGAGCAATATGGCCCATCTTCGAACTTAGCCGGAGATAGTAGGAAATATTACCACATAGCAAATTTGAAGTCAATCGGTTGCTCCTTTCGAGAGTTATCGTGCGCACAAGCCAGCAGACAGACAGACGGACGGACGGACATTGCTCATTCGACTTAAAATGACCCAAAACGGATATCCGCCGAACATACTTAGGGTCTTAGGTCACTCCTTCGATGTGTTATACCCTCCTCCCTAAGGTGAGGGGATAAAAATGTAGTAGTCCATTGTATGGATCAAAGCGAGATGTTATCTTACCATATATCAAACTTTTTAGTCAAAACATAATTGTATAGGTCAATATTCTGACCCAAATGCTGACAATTCAAAAGTTACCACGTCCATGAATAGAATACTTAACTACATCAGAAAATAATATGAAAAACTTCGGGTGAAAATCGTGTTGCATAGTGTCATTAAAAACAAAGTTTAACTGTTTAGTGTTGAAAATACCAGAAGTTTCCAGAAGTATCCAGTTGTATTGTGCCTGAATACATTTATTTCACAATTACCATTAGCAGCTTCAGTACGTAAACGTGTGATGATTGATTGTTAATGATTTTAATTTGCTTATTCACAATTTAAGGCGTGTGGAAAAACAACCAGTTAGTCGTTAACAAAATCAATAGATGGTCTCAATTTCTGTTAAAATCTTTTTTTTTTGTTATTCCGGCTTTCTACAAAATATTCAATATTTTCAGGCAGTGCTCTACCCATTTGTTTGCTATTAACTATCTGGTTATTTTCCCACATGTCTTTACTTCATTTACCATTTACCTATAACATTAAATTGGGGTCCGCAGTATATTTGCGAGATATCGCACCTCCGATAATTTAGATTCTTTGGTTTAATTAATTCTTTGAATGAAATCATTTTGATTTCACTGATAAAAATACTTTTAATTTTGCCACTCACGCGCACAAATACCGAACACCACAAGCCTAAAGGCCCACCAGCATACGACTCTACGCATGCTGAGTACGATGGCGAATGTTATGAAATTGTATAACAGTGCGGAGGGAGGGATGCAGATAAATAAATTTCCACTACCGTCTGTTAATAAAGAAACGCGGTCAAACCATGTATGCAACGTTTCACACACATCTCCATCTTTTTGCAGAAACGTTGCAACGTCGCTTTTTGTTTTGTATACATACACACACATCTGCATCTTTTGAGTTCTTTACACATACATCTGCACATATTATTCCGTCATATAAATAATAAAAAAGTTATAAAACCCCCACTCTCACAAAATGAAAACAAGTTTAGCTCTTTGTTCTCTCAACTCTCTTTAATATATGCAATTATGTTTAAATACAATATGGTTCCGTAAACGTTTTTCGTTTACCATAAAAGTAAATTACGTACATTTTGGAATGAAAGAATGCTCGTTAACGGCAAGAGAAACTACGTTTACGATAAACTTTTGCATTCACCGCAAATATTACAACCGTTACGGGAAAAGTAGAGCGTTTGAGACAAAGAAAAATGTTTGCGAAATACGACGCCCAAACGTTTTTTTTTCTTTGCATGTAGACACATAACCGAACAGATCGAGTTTGCAAGAAAACCGTTAATGATACGTAAAAACATTTTTGAAATCAGCGCATCATAATCCATTTAGAAATGAAGTTTCATTGTATTCTGACAACTCCTTCTAATTTTGTTCAATTCTAGTGTGGGGACGGATCAGTGTGAATCGGATATATTTTAGAAATAGAGCCAAAGTTGACTACTTTTCTTTTTTTGGATTCAAACAAAAATTAAAATTTATATTTTATTGTTTTTACGTTTTTTACATGTTTTTACATAATGCGCAAAAAAACGTTAACAAATTTTCACCATTTTCAGATTTTGAAAATTGAAAAAAGGCTATTTCTTTTTTAGACTTTGTCGAACTGTTTCTCATACATTTTAAAAGCTTTTGCACACAACATTTTTTTATAAGAAAACATAGTTTGCTTGTAATAAGTAATTTAAGAAATGCTCTTTTTGAAAAAAAAAAATATGATTTGGATCAACATAACTTTTTTCCTTTGAAAGCCTTGTAACATGGTTTTGTCGAAGGCTGAGGTAAGTTCAGTCGTCTCCAGGGTCGTCCTAAGGACCCACAAACCTTAAGAAATAAGAACACAAGGATTTTCCCTGACTAGGGCTTACAATTCAGGTTTTATTGATTGATCATTTATTCTCTAATCTACTTGTGTTTTAGTTACGTTTGATAACTACAAAATTGCTTTGGGGCCGGTTCGGCTCGTGGTGTTGGTAGCGAGGCAAGACTAGTGCTGATTGTAATCGATTTGATGATTATTAGGAACTTATTGGATGATTCAGAATGAAGTTTCGCCTATGAATTCGGCTTTGTATAGGCAGGGTGTTTGTATTCTTCAGGATCGACCTGTCGTAGATTGAAATACAGCAGTCTCGGTTGACGGGTTCGGATTTGAGGCCGTCAGGTATAGTCAGGCTGGGTGTTGTATGCCTCAGACTCGATTTAGCGTTGCTTCAATACAGCAGTCTCGGTTGGCGGCTTCGGATTGTTCAGGCTGGGTATGGTATGCCGAAGGCTCGATCTGTTGTAGATCGTCAACTCGGTTGTGGCTTCGGCGTTGTATTCGGGTATGTCTTCGGGTATGGGTAGGTATTGTATACTGCTGGTTTGATCCCTCGTGGATCAGATCAGACGAATCTGTCGTAGTAACGTTCGATAGAAGTCGTCGTAGTAACGATCAGACGAATTTCTCGTGTAGCAAAACAGAAGTAATATGTTATAATAATGTATAGGTGTCATTCCATGCCAAACGGGACGATTTTTGACATCAATATTTTTGATTGCTTCGAAATTGTTTGTATGTATTATTTTCTTATACTTATGGCTAAAATTTTCATTCTGTTAATTATTTAAAGCACATTCACAGAAATTATGCAAATGTTTTTTTTTTAAAAATCGTAAAAATATAGTTCCCATCAATTCACCACTTCCAAATTCATACAGTAGCTACTAAAGACATCTAAGAACACGACATTAAAGTTTCAAAAAGATCGAAGGGTATAATCATTTTGAAAATCACAATAAAAAGTATTAAAAGCCAAAAACATTAAAAACCAGTAAGGAAAGGCTAAAGTCAGGCGGTGCCCTACACCACTCTCGTAATATTGCATAACTCTGATATATAAATTTTGTAATTCATGTATAAATTGTTTACATAAATTTACTTTTGGGACATTTTATACTTAAATAATACCCTGTACCACAGTTTGGTGTAGGGTATAAAAACGATTGAATCTAAAGAGCCAAATCGGATGAAACATATATATGGGAGCTATAGCTAACTCTTTACCGATTTTCTTCAAATTCGGCAATGTTGGTTCATGAATCAAGAAACTCTACCATTCTAAATTTCAAAATGATTGGATGTAAAATACAGCTTCTACAGGACTAAAGGGCCAAATCGGACGAAACATATATATGGGAGCTATAGCTAAATCTTAACCGATTTTCTTCAAATTCGGTAGTGTTGGTTCATGGATCAAGAAACTCTACCATTCTAAATTTCAAAACGATTGGATGTAAAATACAGCTTTTATAGGACTAAAGGGCCAAATCGGACGAAACATATATATGGGAGCTATAGCTAAATCTTAACCGATTTTCTTCAAATTCGGCAGTGTTGGTTCATGGATCAAGAAACTCTAGCATTCTAAATTTCAAAATGATTGGATGTAAAATACACCTTCTACAGGACTAAAGGGCCAAATCGGACGAAACATGTATATGGGAGCTATAGCTAAATCTTAACCGATTTTCTTAAAATTCGGTAGTGTTGGTTCATGGATCAATAAACTCTACCGTTCTAAATTTCAAAACGATTGGATGTAAAATACAGCTTCTATACTTTAAGGTGGGTCTAGCTGTGTTATTTTCAGGTGTTACTTTATCTATTACTGTATCTGCCGTGAAACAAACTTATAATACCCTGTACCACAGTGTGGTGTAGGGTATAATTAGTATATTTGCCGCAGTGCTGACTCCAGTTAGTTGTAGTAGTTGAAATTGCCTTCAAAACACGGTAGAGCACATTAAAATCGGTCACATATTTCACAAGCTAAGGAATGAACACACGTTTCAGAAAAAACGTAATTTCGTAAACTTTAAATTGCTCATAACTCTTAAAGATTTTTTTTTTTGAAATTTTTACAAAATAATACATACACAAAATATCGAATCAACCAAAAAAAGTGATGTCAAAATCGTCCCGTTTGGAATGGAATGACTCATAGTATACAAAATTTTCATCAATGTTTTTAAATAATTCATTATTATAATAAAATAAATATAAAACAAGTAAGAGAGTTCAGTCTGGTAAACCGACAGATGAATCCCCTCACCTTGAGTACTAAAAAAATATTAGTAAATTTAATTATTTTTTGTTTTAAGTAAATTATTATCATTTTAAATTGTAGGTACTATTAAACCATTACACTGTACAAAAATTCAAGTATTTGTATGCACTGGTAATAAAGTTATAAGCTATTAACTTTTGGTTCAAAATTGTCCATTTGTATAGGAGGTACAAAAAGGGCCGTGGCAACTTAGCCTATTTTTCTCGAGCTAATAGTGACTAATAAACTAATACTATGTGTAAAATTTCAGTGGATTCGAATAAGTAGTATACAGGGTGGCTGATGAATATTGCTACATTAAGAAACTTCAGTGTATGGAATTCAGTTTTATTTTATTCATGTTAAAGCTCATTAAATTTAATTAAATATAGCTTAATTAGTTTTAAAAATAATGAAATTTAAATGCCCCCTGCCCCCCCACAAGAAAAAGTCAGGTGCAGTAAGGTCAGGCGACCTGGGGGGCCAACGGAATGTGGAGTTTCTGGATATCAGCTTATTGAGAAATTTTCGCCACAATTCTGTCAGAACAGGCCGGGCTATGTGAGGAGTTGCACCATCTTGCTGAAACCACACAGAGTTGAAAGAAATTCTCATTCGGCGTAATTCTGGATAGAAAAACTCTTCAACATGCTCAAGTGACGGCCCCCAGTAACTGTAACGGTATGACCGTTTTCTTCGAAGAAGTAGGGCCCGACAATGCAGCGTGATGAAACTGCACACCACACTGTGACATGAAGTGGATGCAATTCCGTGTCATGGAGTATCTGTGGGTTGGAAGCACTCCATATTCGACAATTTTGTTTGTTTATGTTGCCGTTCAAATCGAAATGGGCCTCGTCAGACATGAAAAGACAGTTCAACATGTTTCCGTCCTCTTCCACCATTTGAAGCATCTTCTGGCAACATTCCAAGCGAATCGGGAAGTCTGTTGAGTTCACTTTGTTGGCCATTTAAATTTTATATGGGAATAACTCCAAATCTTTGCGCATAATTGACTGCAATGACTGTCTGCTTATACCCATTTGAGCAGATAAGGTTCTTGTCGAAACTCTTGGATTGTTTTGTATGGCATCAGCTACAGCAGCGATTGTTTCCTCCGTCCGAACTGAAGGGTTTCGATGGTAAGGTCTTCTGTTGACTGTCCCATGCTCGGAAAAATTGTTAACAAGTCTCTTTATGCTCGGAGGATTGCCCTCAAACGTGCCCCTATACTCTTTTTGAACCGAAACTACGAACTTCAGTGCGTAATAGCGGCGGACAATCCAAATTCTTGTTTCAGTATCCCAGTTATCCATTTTTTGTTAAATCTAAAAATCAATCTGCAAAATAAAAAAAAAATTAACCAGATTCATTTTTTTGGTAGCAGCTTTCATCAGCCACCCTGTATAAGTTATTAAATAATCAATATTTCACTAAATGTTATCCGCTTTTGGGGGAGGTACTAGAAGGAGTGGACCAATATGGCCCATCTTCGAACTTAGCCGGAGATAGAAGAAAATATTAACACATACAAAATTTGAAGTCAATCGAGAGTTATCGACTTAAAATGACCCAAAACGGATATCCGCGGAACATACTTTGGGTCTTAGGTCATTGATATATACCCTCCTCTCTAAGGTGAGCGGATAAATATGTTACTTATAAATATGTACGTTGCAGCCTTTGAGGAATATAATACATATTTACAAAGGTTAAAGGGTTGAACAGGGTAGTTTCTGCCTGCACGAATCGAATAACTGCAGGAAAACTAAACTATTTTAAAACTATATATCTAAAAACTAATAGACATAATAGTTTTTAGACACCTATTAGAAAAGCTGTGAACGTCTAAAACTTTATAGTTATGAGTGTAGGCTCATTCCATCTATTACTACTTATAATATTTACCACTTATAATATTACTACTTATAATATAATCGACAAGTAATTCACCATTTTCGTTGATCTCAGTACTTCCCCAAATATCATGATAATTATCATTGTTCTGTTCGTTAGCCGCTCCTACACGGGGCAAAATCGCCTTTTTTGATATGTTTGAATCGAAAGAAAATATATTTGGAACACAAATTTTTAAATATTATATATTTCTTAGCAAATAAATTTTATTTGAAAATCAATAAAATATATTTGGAACGCATATATTAATATCTTACAACAAATTATATTTGCAAACTAAATTTCTCAAATAAAATATGTGTTTTAATACAAATAAAATTATTATTTAGGAATTTTTCAAAATATATTTTATTTAAAAAAGATTTCCAAAACTTTTGCTGAGTTTTTCAAATTTCAGTTTTAATTTTTCTAGGGTTTCGAATTGTACCTCCCAGTTATGATACCATATGCAGCATTACCTTCTGTTTTATATCAATCATTTCAAATTTCTGAGTATTCCAAGTCGTCATTAGTTGTCAATCATATAAGTACTTTATATTGATCCAAGATTATATGATTTTAATTATTATTTTTTTTACGAACATAAAAAATTTCTAAAAATTTTACTTTGAATTACTGAAAAATTTGACACAATTTATGTATTTTATGACTACTTAAATGCAAATAAATATTTGTTTCACAATAAGCAGTCACATTGGGATGTAAACAAATATTTGTTTAGAACAACATCTTCCCAAATACACAATTTTTGTGTGTACCAAATATTACATGCTTAGAGTCTACCCTAAACATATATATGTTTCAAGCCGAATATGTTTGGGACAATATAGTACAGAAGCGATTTTTTTTCAGCGTGTACCAGTGAGTTAAATGTACCGTGTGTCGGTGTCACCGTGCCCGTTAGCCGCTCCTACCAGTGAGTTAAATGCACCGTGTCTCGGTGTCACCGTGCCATATAAACGGAATCCATCCAAACATGGTAGTTTTCTAATTCAAGGCTGGCTGATACCATGTCTTCGCTATTAAAGGAAGGAAAATGAGGTTGTTTTTGCAAAGTATACTCTGCGTCTTTCAAACCCTGGCGCCCTCTGCCTACAAACCATATCTCCTCTCAACCACTGTTCCTACATTAGAACGCTGTCTGTTTCTCCTCGCGCCAGAAGGGTTTTAAGATCGGCTGATGCTGCTTTGGAGCTATTGAAGCCATATTTTATTTATTATACCCTCACTTTAGTGATACAAGGTTATATATCATTTGCTACGGAAAAAAGTGTAACACATCGAAGGAGTGACCTAAGACCCCAAGTATGTTCGGCGGATATTCGTTGTGGGTCATTTTAAGTCGAATGAGCAATGTCCGTCCGTCTGTCTGTCTGCTGGCTGGTGCGCACGATAACTCTCGAAAGGAGTAACCGATTGACTTCATATTTGGTATGCCGTAATATTTTTATCTATCTCCGGATGAGTTCGAAGATGGGCCATATTGGTCTACTCCTTCTGGTACCTCCCACACAAAGGTTTAAAATTTAGTGAAATATTGATTCTTTAATAACTTCTATACTACTTATTCGAATCGTCTGAATATTAGTATAATAGTCGCTATTACGTGGAGAAAAATGGGTGAAGTTGGCATGCCCCTTTTGGTACCTCCCACACAAATGGACAATTTTGCATCCAAATTTAAATGCTTATAACTTTAATACAAGTGCATAAAAATGCTTGAAATTTTCTACAGTATAATGTTTTTGTATCGCCTAAAAAATGGGCATTATTGTACAGCCCCTTTTGGTACCTCCCACACAAATGGACCGTTTCGTACGAAAAGTAAACTGTTTGTAACTTTAATACCAGCGCACAGAGATGCCGATTTTTTCTGAAGCAAAAGCGTAATGAAAAAATTAAAAAGCATAAAAAAACACGAAATTTTTTTTTTAATTAGAAAATTTTTTGTTTTAGGATAGAAATTGCTTTTTCAAGGCACTTTGGTATTACAGTAAACAAAAATTGATAGTCCAAACAAAAAAATATATATAGTATACATATTAGGGCGGGTTGATTTTTTTTCTTTTAAATCGTATAGCAAAAACGTAAACTACATAAAATTCTACGAAAATTCTCCGAAGAAACCATGTACCTAAAATAAAATCCTAATACGCGCCTCTCGACATGAAACCTTTGCCACAAAAAAATAAATGTTAGAAAAAAAGATTTTTCCAAAAAAATCGAATTTTCTGAATAAAATTGTTTAGTAAGGTAGTTTTTTGCACTTTATATCTTTTCTACACCCAAATTTTTTTTCATTAAAAACAATATTCACCCAAGTAAAAAAGTTTGTATATAATTTTATATTTAATATTTTTATAATAGATACAAAAAATTTTCTTTCATAATTTAATAAAAAAAGATTGGAAATACAAAAAAAAATTGCACTCAAAATTGTTTTCAGTATTTATAAAATAACCTTCTTTTGTTTTGATAAACAATTATTATTTTATAATTCAAATAAAAACGTGAAACGTGTTCTAACTATTTTTTATATAGAACGCAAATCAGAGAAGATGCAAATTGGGGTTTAACTGCTTTTTTGATAATTGAATATTTTGATTAGTCTCAAGACAAAACCTGTATTGCATAAACTATAATATAACAAGTAAGAAAGTTTCAGTCGGGTAAACCGACCAAGGTATACCTCACTTTGTGAGTACTGTAATATGAAATACACGAATTAGTCTGTCAATTTGTATAGGAGATACCAGAGGGGGATTAACAAATACTCCTATTTTTCGCTAAACAGTAACAGCCTGTTTCTGTAACTTAAAATGTTGCTTTCGTTCGCCTGCCAGACGACAAACAGCTGATTTGGGTTTCACTAACCACAATCACAACGACAAGTCGCACGAAAATGAACTCGTACGCAAACGTAATCATTTCAGTGTACATTTTGGTTTCTCTATCTCTCTTTGCTGTCATCTGGGCGAACACAAATGTCAGATAGAGTCACTTTATTTTATTTGTCGACTGATAGGAACAATGACAAAAAAACGGTATTAAAAGCAAAAAATAAGTTGATATTGATATAATTATGGTAAAAAAATTAAATAGTAATAAAATTGTATATATATGTATACATATTTAAGCATAAAGAAGTCAACATTTGCAGCTCGCTGAGATGGAAAAAATTCATCAGTGCACAATGAGAGAGACGGGAGAGAGAAAGAAATGAGAGTGTTGCATCAGCTCAACTGACACACCCAGGGTTGATTTTTGGCCACCGCTAGTGTAATGGATACAGAGGTGTATTTTCTAAGGTCGACCATACAAAAATGTGTGCTTTTTTAGACCGGAAGTTGTGAAATTATTGATCTGGCAATTACATTTTTTTCCAATTGGTAAATTGCTAACGTCATTGACGTAAGGCCAGGCGAACGAACGAACGATCCTTAGAGAAACCAAATTGCTGACGAAAGTGAGTGACTGGTTTTCGTTCGTAGAGACTTTCGTTAGAAATACAGAAACAGGCCGTAAACTTCAAATATATTGCCCGGTATCGAATGGTAAGCGTTTATATGCACTAGTATATTAAAGTTATGATCTATTCAATTTTGGTATGATTTGGCCATTTTGTGTGGGAGATACCAAAAGGGACGTGGCAACTTCGCCCATTTTTCACTGGATTGTAGGTACTATGAAGCCATTACACTGTACAAAATTGCAAGTCTTTTTGTGCATATGTATTCAAGTTATAAGCAGTTAAATTTTGGAGCAAAATGATCCATTTGTGTGGAAGGTACAAAAAGGGGCTCGGTAACTTCGCCCATTTTTCTTGAGGTGATAGTGACTAATAAAATAATATTATGTGTAGAATTTCAGACGATTCAAATAAGTAGTATAGAAGTTATTAAATAATCAATAATTCTCATAATATTAACACTTTGTGGGGGAGGTACTAGAAGGAGAGGACCAATATGGCCCATCTTCGAACTTAGCCGGAGATAGAAAAAAAATATTACCACATACCAAAATTGAAGTCAATCGGTTACTCCTTTCGAGAGTTATCGTGCGCACCAGCTAGCAGAAAGACAGACAGACGAACGGACATTGCTCATTCGACTAAAAACGACCTAAAACGGATATACGCCAAACATACTTAGGGTCTTATGTCACTCCTTCGATGTGTTACCCTTTTGGCCCGTAGCAAATGATATGTACCCTCGTATCACTAAAGTGAGGGTATAATAAAACATAATATATTTCAAAAAAAGAAAATAATTTTAGCGAAAGAAGAGGAAAAACATTTTCAAGTCGAGAGGCGCGGATTAAGTTTTGATTTTAGACACATGGTTTCTACGGAGAATTTTCTTCGAATTTAATGTAGATTACGTTTTTGCTATACGACTTTAATTTTTTGTTTCATCCATACAAATCAACCCGCCCTAATACATATGTATAACATATTGTAAACTTTTAAATTATTAATTAAGTTTAATTTTTTATGTCTTTCATGTGATACAATATAAAATATGTAAACTTATAAATTCCTATACTCTAATTATAAGATATTTTATCTTGTTGTATAGGATAATCAAATAAATAAAATATATACATATATACATATCAAGTCAAGTTGGCTTAATTAATAATTAAATGTCCATACGAATTTTTTGGCTCAAGGTGGATTTTTTGCACATTTGCCTTAAAATTATTTTGTTGGGCGCAGGTCCCTTTGGCCATTGGCGAAATTAGGATCTTTGTCCCTATATTTTTGGATAGCGTTCCATCTGAAAAAAAACGAATTTTTTTTCGAAATAATTCAGTGAAATTTTAACAATTTTACTGAACTATTTGGTTAAGTTTGACTCTTTTTGTATGATATTGTTTTTATTGGTTGTACACAATTCTTAATTCCAACGACAATTAAAACGCAGAGTGAAATGAGGGAGACAAATGTAAGTGCATAGAAGTAAGATGTTGCCATGCAGTAACAAAATGGAACAATTTCGTTATGTTGCTATTTTCGATCTGACAAATGTACTAAGAGCGTCAAAAGCACTAACAAAAAATATGAAAAGCGTACAGTTAGTGTTTTTTTTTTCGTTTGACACTAACTGAATACTTTTAGCGTATTGGGTGGTCTGAAAAGCACTAAATCTAGTGCGAAAAGCACTAAGTTGGCATCCCTGACAGCGCATATAAATACTTAAAATTTCGTACAGTGTAATGCTGTTATAGTGCCTATAGTCCTGTAAAAAGTGGGCGTTATCACCCCGCCCCTTTTTGTACCTCCCACACAAAATGACCAAATCATACCAAAATTACATAGCTCTTAGCTTTAATATACCAGTGCACATAAACGCTTATAGTTCGGCACAATGCAATGTATTTATGAATCTACTGTTCACCGAAAAATTTGTGTATTTGGAAAAACCAAATTATTAGTGTAATGTTATATATTACATTACCCACAAAGTGAGGGTATACCTTAGTCGGTTTACCCGACTGAAACTTTCTTACTTGTTTTTAAAAGAATTTTCTAAAAAAAAACATATCGCTCCATGATTTGATTTTCTTCCACTTCCATGATATTTACGCTGTTCTTAATTGTAATTTTCTCACTGTGCTGTCATAATTCAAGTTCCATTGATTATATATCACGGTAAGTGTGATCGCAGGCTGATGGGTGTTTCGTATGCGTATATCTGTGCATGGGTGGTCTTTTTTCATAAAAACCACACATGAATATGTAACACATTAAAATGCTACATGCGGTGCCGTGCCATTGCCACTCCACGCTTCATGCGGCTGTCGCTTATTTTCTGGGCGTGCAATTAAATTAAGACTTCAGAAAATGCTATACAATGTTACAAGCGGTAGCATTTACAGCAGCGGGTACTTGACGTGAGCCGCAGCTAACCATACTGAGCCGAGTGTCTTTCTTTGGATTTAAGCATGGGAAAATTACTCTAAATAGGTGAGGAAATTCATAATACGTACATATATGACATAGCGCACTAACACCAAGGAAGGGGAGAGGAAATGGAGGCAAACACGTCAAGAGCATAAGTAAGTAGTAACCCCAACTTCATATCTATTTATGACGGGCCTTATAAGATATTCATACATACATATGTAAGGGTGGAGCAAACTTTTTCCCCCTTCCGTGCCTTCATTACCACCAAAACGACTAATCATAAAACTGAGGTTTTTCTCGTTTAGCCCTTGCATTGCATTTGACGAAATTTCAAAAGAACTCAGAGCGAAAAGGAAATCAGACTCTTCACTTGGAACACATTAACATGGCCTTGCCTTAAGGAGTGTTAGACTCAAAGATATGCTATACAACTGGTGAAAGACACTGGAGATACTAAAATAAAATCTTCGTTAATTGCTCGAGGTCTTTAACTAAAACATACAAACACCATAATTCGTTGTGTGAGTGTTATGTATATCACTAAATAGCTAAGCATTCATATTATACAATTACACAGATACGAATACGTATTGCTCCAAGCGTTTGCATACGTACTTATATTTCCATGCGTCATATATATACATTACACTGTCCAACAAAATAAAAATCCCAGAATACAATGAGGTAAATGTGAGAAAGACAAAATGCAACAAAGTTTTAGAAAATCGTTCTGGATAATCGAACACAGCACTACAACTTTCAACCACGTCACTACATCCTTGGAGCAGCTTGTCCAAAACCTGGATGCAATGGTGAGAATCAACCACAATGATGGACATCGGAGCTATAGGTTAGGAAAAAAAACCTGCAACAAGCTATTCAACAGGGCCGAATTTGCTGGGGTTATTAATGACTGCGATGCCTACAAAAAGCAACTTAAAATCCATAAGAAGAACTTTAGCAAATGCAAAGATACCTTCAATGGAGAAGTGGTATACCTTCAATGGAGAAGTGGAAATTGTCTCAGATGCCGTCAGATACAGAAGGTTATCTGCAAGATAAAGATGCATCTGGAATACAAAAACATCGAGCAACCACTAAACATTCTGCTCGACACCCATTCCTCGGAAAACTTCCGGACATAAATGGGGACAACGAAGGATAAGCAAGAAAGCGAGTGGACTTCAAAATTAGCTTAATAGTTGACCAACATACGCGATCAAAACTGGGCGATTAAAGGCTTTGAGCGATTCAAATTACCTGGCCCTGATAACAGTTCTCCAGTGGAAATGCAGAAAATTATTAAGTAATTTTGGATGATTGGATAATATATATACGAGTATAGGCTGCATTGAGCTTTCTTATATTACCAATCGATGGAAGGACACCATAGTGATATTCATATCCAAAGTGATATTACCCGCTAGGCCAAATGACTTAAGTCCAATATGTCTATCCTCTTTCCTGCCGAAAGGTCTGTAACGACCCGTTTTTCTTTGGAAAAACAACAAGGGAAAATCTATAGAATCTGTCATGTATGGTATTTCGAATCGTCCCTACATTCTCTCATATGAGGTAATTGCGGTGTTGCCTGGTCTAAGGGTGAAATGATTGAACCTATCGGGGCGACAACTCTAACGAGGTTTCTATATAGCGGAACCCTCACAAAGAGGAGTACTGTCTCCTTTACTTTGGAGTAGCTCGGTGAATAGAATCCGGTTAATTCTAAAAATTTCGTCATGGCATTATTTACAATTCGAATATATCAAAAAGAGTTGATCCCAGAAAAACGAAATTAGGAACACACGATCGTGAAGTTATTATCTAAAAGATCAATAAAATTTGGCAGGATGGGATTAGTGGGTGTGGCAGAAGTGGCCGTATCATAAGTTAAACATTTATTATCTCAAAAACAATTAACCGTAGAAAAACGAAATATCGATTGTAAAGTGACCTTAGAAAAACTAAGTTTGGACTGTAAGTTATTGGAGTCAATATTAGTGTTTTTACCAAAAGTGAGCGATATAAAATAAGAGGGCGTGGCAATATTTACAATTCGAAAATCTCATAATGCATTGGTCGTAGAAGATCGAAATTTGGAACATACGTTAGTAGAGTTATTACTCGTATATAAAACTTCAACCTAAATGGGATTGATCGAATTGGTAGGTGTGGCAGAAGTGGGTGTAGCATTAGTTAAAAGTGTATTATCTCAGAAATTATTGCCCGTAGAAGAATGAAATTTTGATTGTAATTCATTGGAGCAATATTTACATTTCGAATATCTCACAATATATTGATCGTAGCACATCGAAATTTGGAACATACGTTAGTAAGGTTACTATATAAAACTTCAACAAAAATGGGTTCATTCGGATTAGTGGGCGTGGCAAAAATAGGCATATCATTAGTTAACAATTTATTATCTCAAAACTATTGACCGTAGAAGAACGAAACTTTGAGTGTAAGTTATTGAAATCACTATTAGTAATTTCACCAAAAGTGGGCGAGATACAGTAATTGGGCGTGGTAATATTTAATATTTAATCTATATATGGAAAAAGCATAAAATGTCCACTTTTTTAAATTTTATTCTGATCGCGTCGAAACTTATAGTGAATTCGATACTGGAAAAAGTGCAGCATTTTCTTTACCCTTATCCCGAAAGCTATACCTTTGTAACACATTTTCGAAATTTGAAAATTGGAGTTAAATTAAATTCGAGGGAATGTATCGTTTCGAATTAAAAATTGCAAATATTTTCTAGTACTTCACGTTGCCAGAAACGAAATCGCCATATCGGGTACTATATGTGGAAAAATACAGCTTCCTAGCGTGATAGGCTAGAAATACGCAGGGTGTCAAAATTTAAAATTCGCAGGATCGGTTTAGTGGGCGTGGCAGAAATGGGAGTAGGTATAGTTAAAAATGTATTATCTCAGAAACTATTGACCGTAGAAAAACGAAATATAGAATGTAAGTTATTAGAGTCAATATTATGGGGAATTCTTTTCTGCAAAAAAGTGCAACACTTGCATTGCCCTTTTTCCAAAAACTGCACTATTATATCGCTTTTTTGAAATTTTGAAATTTTAGTTGTGCTAAATTCGAGTAACTTAATAACCAAATTTCAAAAAAGTATCACAAAAGTGCCATTTTCGGAAAAAGGGCAATGAAAATGTTGCACTTTTTTGCAGAAAAGAATTCGCCATTAGTAATTTCACTAAATTTGGGCGGGATAAAATAAATGGGCGTAGCAATATTTACAATTCGATTTACTCATAATATGTCCATCGTAGAAGATCGAAATTTGGAACATACTTTAGTAGAGCTATTATATAAAACTTCAAGAAAAAATAGGTTGAATCGGATTAGTGGGTGTGACAAAAGTAGACGTTGCTTTAGTTAAAAATGTATTATCTCAGAACTATTGAGCGTGACAATACTTAATGTCTTATCTATATCGATACCACCATACTAAAACATGCTAAGTCGAGTTTGCATGTTTTTAGAGACATTGCATTTTTAATTTCTAGATGTTCCAAATTATATTCAGTCAAAATTTGGTGTGTATCAGTCAACCCAATCAAAAGTTATTCACAAAACAGTTCAGTTCACTCGATTTGAATTATAAAATTTAAAAATTGATCAAACTTTGATCGCCTCTCCTGAAAAACTTCCTTTTTATACCCTACACCACACTGTGGTACAGGGTATTATGACTTTGTGCATTTGTTTGTAACACCCAAAAGGAGAAGAGATAGATCCATTGTTTATTATACCGATCGACGTGTAATCACTTTCTGAGTCGATTTAGGTATGTCCGTCTGTCTGTCCGTCTGTCCGTCTGTAGATGTATTCTTGTAATCAAAGTACATGTCGCAATTATGGCCCGATCTTGACGAAACTTTACACATATCTTTTTTTTGGCCCAAGGACGATCCCTATTTAATTTGGTTAAAATCGGTTCCGTTTTGGATATAGCCCCCATATATATGATAGCCCCGATTTGACATGTAAGCGCTGTAAAAACTTTATTTTATATCCGATCAGTATGAAATTCAGCAGAAAGTGGTCTCTTATTATATTAATGAACACTGTTAAATGTGGAAGAAATCGGTTCAGATTTAGATATAGCCCCCATATATACGTTACCACCGATTTGACATGTAAGTGCTGTAAAAATGTTATTTTATATCCGATCAGTGCGAAATTCAGCAAACAGAGGTATCTTATTACATGAAGGAATACTGCTAAATTCGGAGAAAATCGGTTCAGATTTGGATATAGCCCCCATATATACATAACCCCCGATTTGACATGTAAGCGCTGTAGAAACTGTATTTTATATCCGATCAGTGCGAAATTCGGCAAAAAGAGGTTTCTTTCTACATGAACGAATACTGCCAAATTCGGAGAAAATGGGTTCAGATTTAGATATAGTCCCATATATATGTTACCCCCGATTTGACATGTAAATGCTGTAGAAACTGTATTTTATATCCGATCAGTACGAAATTCTACAGAAAGAGGTCTTTTTACATGAATGAGTATTCAGGGAAAATCGGTTCAGATTTATATATAACCTCCATATATATGTTCCTCCTGATTTGGTATCAAAGCGCTATAGAAGATGTACTTTACTTCCGATCATTAATATTTTCCGGAATGATGTTTCTCAATTTAGGAACGAATATTGCTTAATTTAGCGATTATCGGCTCAGAATTAGATAATATGTTCCTGCGTACTTACCAATTATTCCAAATTATTATCGCAATTACCTTTATCGCATTGTTAGGGAGGTGTAGGGTATTATATAGTCGGCCCCGCCCGACTTTCTGCCTTTCCTTGCTGGTTGCACTTAGCATTGGTTAGAAAGGAGGTATCGATATATGTATAAAACCCCAAAAACTGTTATAACTATGTCCGTTATTGACTTTGACACCATCCGACCGATGTACCCCAAATCGGTTTCCTTAGAAAGACAATAACGCGAATCGTTAATAAACCCTCATATGACTCCGCTATTGAAGATCAAATATCTGGGGAAAGATTGGACCAATTGTCATGAAATTTGGTATAGCTATATTTGACATCACTGTGCGTGACCCAAGAGAAAATTGGCGATATTCTGATTCCCTTACTGAAAATGAGATATCTGGAGAGCCATGGCACCAATCGTCCTAAAATTTGGCATGGGTGCATTTCACAGTATAATGCGTATAATGCGTAAGAGAGAATTGTCGATTTTGGATAGGAAGTGTGGTGCGTCGTGGTTCCATCCATACCACTCCATATAGAGAACGAAATATATCGAGAATCATTGCCGTGAAATTTGGAACATACGCAGTTAAGAGCAATATGAGCGATTTAGCGGAAAATTGGGATAACACATCTGTGGGATAGGCGAGATACCGCCTCGACGCGTCTATGTGAAGAAGCATTGCACGAATCGGCTTTAGATTTGGCATGTATCATTTGAGGCCATGACTGGATCAGTGAAATAAATAATTCGTTTAAGTACGTATGTAAACATGGTGTTCGTTAATGCGAGCAAGAAAATCCATGTGCATTAACATGACAAATGTAGTAGCCTTTTAATTTATCTAAAACAATATTTCTGGGTGTAGAAATTATTATGCGAAACAAGTCGCATGTCTATTTCACTATAACGAAATTTGGGGACCACAAAGTGCACCTACACCTCCCTAAAAATTCGCAAAGGGGCATTGCTATAATAATTTGGAATAATTGGGTCCGTTTCAGTTAACAAAGTACCTAGCTGCAGCTCTTCAGCAAAGCTTACTCCAAGGAGGAGATGAAGTTGTTGATCATACTCGTAATAAACGATAACCTTAAAACGCAGAGTTTTCTTTTATAAATGAAGAATCGGAAGGAACAAACATATGGGACTATATATAATCTAAACAGATTTTCACCGACTTGGATCAAAAGCCTAATTTCTCCCAAATTACGAGTATATAAAGATTGAACGTAAAATACAGTTTCAATAGAGTTTAAATCCTACATAGGCAGGAACATATATGTGGTGGCACATCTGTACTTGTCACTACTTTTTATTACTTTACGTATAATAATTTTGATCGATTTACCCGTTGTTTATGTTTTCATACCTAGAAATAATATTGTATTCATTCGTTTTACTATTGTCTTTCAAATTGGTTCACAAATTTTTTCTATTCCATCACTTGAATTTTGTGTCAAATATTTATATTCAATAATAAAATTCGTATTAAAACATTTGTAAAGACAATTCTTTTGGAATTACGGGATTTTATCCTACATTTGGGGGCTCAACCTTTAGCGAAATCCACACCACTTACAAAATGGATTGGAATAGCGCATCGGATAAGGATTTGTTGGATGCTTGTTATGAATATCAATTGTCTGATGAAGGAGAGAGGAGCTCATTGGTAAGACGAATCAAACTTTTTGAAAATGAACGTGCAGATGAAAGAAGTCTCGAAGAAGAAGAACGACTAAAGAAGCAGACAAAATCTGAATTTAAGAAGAAACTTGAAGAAGGAAAGAATGGATGAATGGTTAAGGGAATTTGAACAATGCGCCGATTTGTTGCAGTGGACAGATCTCCAAAAATTAATTTATGCTAAACTTTTATTAAGAGGCACCGCCAAACTGTTTATGGATTACGAATGCAAGGCAAAGTCGTATGATTTGCTGGTTCATGGACTGAAGAAATAATTCAAGGTAATTGTTAACAGTGCGGTAATACATCGAAGATTATGTGAAAGAAAAAAATTACCCAATGAATCATATAGACAGTATATTTATACAATACTTGACATAGCTAGTCAGGCAAGAATAGATACAATTGCTATCATAAATTACATCGTCGATGGAATATTGGGCTCACCGCAAGATAAATCCTGTTTATATGATTCCAAATCAATTGATGAACTACAAGAGAGATGACCAATGACCAAATACAACAGAAAATGGAATCTAGAAGAATAAACACAAGAATTGATGGAAAAGGTAAGACCAGAGATAACACTCATTAATATAATAAGAAACCTCTTTCTGTAGAATTTCGTTCTGATCGAATATAAAATACAGTTGCTGCAGTGTTTACATGTCAAATCGGGTGTAACATATACGAATATATGGGGGCTATATCTAAATCTGAAGCGATTTTCTCCAAATTTGGAAGTGTTCATTCGTGTAATAAGAAACCTCTTTCTGCTGAATTTCGTACTGATCGGATATAAAATACAAATGCATTAAGAATGTACGCTTTCAATTAGGCTTGCTTCTGAAGGTTGCTTTTTGTTCTGAGTGTGGAAAATGCGACATTTTCGCATTTGCGGAGTGTAATAATATTACAAACGAAATCAAAACCCGTTCATACGGCTGCACCATTTTTACAAACAAACCTAAAAAGCGGTTTCAGTGTAAAATGTAGAAAAAAGTTTAAATTTTTTTGCACAAACGAAATCACAATAAGTGTGTCAAGAGACTTCTCTCTGTCAATTATTATACAGTTCTGTTAAAAAATGTGTCTTATACAGTTCAGCTATATGTAAATCTGATCCGATTTTACCAAAATTCAATAGAAAGGAGAGTAAGTATCGTCCTAGGACCAAAAGAAATAGATGTGCAACGTTTCGTTGAAATCGAACAATAATTTTGACCTTTGTTTATAATAATAACGGGTGATCTAAGTAGAGATACTTTTTTCAATGGCCTTTTTTTACAGATCACGTGTGAGTCGTGTCATGCTGTCATGTTATTTTTGTTAAGTATTGTTTGGCATTTCATCATGGAAGAACTTACCCCTGAACAACGTTTACAAATTATTCAGTTTTGTTATCAAAATAATCGTTCGCCAATTGCGCTAAGTCCATGTTTTTTAAATCCAAAAAAAAACACTTTCCAGTCGACCCACGACCTTCATACCCATTAGCAATATTTTAGCTCTCGTTAAGAGCTATATTTTTGCCATTGACCGATTCCCCATCCGATGTACCGGAATCATCGGTCCATATTTCTTAAAAAATGATGCCGGTGAGAACGTAACCGTCAATGGCGACCGTTATCGTGCCATGATAACCGACTATTTGATGCCCGAAATTGAAGCTCGTGATCTCGGTGACATTTGGATTTATTGCGAGAACTCTTCGGTGAGCAGATAATTTCACGTTTTGGGACGGTCGATTGGCCACCAAAACCGTGTGATACCACACCGTTAGACCTAAAGTTTTTGCGGACAAACCCGCTTCCATATCTCGCCTTGGAGCAAAACATAACGTGTGTTATTCGCCAGTTATAAGTCGAAATGCTCGAACGAGTCATCGAAAATTGGACTCAACGGATGGACCATCTGAGACGTAGCCGCGGCCAACATTTGATAGACATAATCTTCAAAAAATAAATGCCAAAGAATGTTCTTTCAAATGATAATAAACATTCCCCATTCAATTTGAATTTTCTGATTTAAAGATTTTTTTAATCAGTTCATATTTTCTTATAATCAACCCATAGATGTCGGTTCCAAAAATGCTTACTTAAGCCATAAACACCACATTTTCTAAGGAATTAAGCAGAAACTTTGCAATTTGTATTCTATTTTGGGAAGAATTCATCTCAATAAAATTTATACAAATCAGTTTTTATATTGTTGTGGTCCCCGTGTATATCTAGTTCTCAAATATGCTAATTGAAGCCGTTTCATGATTTGCTCAATATCCAACGATTTTTTCAGTAATAGAATTGAATGCAATCCACGGTGGGGGGTATATAAGATTCGGCATGACCGAACTTAAGGCTTTTACTTGTATTATTTGTGTAAGGTAACTTCAAAAATTTTAAATTTTCAATGAACGCTAGGTACTTACAATTTATTGTATATGAGATGTTTAATGCAACGCCATTATAAACTGCCCAGTTTATTGAAAAGGATTATGTCATTTCTGAAGTGGTAGATGCCACACCGTCTTTTAACGCCTCATGCATGCCATATCAAATGTGTATAATTTTCAAACTAGTAAAAACATGTTATCAACTCTCTTCTCCGTAAAACAGTTTCAAAGTGAAGCCTTTATCTTACTTAGACTGTATGTTTTTTCTAAATACATATGTTTAATGATATTTTCTTTAAATTGAATATTTATTTCATTAACAAGAATCTTCTCTTAATTATGGGCTACCTTAATATGCATGACATGAGGCAGTAATTTATACAGAGATGATTTCATAAATATATTCACAACATTGGTATTTTGCATTAATATATTTTCATAATTGCATATTTTTGTGTTCGTACAATAAAGTGGTGCATTTCTGAGATATACGAGTATATTGTTTATTCTTTACCTACACCATACTGGGTGCTATGACTTTATAGAGTTATCTGAAAACGCAAAAAGAGCTAAAGTAGATAGGTAGACAGCTTTTTAGGACTATTACTAGTATGGTCCATTTTCTAAATTACCACATACAAATTTAGCAACAAAAGATCAATACTTGTTGTATTAATCATGCCTCTATATCATAGAAATGAAGAGAAGCTAAGGTAGTCTTCATTCAAAAAGCCGTCCCATGCAGGACTTTGGGATTTCCGGGCTATTATTATGTCGCCATTTCCCCTTAAAACCTTGAAGACATTAATCGATCGTTCGGACTAACATTAATCACAGGCTACAGGCTACAGGCCAATCAACAGCCTACATCAATGGCAAATGCACCGAAACCGAACAGTATGAGTTAGTCAGCTTTTTTGAAGAGTCTCTCTGTTTTAAAGAATATAATATGACAGCTTGCGTGGGTATAGAGAGGGTCTTAAATAACCTTAATCCTGATGTAATAGTTACGACGCAGGAGATAAAAGGTAAACACTTGTGTGACTGCTTGTGAACTTTGGGGATATTTAAATTAAGTTTTCTGAATGCACAAAATAATGAGGTATATATAAAATTGTTGCGTGACTGGCTGACTGACTGATCATCGCCCAGACCAAACAGCTGAAGCTGGAATCATGAAATTTGGTGGGAGGGTAGCCCTTGGGATGTAGATGAGCAATAGGACTGGATTTTTCGAAATTCGTACTATTACCCGCATAATGTGGCAAAAAGGGATAAATATGGTACCACCGCCAAATCTAAACGGAATGAGCTAGAATCGTGAAATTTGGTGTGAGAGTAGCCCTTATGAGATCGACTCAGAAATTTACAGAATTTTTTTTAAAATCTGAACATTTACCCGCACAATGGGGCAAAAGGGATAAATGTGGTACAACAGCCAAATCCAAATGGCAAGAGCTAGAATAGGAAACTTTCTGTTAGAGTAGCTCTTGGGATGTAAACTAGAACAATGAGCGATGAATGGTGAAAATTGAAGCGTGGGATGTCCTTAGGACAACGGATCGGAGTAGTCAGCTTCTTTTGTAATCGTACTTTTCGGGGCACAGTGGTGCAAAAAGTGTAAAATAGGGTACAGTGGTTTAAATATGTTAGATATGTTAGAGATCGGAAGTGATTTTTGGAAATTCTAACTTTAAGAGGCACAGTGGGGCAAAACGGGTTAATTATGATGCATTGGGGGCAAAAATGAATCAATCTGGCAAAATTGGAACTTAAACTTGAGATGTGAAGAGCACAGTGGGTCAAAAAGTGTTAAATATGGTACAGTGAGACAAAAAGGGTTAAATATGTAAATACAGTGGGTGAAATAGGGGTTAAGTATGGTAGAGTGGTGAAATTTTTTAAATATGGTAGAGTGAGACAAAAAGGTTCAACTATGGTACAGTGGGGCAAAAACAGTTAAATATAGTAGAGTGGCACAAAATGGATTAAATATGGTACAGTGGGGCAAAAATGTATTAACTATGATACAGTGGGGGAAATAAGGATTGAATATGGTACAGTGTGACAAAAATGGTTTACTGTGGTACAGTGGTTCAAAAAGCGACAAAGAGGTGTTAAATATGATACAGTGTAGCAAATAGGATTAAATATGGTACAGTAGGGCAAAAAGTGTTAAATATGTTACAGGGAGACAAGGGGCTTAATATTGCACAATGGGAAAAAAGGGTTAACCATAGTTCAGCAGGAAAACATAGTTAAAAATGGAAAAGTGAGTGTGCCAAAAAGCGTTACCTCGGAAATAGTGAGGCAAAAATGTGTTAACTATGGTACAGAGGGACAAAAATGATTAAATATGGTACAATGTGACAAAAATGGTTGACTATTGTACAGTGGGTCAAAAAGGGTTAAAAGTGGGGAAAAATGGTTAAAAATGCTACAGTAGGACAAAAATGGTTAAATATGGTACTGTAATACAAACACGTGCTAAATATGGGCAAAATTATGGATCTAGGGAGAGGGCAACGTCTGGAACATAAATATGAGATAAAAAGTCATTTTTTCAAATTTTACGATTTTAGTTAAACTTTAATATTATGGTGCAGAGTGGCTAAAAGGTGTTAAATAGGGTTGAGTATAAATTATGTTTAAATGTGGTACAGCGAAGCAAGAAGGGTTAAATATGGTACAGTGGCGTAAAAAATGTTTAAATAAAGTGTGGCAAAATGGTAAATGTGGCAAGTGGTGAAAAAGTGTTATATATAGTCCCAGATATGTATACAATTTCATACTTTACAAGAACAGTGGAATAATAAAATATTGAATTAAGTTAAGTAGTGCAGTGATTCATAACCAAAGTGCGATGTTTCTATGTAAATAGTGGTTAAAAAGTTAAATAAGGCATGGTGTGATAAAAAGTTAAACTTGCCACAGATAGAGGACATAAAGGGTACAATACGGCCAAAGGTTACGAATATGGCTCTTCGAATATAAACTTTGTATGGAATTGTCGTCTGGTGAAATGCTCTAGCAATACTAATTAAAATTCAGCAGATGGCTTGTATGTGTTTCACTGGTGCGTTTAGAACTTCACCAACTGCGGCGTTTAATGTAGTGTAACATTTTGGGCCTTTTTTCAAAAAGCACTCAATACCTGATAGCTCTGAATAGAATGGTCGAATCCCTGGACCAAGCAAGTGGGTACAGCCTGCGAGTGTATATTTGAAAGAACTTTAGCTGTCCATTGCAAAAAATACTGCCTGATCACTGTAGTGTATATCAGCATAAATATTTGCATTTATACGTGTAACAAAATTGCTAAGAATTAATGTTCTGACTGAAGTCGGTACCAATAGTTTCTATCTATCTAAACTATCCTCAACGGTCACAGATCTCTTACCGCATTGGTTGAACAGATAAATATTCACCTGATTTCCAATTAACCACTCTAATATACAAAACTCAGTATTGCAAGCTGTTCGAATGTGTGTAGTTTATTCTTTGAGTGGTTAACATTCTTTACATACTACATGTGTGTCAATTTATGTCGGTAAAACTATATCAATTATTTTTAATGAAATCGATTGAGGTTTAAAATTTCAATAATTAAAATGTCACTTTATTACAAATTATCATAAAGGAATGTGGTAATATACATATGTATATACGACTGTGTCCGCACACACTTACACATACACTAATGGAAGTCTTTGCAGTTGTGAATGTGTTAATGAAATCTCTAAAGATAGTCAGCAAATATAACTGCATATATTAATGAGAATAAATAATTTGCAGATTAATATATTGAAAGCGAATAATCTTTATACAAAAAACTCAACAGTTTGAGGTGTGACATTCTTGTAGTATGAAATAAACAATTTTGTCATTCTTTACGAGGCACGAGACATTTTCTCCAATTTCCAGACAATTGAAAGTCATCAATTAATTCCTATTTGACTGTGCAGCTGTTGTCCTTCTTGAATGGTTTCTGTCTCGACTATTTGTCTATATGGCTGTCTGTCTTCTCTCTCTCTCCAAATATGTCCAAATATCTGTGCCTATTTATTAGTCCCTGTGAATTGTTGGCCATAAAATGGAACTTAATTTGCATTACATTCCTTTAGTTTTGCCATCGTAATTTTTCCAAATAGACACACGTGGAAATGTTTCACTATTCAAGAGAATTGTTTTTTTTTATTCTTCCAAAGGAATTTTTACCTTTTTTCTCTTGGATGAGCTTTAAGTCGTAAAGACAGACAGACAGACATACATATGTGAAGCTGATACCAAATCTGCTCTTATTTTTCTCGTTTTCTGTTTTCCTTTTGTTTTATCGGGTCTTTAACTCCACTTAAAGTCTTAAACTTATAACGAGAGTGAATATCTAATCAGTTAAGCAGAATGGTATTTAAGGATTGAAACATCTACTCATCGAGATTCAGGCAGCACAAGGATATGTACCTGTGTGTGCAGCGTAGACCCAAATATATAAGTTGATCTGTTTTTTTTTTTATGAAAGTTAAAATGAATATATGTGGCAACATGTGTCTCCTTTCTTATGTTTTTTTTTGGTTTTCTGACATTGTTCTAAATCTTAAATACCTTAACCTGCTTGAGTTAAGGCTGGAATTGGGAACAAGAAAAAAACCAAGCGATACGTGTTTGATATTTCCTTTGGAACAGTGGGTTAAATAGAATTTTATTTTTTAGAATTTAAACAAACGGAAAAATTGAAGTCATTCCGGAGAGAGTTTTAAATAAACTTCCCAACTATTTGGAAGCAATGCATATAATATATGCCTCCTAGGTATTAAAAAGGAGTTTTTTGCAGGTTCACAACTGTGAATTGGTAACACTGCTTTATTTGAAAACCGATTTAACAGCTGTATGATTAGTTTGATTTTCCATTTCACCAATGAAAAGCTTGCAAATTGTAGAAACTTTATATCAAAAATGGCTCTGTTTATCAAATGTCAAACTTCAGCTATGAAGCTCATTTTTGGTTAAAGATTATCAGCATGCTCCCAATGGCCCAAATTATATTTAAACATTAATTGCATACAATTATATATCCAATATAGCCAGTTTGACTTAGTTTTATTTTAAATTTGAAGTTCTGTAACACTAAAAATTAAAGAATGCATTGACGAGTCTTATATACCATCAAGCCTGATCAGTTGGAATTTGCAGTATCTATGGCGTTAAGAATCTAAATCGGGCAGTTGCTATACAATATGGTGGCTATATCAACAAAATTTACCGATATTTCCTATTTTCAATTCCAAGTTACCTGCAGCTGTTATAAGTATCTGTACCAAATTTCAGTCATCTAGCTCAATTATTGTAGATATACGAGTACACATAAATTTATAAGTTTATAGATTTTAAGTAACATTTTAAGTACTGAAAGAGAGAAACTTTTTTTTGGTCACTACTACACTGACCACAGTCTGTGAATTCAAATTGACCACTTTTGACATGTTATCACAGTAAGTGGTGAGGGCATAGTAATATCCCGGGAAACTGCCAAGCCGATGAACTTGCTAGGAAAGGGACGACTTTACAAATTATCGATGAATTTGCATATATTGGTGCGCCACTATACACATTCAAGTTTGGATTAGGCAAGGGACAATCAGACAGAAATCGGCCCCTGTAGGGTAGCTACACAAATCTGGCAAAGATATGACCTTAGAAGTTGAAATACAGGGTGGCTGATGAATATTTCAGATTAAGAAATTGAAATAACTTTTTTCTATTTAAGAATCTGGTTAATTTTTTTTTATTTTGCAGATTGATTTTTAGATTTAAGAAAAATTGATAACTGGGACGTTGAGACAAGTCCGTAGTTTCTGTTCCGATTCGCTTGGAAATTTTCCAGAAGATGCTTCAAATGGTGGAAGAGGGCGGAAACATGTTGAACTGTCTTTTCATGCCGCACATGCATCAACGAGCAGGGGGTGCATTTAAATTCCATTATTATACCCTCACTTTACGAGGGTATATATCATTTGCTACGGAAAAAAGTGTAACACGTCGAAGGAGTGACCTAAGACCCCAAGTATGTTCGGAGGAAATCCGTTTTGGGTCATTTTAAGTCGAATGAGCAATGTCTGTCCGTCTGTCTGTGTGTCTGCTGGCTGGTGCGCACGAAAACTCTCGAAAGGAGTAACCGATTGACCTCAAATTTGGTATGTGGTAATATTTTTTTCTATCTCCGGCTAAGTTCGAAGATGGGCCATATTGGTCCACTCCTTCTAGTACCTCCCCCACAAAGGGTTAAAATGTTGTGAAATATTGATTCTTTAATAACTGCTATACTACTTATTCGAATCTTTTGAAATTCCACACATAGTATTAGCTTATTAGTCGTTATCAACTCGAGAAAAATGGGCGAAGTCGCCACGTCCCTTTTGGTACCTCCCACACAAATGCACCATTTTGCACCAAAAGTTAACAGCTTATAACATTAATAACAGTGTATAAAAATACTTGAAATTTTGTACAGTGTAATGTTTTTATAGTGTCTATAGCCCTGTGAAAAATGGGCGTTATTGCCACGCCCCTCTTTGTACCTCCCACACAAAATGCCCAAATCATACCACAATTTAATGTCTCATAACGTTTATACCAGTGCACATAAATGCTTATAAGTCGGCACAGTGCAATGCATTTAAAGTATCTAATGTTCAGCAAAAAAAAAGTGTATTTGATAAACCCCTTCTGGTACCTCCCACAGAAATTGACAGAATAATTCGAGTAATATTCATTACATTACCCACAAAGTGAGGGTATACCTTAGTCGGTTTACCCGACTGAAACTTTCTTACTTGTTTTTATACCCTCACTTTAGTGTGACGAGGGTATATATCATTTACTACGGAAAAAAGTGTAACACATCGAAGGAGTGACCTAAGACCCCAAGTATGTTCGGCGGAAATCCGTTTTGGGTCATTTTAAGTCGAATAAGCAATGTCCGTCCGTCTGTCTGTCTGTCTGTCTGTCTGTGTGTCTGCTGGCTGGTGCGCTGGGCGAAGTCGCCACGTCCCTTCTGGTACCTCCCCCACAAAGGGTTAACATGTTGTGAAATATTGATTCTTTATTAACTGCTATTATACGTATTCGAATCTTCTGAAATTTCACACATAGTATTAGTTTGTTAGTCGCTATCAACTCGAGGAAAATGGGCGAAATTGCCACGCCCGTTTTGGTATCTCCCACACAAATGCACCATTTTGCACTAAAAGTTAAAAGCTTATAACATTAATACCAGTGTTTAGAAATACTTGCAATTTTGTACAGTGTAATGCTTTTATAGTGCCTACAGTCCAGTGAAAAATGGCCGTTATTGCCGCTCCCCTTTTGGTACCTCCCACACAAATGCACCATTTTGCACCAAAAGTTAACAGCTTATAACATTAATACCAGTGTATAAAAATACTTGAAATTTTGTACAGCGTAATGTTTTTATAGTGCCTACAGTCCAGTGAAAAATGAGCGTTATCACCACGCCCCTTTTTGTACCTCCCACACAAAATGGCCAAATTATACCACAATTTAATATCTCAACGTTAATATACCAGTCAATATAAACGGTTACAATTCGGCACAGTGCAATATATTTAAAGTATCTACTGTTCAGCGAAATATACGTGTATTTCTTAAACCACTTCTGGTACCTCCCACAAAAATTGACAGAATAATTTGTGTAATATTCAATATTACATTACTCACAAAGTGAGGGTATACCTTAGTCGGTTTACCCGACTGAAACTTTCTTACTTGTTAAAACTAATTAAGCTATATTTAATAAAATTGAATGAGTTTTAACATGAATAAAAGAAAAATGAATTCCATACACCGAAAATTAAGCAATATTTAAAAAAATTAAAGGAGTTTTAACATGAATAAAAGAAAAATGAATTCCATACACCGAAAAAAAGTTATTTGAGCTTCTTAATGTTGCAATATTCATCCTCGCACTAGAGAGGAAAATATTATCTATTGACTCCAAAGACTTCTGCAGAAGCTGAGAGCTGAGTGGAGAACTTTGTGCAATTGTTATGCGACTGTCCCGCTTTGATTAAACTACGACTGGACATACTGTAATCGGCTTTTCTATGCTGTTTACAAAGACAAGGTTTTCCAATAAGGGCGATATGATTTCTTTGTAAGGAAATTCAAATGATTTTTATTTAGTGTGAAGTACAATCGATACAATTAAGTTCTAAATAAAACGTCATTCAAATGGCCTCCACGACTTCTTCTGCAGGTACGAATTCGATGAACCCAATTTTCGAGCACATTTTCCACTAAATCAAGTCGTATGTCACGAATGGCACGTTAAATATTGACTTGTAAAGCTTGAAGAGAGTCTGGTTTAATTCGAAAGACCAATGACTTCAAATAACCCCACAAGAAATAGTCTAATGGTGTTAAATCACAACTTCTTGGAGGCCATTCAATATCACAATTTCTTGAAATAATCGAATCTCCAAACTTTTCTCGCAACAATTCAATTGTTTCATTTGCTGTGTGGCACGTAGCCTCGTTTTGTTGGGACCAAATGTTATCAAGATCAACCAATTCAATTCCAATTTCGTCTATAAAAAGTTGGTATCATCGATTTATACCGCTCTCCATTGACAGTAACGGTGTTACCAGCTTCATTTCGAAAGAAGTACTGACCGATAATTCCAAAAACCACACCAAACTGTCAATTCAGGTGAATGTAATGGATTTTCATGAATAATTTGTGAATTTTCTTTGCACCAGAATCGACAGTTTTGTTTATTTACCGCACCACTTAGATGAAAGTGAGTCTCATCGGAGAAGATGGTTTGCAATTGAAGTTGCAGTTGGAGAACGATTATTTTGATAATAAAACTGAATAATTTGTAAACGTTGTTCTTGCGTATATCTCTCCATGATGAAATTGTAAACATTACTGAATAAAATGAAAAACAAATAGCAAATCACGACATATTGCAAATGGCCGAAACTTCACTTCAAAATCATATCATCCCTATTGAAAAAACCCTTATTTCCGGTACCGATATTCGTACTATCGATAAATTTGCATATTAAACACGTTGGTTTCGATGAAGGGCATTTCAGCCCGTGGTAACACTAGGGACCTAAACTGGTCCATCTGATCGGGTAAAAAAGTACTGTGACTCTAACCTAAACCTAAATGTGGTGAGCGATATATTTTGAAGAAGCTTTAGAAAGTTTTAAAGGCGGTTTATGTCCGGTACAGTTCCGGCAAAATCTTTCGAAGAAGAATCCTGGGAAGATGAGTTTCTAGACAACCCCGATGACGACGTAGATAGAACGGTGGTGGTGAAGCTAGACCATGCATGGTCCGGCTTATAGAGATAAACCTCCACCCCCCCAAGGCTGCATTAGCAGCCTTAAAAGTCATAGTAATTCAAGGAGGGGCTGCCCTGATACTAAACCATGAATCATGGTTAAGAGGAGATGTTATTTGAGGTCTTAGAACGCCAGAGTTTAGGCTGCTTCAAGGTACTGGTTATGTCAGACGTAGAGTCTGTATACTTGCCATAACAAATTTAATAATTATCTTCTTCCTTCTTTTAGTAGCGAAGACATAGTAGCAGCTAGCCTTGTGACGGAAAACTCACATGTTCAGTTGGCTTCCGTTTATATAGTACATGACCCTGAGAAGCCAACCTGTGCATTAATATCACTGGTAGGAACGGCAAACGCAGCGAACAAATACCTAATGGTGTGTAGTGATGTCAATGCACATAATCATTTGTGGGGAATTACTGACATCATCGAAAAGGGCGAGTTACTTATGGAATAATTTATTACCTTGCGATTTTCAACAGAGGTAACGAACCTATTGCTAGAAACGGATAGGAGGTGCTTGATGTCACCTTTGTCTCCCAGAATTTACTCATATCTTTTCCGACCACAGATATATCAGCACGGGGACATAGGGGAAGACATAAGTTATCCTTAGCCACTCCCGATGAACCAATTTTATTGATTTAAAAGCTTAACCTTAGAGCCTAAGGTTGCAAGGAGCGGGGCACAGTCACAGAAGGTGTTCTATTAATTTCTCCTCCTCTTCGTCTCCACAGCTTCTGAAAAATTCATTATGCAAGAATATCAATCCCTCACGATAAGTGAGACGTCCGTTCTCGACAGCAGTGCGTTGGTACGTTTTGAGTCTAGACCGGGCCACATTAATCTGGAATGTATACAGTTACTGACTATGTAGTTAAACCTGACATTTGTTGCCGTAAGTGCTCTATCTCTCAAGAAGAGCTTGCAGGTCGCTAGAGGCATTCCCACGTATTCCTGCTTCCATGGAGCGTATAAGTATGTTCCTATCATCTGCCTTTCAGTTGAACTGTTAAGCGATATCGATCTCGATGAGTGTTCTAACGGGACACTCAAGCTTACAAGCACATCTTCATCGCATAGGACTAGCAGGAAACGACGAATGCAGGGCATGCAGAGAAAACATCGAAACGATGGAACATTTTCTGTGTCACTGCCCGGCTTTCACACATGCAAGATCCCAACATTTCGGGTCCGACATTTACCAGACTTGACTCATCTCAGAGAATATGACTGGAAGATACTGAGAAAATTCGTGTCTAGTACCGATTTTCTGTAACTCGTGAGGTATAAAAAGATCATAAATAAGGAGCGCACAACAGGCTGAACCACTGGCTTAAGTGTATGTCCATGGACATGAGACGTTTAAACGTCTCCTCTCTTCAACCTAACCTAAGCGATCTCGTTAAGAGATGGGCAAAAGTCGAGGTCAATTTTTGAAATCAGGAATATAGATAGCAGGGACTTCATCGCAGCCTGTCTATCAGAGAAAATATTTATACTGACTTTGGTAAATTTTCAGCCAGTCCGCTATCTCTTTAATAGCTAAGATTTCTGTTTAAGTTCAAGATCTTCAAAAAAGACACCAAAGTCCACTTGGTTATTGCGTTGCTTTAACGAATCTCCTATGTCCTGCGATACGATTATTCCTCTCTGATCTGTCAGCTATAAGAGTGAGATACTTCTTTTTAAGAGTGGTTCAGTTATAGTGTAATCAACGGACCCTGGATAGTCAGGCATTCTCTCTAGAATGACACTATATAAGTAGCCATTTCTTTACCAAAGTGACAGTTCCCTGTGTCTAATCGCAGTACATTTGGCATATTGCACTTCAATGCCGCACTGCATTATTGGTCTGCATGCTTGCAGTTGGATGATGGACCTGCTATAGGATGCATAGTCAATAACTCTGACTCCCAACATATCCATAGGAAGCATAATATTGTTCATGGAGAGATTTAATAGCAGATGAATGACAGAGAATGATCCTTCAATAAAGCGGACTAGATCATGCAGGGCGGTTTCGATGGACTTGCCCTTGTTGTAGGCATTCTCTTGAGTGGACATTAACCTGTGATCAATTTTAGTCCTAAAGTAACTAACGAGATTAATCTCCAGGGTTATAAGGAGAAATGACAATCGACTAATTGGCCGGAAATCCTTAGCTCCACTATGGGATTATGGGAGCTTTCTTAAATATAAAGGGAACCTTCAATAATATAAATCCAACCGCTATACCTACGGCCCTAGCAAGGGGATGTTTTATCTCCATTGCTATGGAATCTATCCATTAGCAATATTTAGGTTTCTTGGGAGAAGATAACTGTTAAGGTTATTACCAATGCAGATGATGTGGCTATAGTTGTTATATAGAAGATTCGTGTTTTTTTGCGCCATTTTGCAGCTATTGATTTCTAATAAAAATGGGGCAAAATTCCCGAAAGGAAACGTATTTCGTGTTGTGTTTATATCCTACACCACAATCTGGTCCAAGGTACTATGAGTTTGTGCATTTGTTTGTAACACCCAAACGGAGAAGAGATAAACCCATGATTTTTTATACCGATCGACTTGGAATGACTTCCTGAGTCGATTTAACCATGTCCGTCCGTCTGTAGATATATCGTCTTATTTATAGTCCGATTGTGATGGAATTGAGCACAGTGCTCTTTTTTGGCCCAAGGACCTCTATTGAAATTAGTAAAAATCGGTTCAGATCTACAAATAGCCCCATATATTTATATGTACCACCGATCTGAATAAAAATTGACACATATGTAGAGGTAATACTGAATTTGAGGAAAATCGATTCAGATTTGGATATAGCCATGTCATAAATGAGGTTTTTGATCCAAATTGATGAAACTCTGTTTAGATTATGTATTGTCCCATATATTTGTTCTTCCGTTTAGTTTATTATTATCAACATCTTCAACTCCTCCTTGGAATAAGCCTTGATGAGGAGGTGGAGCTTAGTACTTTGTTAACTGAAACGGAACCAATTATTTAAAATTATTATCGCAATGACCATTTTCTCATTGCTAGGGAGATGTAGGGTATTACATAGTCGGCCCAGCCCGACTTTATTTCTTGCCTTACTGATTTAAATAGGATTACTCCAGAAAACCACAGCTATATCCCTTTATTTCAACTGCTAATTTCCGTTATTAAAAAAAAAAATAACCACAAGAAAACAAATTTTACTGGTGATAGTATCAATAACATAATCATATTTTCAAAAGCAATTCCTTGAATTTCAACCGAAAAATCTATGCAAATGAACGTATTCCACTGTGCAGTGTGTCTCGTTGTGCTTGCTGCTGCTTGAGTATACCCTCACGTTGGTATTAACAAACTCAGGTATTTGTAAACTTTTTTATTTTGTATCATCTCAAGTCTTTTTTATCTTAAATACCTAATTTTATGCCATACATTTGTCTGCATTATTTGTTCGTACAACAACAAAGGAACCCCATTTTTCAGAGCGTTTTTTTCGTGTAACAGATTAAAGTATTTTGTTTTCTAACGAAAGCGCAGACAGACAGACAGTCAACAAATGTTGGCACAAAAGTGAAATGATTTCACAAAAAATTCCAAAAGTAATTTTCACTTGTGTGTTTGTATGTCTACATGTACCGTATGCAGGACGAGCTCCGTTCCCCCTTGCGACAGGGGAGCGGAGGCGTGGAAGCCGATAACACGGGGAAAACATTCGACAGATATTCGGGGGAAAAATGTATTCAAGTTTGTTTCGTTTTTTGTGTAGCTTTGTTTTGCTTTGTTTTAATTTGTTCGGCTTTATTTTTAACATTAATTTCATTAATAACATTTACAATGTTAACATGTCCTTGGGGGTCATGATAAAAACAAACAACCTTACGAAACGCGTGAACTGATCTGACTCCTCGTACGGTGCGAAACGAAACGGAGAAAGGATGCCGAGTCAATGTGAGCTCTAAAAAAATGCCAACTATGGATGGAGCGAGCACAAGATAATCAGGACATGCCACACGCATTGAACCAAAAAAGTGGAAACAGGGGAAGAGACAAATTGCAAAACCATGACAGCATATATGTAGTACAGGACATTCACGGATACATTCGCACAAAAGAGTACAAATACACTTACAGAAATTATTTCTACAGTTGGCAATATTTGGCTTGGTTATAACTCGTTTATTTAGCAAAGCTCAGAAAAAAACGACACATTTTTTTGATGATGGGTTTTCTGCGAGTCTCTTGTCCTTATTAAGAAGCATGTGTTCATTAGCAGCGTTACTTGGTTCTGGCAAGTGTTAACGAATTCCCTTAATACTCGGTTGGGGATGTCATCAGGACCGGGTGGTTTTTTATCTTTGAACCTAGAAATTAATTTCAAAACTTCAGGAATGGTATCATGAACCGAACCTAGTACGAGTAACGCTGTTTATGAACACATACTTGCAAAGAGGCTCCTTCTCTGAAATATGGAAAAGGCATAAGCTAGTAATTTTTTGAAAGGACAAGGAACCCGCGGAGAACCCATCATCCTACCGGCCATCGGGCATGATTGATACAGGTGGGAAATTACTGGAAGGTGTAATATATGGACGACTAAAAGAGTATATTGAAGCCATTAATGGCCTCTCAGAATTCTAATTTGGATTTAGGAAACGCAAATCTACAATGGATGCAATAAAGATAGTACTTAATACAGATTGGACTACTATGCATGCATATGGGGGACAACACGGCGGGAAAGAATATAGCGTTGTTGTCACACTGGACGTGGAAAATGCTTGGATCAATGGTGCAATAAATTGGCTTAATAAAGCAGTTTTAAAGGTGGCAGAACAAAAGACGGAAGACGTGTTGATAAGTACCCGCAAAGTGATGGAGGTGGTAAAAATTATAGTTCCAAACCCTATCTAAAATACCTTGGAGTGCTGATCGATGTCAGACTATCATTGAAACCTCACCTGAACCACCTGAAGAGGCTAGAACGACATAAATAGCTCTATCTCTTTTAATGTCAAATACTACAGACGCAAAGCACTCCCAACGGAGGTTGTTAGCAGAAGTTGTCAAAAATTTCATCCTGTATGCAGCTCCAGCGTGGTCCGTCAACGACTGGATAAAATACAAATCATGTACAATCAAATACAATCCCCAATATATAGGTTGGCGGCTCTACGGGGTGCGTCTAAGACTCAAAAAAATGCGAGGTACAAATCCATCCATGACTGGCAAAACAGATGGACGAAATCTAACGATGACGTGTCGATTAATTCCCAATCTGAGGGTACGGCTGGATAGATCACGTGAAGAAATAGATTACATATTGTCGCAGATGCTGAGTGGCCGTGATAGCTTCAAACATTACCTACGCCATATCGGCCGAGAGCGGGTCTGTCTCTCGGCCGATGCGGTCTGAATATAGCTTTTTGTGGCGTTACGAAGTCAAATCTAGAAGGACCTTTGTATGGATAGCACCCATCAAAGCATGGACCTATGACTACCATTGTTCGCGTAAAGGATTCCGGGAATAAATAAATCCCAGTTACCAATTTTAAGTCCGATCAGTTGACATTTGTAGTCTCTATGAAGTTAAGAAGTCAAATCCGGGAAGATGCTACTTATGGCGGCTATATAAACAAATGAATTTGCCCAATTTCAATCCTAAGTTACCTGCAGTTATAAGAAGTATCTACCCGTATACCAAATTCCAGTCATCTAGCTCAATTATTGTAGACTGTAGCGCGATTACAACAGACGGTCGAACGGAAAGGACATGGCTAACTTGTCGCATCCGATACCGTCCGATAAGCAGAACACACTCGTAGAGCCGCCAACCTATATATTGGGGTTATTTTATAACTGTATGTTTTGTATTTTATCCAGTCGATTATGGACCACGCTATAGCTGCATACATGATGACATTTTTGACAAGTTCTGCTAAGAACCTCCGTTGGGAGTGCTTTGCGTCTGTAGTATTTGGCATTAAAGGAGATGTCGTTCTAGCCTCTTCAGGTGAGGTTTCATTGACAGTCTAATATCGATCAACACTCCCAGGTATTTTAGATAGGGTTTGGAACGAATTTTACAATTACGAACTATAATTTGTATTCCCTCCATCAATTTGCGGCTACTAAACAATACGGCTTCCGTCTTATGTTCTGCCACCTTTAAACCTCATTTATTAAGCGAAGTATTATCAATATTTAGAGGTGTTACAAACGTAGTGACAAAATTAATATAGCAGCAACATGTATACCCTACATCACACAGAAGTATGATTAGTTTGTTTTGGCCCAGATGTCTGTAGCGGATAAAAATACTCGAGCTAGACTCACCTTAAAGTGTTGGGATCCGCTCAGAAACACCAGATTCGATCTAGTGATGTCTGTCCGTCCGTCTGATAAACGTTGTAATAAAACTACAGGTCGCAGTTCTAAACCAGTCCTGTAATTTGGTGCAAAATCAAAATCGGATCTGATGTAGATATAAACCGCATATATATTTACCTCCGATTTGGCATCTAAGCGCTAGAGAAGCCGTATTTTCCATCTGAGCATTACCAAATTTGGAACAAAGGAGTTTATTTGTTTATGAATTAACACTGCCATATTTAATCGAAATCGTTTCAGAATTATAAAGTTTGTTTTTAAGACGTGTGGTTCTCAGGAAGAAAAAAACGCATAGTGTTTAATGTTATGACCGTAAATTTAGCTTTGTTATAAAGATAAGGGTTTGCCATTATATTTTAAAAATGATTTCGGACAAGTGGCCGCCGCGGCTGGCTCTAATAAATTCCACCCGAGAGGCTAAATTTTCGACCACTTTTCGCTGTATATGGGGCTGTCAGTCATCAACAACGGGCCGAATATTCTGTTCCAAGGCGTCAATAGTGTCGGTCTTATCTGCGTAGACAAGCGACTTCACATAACCACACAAAAATAGTCCAGCGGTGTGAAATCGCACGATCTTGGAGGCCACACCACAGGCCCACGACGCGAGATAATGCGCTCACAAAAACTTTCCTTTGCAATAAAGTGATTGTTTCGTTGGCTGTATGGCATGTAGCGGCGTCTTGTTGGAACCAAAGGTCGTCCACATCAACATCCTCAAATTCGGGCACGAAAAAGTCATGAATTGTGGCTCTACAGCGTTCCCCATTGACTGTAAAATTATGGCCGGCTTCATTTTGGAAGTAATATGGACCAATGATTCCCTCTGCCCATATATCACTCCAAACAGTGACTTTTTGTGGATGTAACGTCGTCTGAACAATGTCTTGGGATATATTACTCCAAATGCGACAATTTTGTTTATTCATGCAAAAGTGAGCTTCATCATTGAATACAATTTTCTTTTTGAAAATCGGAAAATGTATTACCATTTTTATCCCCTCACCTTAGAGAGGACGGTATATATCATTTGCTAAAAGTGTAATACATCGAAGGAGTGTCCTAAGACTCCAAGTATGTTTGGTGAAAATACGATTTGGGTAATTTTTAGTCATTTGAGCAATGTCCGTCCGTTCGTCTGTGTGTCTGTCTGCTGGCTGGTGCGCACGATAACTCTCGAAAGGATAAACCGATTGACTTCAAATTTGCTATACAGTAATGTTTTTTTCTATCTCCGGTTAAGTTCGATGATGGAACATTCCACTCCTTCTAGTACCTTCCTCACACAGGGTTAACTTTTAGTGAAATATTGATCCTTTAATACTAAAGACCTGCATGAATATATTCGTTTCACCGCGTACCATAGAGCGTATGAGAAACGAATACTGTACATACCTGTATGAACCGCAACCAAAACGAATGCTGAAGTGAAGCCAACATTATCGGTCCGATCACTGCAGTGTCATGACATCACACAACTACACTGTACTGAACTGTTTGGTTACAACAAATACTGAGCTGAACTTCACTCATTTCAGTAAGTAGTTAAAAAGTTTTCGAGAACATTTGAAATGTTCGAACTGTGATGAATGTACTCGAAACAATTGCATAGCAACTAATGGGAATAACCGTAAATTTTTGTTTGCTTCTGCTGTTTTGCATATGCCTACATGTGAGTTTCCTCATTATTTCAGTACTATTTTAAGTGTAATTCAGACAACGGACAAATTAATATAAAAAACATTTTAATTAGACTTTTGTCAAAATCGATTCTGAAAACGCAAGTAAAACAAATTATTATATATTTTTAAAATCGTATATTGAGAAAATTAAATAACGATAAGATACGAGTATCTGTCGAATAAAGCGACTGGAGTATATCCTCACTTTTAGAGAAATATAATAAGGAATGGTTGGGAAATAAGGGTAGCCAAAATACTTATTCACTAGTAGTACTTCTATATATGTTTATATATAAAATTATTGCGTGGCTGACTTATTGACCCAGCCCAAACGGCTGTATTTACATTCATGATATTTGGTGGGATGGTAGTACTTGACTTGTAGTTGACATAGACCGGAATTTTGAACGCACCCAATAAATCTAATCGGCAAGAAATAGAATTGTGAAATTTTATGTTAGGGTGTCTCTTCGGACGTAGACTCGAAAGAATGAGACATTTTTCGAAGTTCGAACATAGATAAATATGGTTACGTGGCCAAATTCAATTTGCTTGAGCTGGAATCTTGAAAGTTGGTGTATGGGGCCTTGGCACGCATCAGAAACGATTTGTCGATTTTTCGGTGCACAGTGTGACGAAAAGATTTGAAAATGGTGCCCTTGAAAAATTCAAACGGCTAGTTAGAGTCGTGACATTTAATGCGAGAGCTGTCCGTAGTACTTATGATTGAAATTTGGTATTTTAAGGGCACAGTGGAACAACTGGTGTTAAATATGATGCGAAAAATGTGTTGCATACGGTACAGTGCGACAAAGTGTTTAATATTGTACAGCTCAAAAAGGTGTTAAATATGGTACAGTGGGTGTAAAAGGTTTTCTAAATACATATGTTACAGTGGGGCAAAAAAGGTTAACTATGGTACATTGGAGCAAAAAGGGTTATATATGGTACAGTGGGGCAAAAACTTTTAAGAATGGTAAAGTGAGCCAAAGAGTTGTTATATATCATACATTGGAACAAAAAGGAATTAATATGGTACCGTAGGCAAAAATATGATTCCAGGTAGCGAGAGTAATTGTGGTACATAAATATGAGATAAGAGGAGATTTGAATTTTTGTTTTGCTTTTAGAAGCACTGTTGTGCAAAAAGGTTAAGTTATGGTGCAGTGGGGCAAACAAGTTTTAAATGTGGTACAGTGGGCCAAAAGAGTTACATATGCTGGAGTGGGGGAAAAATTTGTTAAATATAGTACAGTGGGTAAAGAGGGTTTATATGATCCACAAATTTGTTTTTCGACATGTAGACTCACAGTGGGGAAAAGGGGATACATATCGTCGTTTAGGTGACCAACTGACGGAACTAATATTTTAAAAATTGTTCAGAAGAGCAGATTTTCTGTTTTTGAGACGATGTTGCTTCTTCACCATGGCGTAATATTTATTATACAACTTCCAGTTTCTTTTTCTTATTGTGCACATAAAGTTATCTATCTCAATTTTCTTAAACAAAATTAATGTTATTATTTGAACAAATTCAGGAAGGTGAATATGGATGTTCCTCGCAAGAAGAAGTGGAGTTTGGAGATAATGGCTCTTTGAACCGTTTTATTTTTGTTACAATAGCTACCTTCACATTCTGGGAAAATATAAAACCATGTTTGCTACCTATCCTTTGTTTATGTTGTAAGACTACAATCGCACCTTGGGACTGTGTGACTAAAGTATTCATTAAAATATTCTAAGAGCTTCCTTCGCGCGCTTATACCCTATCATACCCCATTTAATTTATTTACTTTCTTGCACCACGGAATGGCCTCGCATTCCGATTACCCATTTCACCCTTTATGTCTCACACCGTTATTAAACCGTTTTGCTCCACTGTGCCTCTAAATTTCAAATTTCGCAAAACAATCTTATATTTAATTTATGCTGCAAGATATTTCTTCGCGCCCTGGGAGCACATTTAACACTTGTGTTCCCCACTGTGCCATATTTAACAATTCTTGTCCCAATGTACCAAATTTATCTATTTCTGGCTCACTGCACCAAATCCTTTTTTCCCGCCTGTACTGTAAGTAATAGCAATATTTACCCACTGTATCATATATAACCATTTTTGACACACTGACACAGTACATTATTTAACTCCTTTTTGCTCGACTGTACATACAAATTATTGCTGTACCATATAAAACAATTTTTACCCCACCATTTAACCATTTTTATCCCTCTGTACCATATTTTACAACTTTTTGACCCACTGTACCACATTCAACAATTTTTGCCCCACTGTACCATATTTATCCACCATTCGGCATTTTGTGCGCCCAAAATTTTAAATTTCTTAAAATGTTAGGGCTACCAAATGATTATAACTCTAGTCTTTTGGATTTGGTGGTAAACCGATATTAGTAATTTTTTATTATTATTTATATAACAGGTTATTAGCTAAAAAATATGAAATTAGATTTACGCAAAAATCTCCGTTTATATATTTGTGACTTGATTTCTTTTACCCAGCTCATAGACAAAAATACCGTAAATACCGAAATATACTCGGTGAAATACACTAAGTTTTCGAATACTTATATTTTATTTGGATCGTTTTTCGAACATATTGGTTCTCGCATGGACCGTTTGAGCAAACACAACGAGAACAGACTACTCACTCTCATTTGTCTCTCTTCACTAACTACTCGAAAACAATAACGGCAGTACACTTCTCTGTTTGAAACAAAGAAAGTGAGTGAAGTATAGTAATCGCAAAAGCAATGAATGTTTTCGAATACTGAAAAATGGTGCCGATGCAGGGCTCTATTTAATACCTTCTGTACTACTCACTCGAATCTTCTGAAATTCCAGACATAGTATTACTTTATTAGTACCTAACACATGAAGAAAAATGGGCGAAGTTACCACGCCCCTTTTGGTACCTCCCACACAAATAGGTCATTTTGCACCAAAAGTTAGCAGCTTCTAACTTTAATACAAATGTATGAAAATACTTCAAATTTTCTACAGTATAATTTTTTTATAGTACCTAGAATCCAAAGAAATGTTAAAAATTTTGCAGAGAGAATTTGCCTGAGACATAAACGAAGATTCCTAAGTTTGAAGAAAATCGGTTCAAATTAAGATTTAGTGGAGATATATATTTATCTCCGATTTGTTATCTATGCAGTATAGAAATCGTTGTATATAAGAAAATTGGTTAAAATTTATATTTAACACCCATATATATTCCTTCCGATAGCTTAAGAAAGCTTGACTTTATATCCGTTTTTTATGAAATTTGGCAGAGAAGTGTTTATTCATCAAAGAACGGACACAAGCTAAGTCGAAAAAATCGGTCCACATTAAGATATCGACCATATATGCAGAACATACATCTCAATGTTGTGAATTATGAAAGATAAAGTCGGCTACGTTCGATATTAGCCTTTCCTTGCCGTTTTTTATAATAAGAGTTTACTAAATTGTAGCAGTAAATCTAAAACAGTGTTGACAAAACTGAAGCGCATGTTATTATTATAAAAAAATATCAACAAAATATTCCGTTATAGAAAATAACTTATTGTTTGGAATGTTTTACAAAAAAATATACACATGTGTTTCAGTCGTTTTTGCCCAATATTAACCACAGTGGACCTTTTTAAGAATGCAGTAACGTCGTAAAACAATTAGGTACCCACCACAGCGTAATATCCCAAATTGTAAGCTGATATTTTTCGTCAGGATCGGTTCATATTATTCATATATGTTGCAGACCCAGGAAAACGAACAAACGCGAGGGCCAAAAAATAATAAGTATAATAATGGATGTAAACTATTTTTTAAATACAGAGTTTTCCAACAAGAGGTGTTATTTTGAATCACCCGGTATTTCGGTAGCTGTCACTTTTGAAGCTTTTATTCTTTGACAAGTAGAAACTACGTCATAACTTAAAATGGAACGATATACGATCATCGAAAGATACAAAACGATCGAACAAAAAAAACGATACGAACGATACAAAATCATCTTGACTGATGAGGCCCATTTCCACCTCGGTGGCTACGTCAACAAGCAAAATTGGGCTCGGAAAACCCAAGAGTTATTGTTGAGAAGCCTCTCCATCCTCAACGTGTGTCTGTTTGGTGCGGTTTATGGTCCGGCGGGGTCATTGGACCTTACTTTTTCGAAAATGTGGTTGGATCAACAGTTACGGTGAATGGAATGCGCTATCGAGAGATGATTAATGATTTTTTATGGTCGGAGTTGGATGGTATTGATCTGGACAACGTTTACTTTCAACAAGACGGCGCTACGTGCCACACAAGCAACGAAACCATTGCTCTGTTACGGGAAAAGTTTCCGGACCGTGTTATCTCTCGAAGAGGTGATCACAATTGGCCACCGAGATCTTGTGATTTAACACCTTGCGACTTCTTCCTTTGGGGCCACGTGAAAGATAAGGTCTACCCCAACAGCCCAGCGTCGATTCAAGACCTCAAAGATAGAATTTGTGAGGCTATCGATGACATAGGACAGCCATTTTGCGATTTGGTTATGGAAAATTTCATGAAAAGGATGTGGTCCTGTAAGCGTGGTCGTGGTGGCCATTTTGCTGATGTTGTTTTTCATTATTAACGGCATACCTTCCTCTTTATTATGAAATAAACATCCGATCATTTATCTCAAAAATTTGCATTTTTCTTTGAATATCAAAGTAACACCTCTGGTTGGAAAACCCTTTACTTATCAAAACAAGGACCCATATACAGGGTTGCCCATATTCGACGGACCCATCTGGCAACGCCATAACTTTTGACAGAGATGTCAGATCGCTTAATGACATACCGCGTTTGAAGCGTCAGTCCAAGCAGATTTTTACCATGGAACAATACACGCCACGCGAGCGCTGTGAAATAGTTGAAATTTACATTCAACAGAAGAAGTCAATTGTGAAAACTCAAAAAAAACTCAAAAAACTGTCCGATGAAGCCCATTTCACATTGAATGGGACCGTAAATAAGCAAAATTGCCGTATTTACGCCACTGAAAATCCTCAGGAGATTCAAGAATTGCCTCTTCATGACGAAAAAGTCACAGTTTGGTGCGGCGTTAGTGCGAAAACGGTCATTGGGCCGTTTTTCTTCCAAAACGAAAATGGCCATGCTGTTACCATCAACCAGGAGCGTTATCGCGACATGATGACCAATTTTGTGATGCCAATTATTCGTCGAAAGCGTATGAGGCAGTTCTGGTTTCAACAAGACGGCGCTCCACCGCACACAAGTCGCATAACAATCGATTTTCTGAAGAATTTGTTTCCGGGCCGTTTGATGTCGAAAAGTGGTGATTTGGACTGGCCACCGCGTTCGCCCGATTTGACGCCGCCTGACTTCTTCTTGTGGGGATATTTGAAGTCAAAGGTTTACGTTAACAAGCCAAGGACCGTAGAAGAGCTCAAGGACAACATTCGTGAAGAAATAGCCGCTATTCCGGCCGAAATGTTGGCGAAAACGATGGAAAATGCTGCAAAAAGGGCACAATACGCCATCAACGCCAGAGGCGGCCATTTGAGAGATATCATATTCAAAAATTGATGTAAACAAATCTACTTGGAACAAATTAAATGATTAAGATTGCCAACCGCCAAATTTTTATTTTTTTCTTTGATTTTTTTTAAAAAAACATGGGTCCGTCGAATATGGGCAACCCTGTACACCATTTTCACTAGAGACGATTTAATTCAATATGGAGTACAAAAGCTTAAATTTCCGCATTATTGACCTTTATATGGGACCAATATTAAATATGGATTAATGTTTCCCATTTCCAATAGGTACGATTAAGTGCAATATAGAGTATAAATTCTTACATTTCATCCAGATCAATTAAATAATCCATACTCTAGTATGGCATACAAGAAGTGGCATCGGTGTGGACTTTAATGTGGGGGCTGTATCAAAACATGGACCGATGTTCCCATTTGTACTAGGAATGATTAGGCCCATTATTAAGTATGAATTCTCAAATTTAGCAGATCAATTGAAAAATTCGTTCTCTAGAGCGTCAAAAAGGGGCATCGGTGGGGACCTTTATATGGGAGCTATATCAAAACATGGGCCGATGTTCCCCATTTTTTCCAGGGACGACTAGGTCCAATATTAAGTATGAATTCTCAAATTTCAGCCTGATCAATTGAAGAATCCGTTCTATAGAGCGTCAAGGAGTGACATCGGTGGGGACCTCAATATGGGGGCTATACCAAAACATAGTCCGATATGCTAAATTTGTTGCTAGGGACGATTAGGTTCAATATAAAGTGTAAATTCTTAAATTTCGGCCAGATCGATTGAAAATTAAGTGAGTATCAAGAAATGGCATCTGTGAGGGCATTTATATGGGGGCTGTATCAAAACATGGAACGATTTGCCCCATTTTCAATAGGGATCTCTAGTCTAAGAAATGTACCGGACAGACAGACGGACATGGCTTAATCAACTCAGAAAGTGACTCTGTGCCAAACGGTATAATAAACTATGGGTCTATCTCTTTGTTTTTTAAGCATTACAAACAACTGCATAAACTTATAATACCCTGGACCACAGTGTGGTGTAGGGTATAAAAATGGATGTGTGTATATGTTTGTGTATGTTACGTATGGACTCCAAAACGGCACGTTTTGATCAAATTAGCCTAGAGGGTGACATAGGCTATAACAGGACTTGATTGAACAAACGGGAGTGCTGTACTTTTGTGTATATGTAGTCTCAGTCTACGTGGTCGGTCCAAAAATGGGCAGGATCGGACCAATGGGCGTGGCATATAAGCCAAATTTTGACATTGAAATGTCTTGCACAACTTTCCAGCGAAAGTGCTGTAATTTTGTGTACATATATCTGGTGGCGGTGTACGTGATTGGTCTAAAACTGGGCGGGATCCGAAGTCTGAAATCTGGGGCAACGAAGTAGACGGGTTCCAGCTTGTATCTATTAAAAGATTATATACTTCGAATAAAATCTGTGTAAATTTTTATTCCTAATAAAATTGGAAATACTTGGAAATTACTTTTTTTAGTTTTTCATAATAATTGTGTGAGCCATAAAACAACACCATGAAAAAAATTGCATATGAGTGCAGATAAGATTCTAAGATTCATGTAGGAATTTAAGCTAAACTTTTCACTTTGTCTGACAGACTGCTTTTCCATGTTTCTAGAAAACTTGTTGTTCTATGAAGCATAAGGTTTCCAGCTTACCGGCGATTCTTGTTTAAAATAAATCGTGGAATTTGTCGGATATATCTCCTTGTAATATTAAATAAATTGTCTTCATTTTATGCCTGGAATATACTTATTTTAACAATAGTTTTAGGATTTTTTTCTCAGTGTGTATGTAATTTTTTGTTTGTGTGTATAAACCAAGGTATGCACACACACACACACACACTTGCGTGTGTACTCCGATTCACGTGCTTCAATTGGAATTTAACGAAATCAGTAGACTTTAAACGTGCCGAGAGTTAAACTCGCAGATTTGTTTTTTTTGCTTTTGATAATATTGGAGCTTAGCCGAAATATTAACTTTCATGTTTGGTGTTGAAGAAGGGGGTGAGAAGGATGAAGACAATTAAGACAATAAATCGTGATTAAATAGTTGATGTTTAAAAGACAACACCATGAATGTTTGGCATTATCAAGTTTGTTTTCCACCTGTTATTTTTGGGGATGATGCGATAATTTTAAATACAAACATTTTTAATTTATAAATTTATTGAATGCAGAAAACAGAAAAAAAAACAAAAGTTAAGTTAATGCTAAATATTTTGATTTACTTTGTATTGAAAGAGTTAACTACAAAGGGGATCGCAAAATTCTCATTTGTCATTTGTGATCAGAGACCCCATTAATTAACCTACAGGAAATGTGTGCCCATTTATTTAATCCAGGAGTGATTACTCAATTTGTAGAATCCACATTTTTCAACCGATGTGTATAAAATTCGACACAAAGAAAAGTTTTGACACCAGAACATACAGTATCGAATTTAACAAAAATATATTCTGTTTTATAAGTGCCCCCCATATATATGTTCCTTCCGATTTGATATGTAAGCGATGTAAATATAAATGGAATTCGAAACAAAGAAATATTTTGTCCCCAGAACATACAGGGTGGGCCTAAAGAAACCAAGGGGTGTAAAAGTTTAATAACTTTTTCGTTTATTAATTTTTTTTTATTTTTTCTTTCAGATTATATAGACCACACTTGGAGAATTTATAATGGAGAGGTTCACAATTGAACAGAGAACCAGAACAATAGAATTCTATTATTTAAACCAGAGATCAATTATTTTAACGCAAAGAGCATATCGTCAACATTTTAACGTCAGAATTTCGCCCTCTGAAGCAATGATTCGTTGCTTAGTTGATCGTCATCACCAACATGGCTGCGTTAGAGATTTGTAAGTCGCAGTGCGACTTACACGTGGTCTACCGGTTGGCTTTGTTAATAAGCAGAACTGTAGGTTCTGGGGCTTTGTTAATAAGCAGAACCGAATGGCTTTGTTAATAAGCAGAACTGTAGGTTCTGGTGTTCTCAAAATCCAAGAGCCATTCATCAACGCCAACTGCACCCCATCAGATCACATCGGTCATTGGGCCTTACTTCTTCGAGAATGAAGATGGAAGTGCTGTAACCGTAAATGGAGAGCGGTATCGGTTTATGATAGAAAATTTTTTACGTCCTGCTCTTGAAAACAGACCTGGTATGTGGTTTCAGCAGGACGGAGCCACTGCCCATACTGCCCGAGACACAATGGCACTTTGAAGTCAAATTTTTGGAGAGCGAATAATTTCCAGAAATTCGGAAATTATTTGGCCAGCGCGATCGCCAGATTTGACAGCACCCGACTATTTTCTTTGGGTTATTTGAAGGAGCGAGTGTATGTGAACAAGCCAGAGACAATCCTTGAACTCAAGGCAAACAATGTTGCAGAAATTCGAACGCTACAGCCACAAGTTTTGAAAGGTGTTATGGAAAATGCTCTAAAAAGAGCCACACCCTGTACCACAGTGTTGTGTAGGGTATAAAAATTAAGCAATATTCGTTCCTAAATTAAGAAACATCTTTCTGGAAAATTTTAATGATCAGAAGTAAAATACAACTTCTATAGCGGCTTGATACCAAATCAGGAGGAACATATATATAGAGCTTTAATATAAATCTGAACAGATCTTCCCTGAATACTAATTCATGTAAAAAGACCTCCTTCTGTCGAATTTCGTACTGATCGGATATAAAATACAGTCTCACAGCGCTTACATGTCAAATCGTGGTTAACATATATATGGGAGCTATATCTAAATCTGAACCAATTTTCTCCGAATTTGGCAGTATTCTTTCATGTAATAATAAACCTCTTTCTGCCGAATTTCGCACTGATCGGATATAAAATACAGTCTCACAGCGCTTACATGTCAAATCGTGGGTAACATATATATGGGAGCTATATCTAAATCTGAACCGATTTTCTCCGAATTTGGCAGAATTCCTTCAGGTAATAATAAACCTCTTTCTGCCGAATTTCGCACTGATCGGATATAAAATACAGTTTTTACAGCGCTTACATGTCAAATCGGGGGTAACATATATATGGGAGTTATATCTAAATCTGAACCGATTTTCTCCGAATTTAGCAGTATTCTTTCGAGTAATAAGAAACCTCTTTCTGCCGAATTTTGCACTGATCGGATATAAAATACAATATTTACAGCGCTTACAGGTCAAATGGGGGGTAACATATATATGGGTGTTATATCTAAATCTGAGCCGATTTTCTCCGAATTTAGCAGTATTCCTTCATGTAATAAGAAACCTCTCTTTGCCGAATTTCGCACTGATCCGATATAAAATAAAATTTTTACAGATCTCACATGTCAAATCGGGGGTAACATATATATGGGGGCTATATCTAAATCTGAACCGATTTCTTCCAAATTTAACAGTGTTCATTCATATAATAAGAAACCTCTTTCTGCCGAATTTCATACTGATCGGATATAAATTAAAGTTTCTACAGGGCTTACATGTCAAATCGGGGCTAACATATAGATGGGGGCTATATCTAAATCTGAACCGATTTTAACCAAATTCAATAGGGATCGTCCTTGGGCCAAAAAAAAGATATGTGTAAAGTTTTGTCGAGATCGGACCATAACTGCGACCTGTACTTTGATTACAACAATACATGCACAGACAGACGGACAGACAGAGAGATAGACGGACATAGCTAAGTCGACTCAGAAAGTGATTCTAAGTCGATCGGTATATTAAACGATGTGTCTATCTCATCTCCTTTTGGGTGTTACAAACAAATGCACAAAGTCATAATACCCTGTACCACAGTGTGGTGTAGGGTATAATGACAAAGTTCAACCTTTCCAATAAAACCAGAAATTTGAAAAAATTATCTGTATTATAGCCAATTAGAATTTAAAATTGTAAATGGCCCACCCGTACCTGAGTCCATCCCTAAAATTCTCGATTGCCGAGCCAGTCGTGGTGGTCATATGAATGATATTGTGTTTTATTATTAAATGACAAAGTTCAACCTTCCCAATAAAACCAGAAATTTGGAAAAATTATCAGTACTTTTTTATAGCCGATTAAAATTGTAAATGGCACAATAAAGCTGAATAGGTCATATAGGGCGGTTTGGTGGATTTGTCCTTGCTGTAGTACAGCTGTTGGTGGAACGATAACCTGCGATAAATTGTAGTTCTAACGTTACTTCGGATTAAGGTCCTGGTTACTTCCGACGGTTTTAAGATCCTGTATGGAAGGATTCTGACAATCTAAATAATTTGGAGTTTTTTTAGCCCAAAGAATTCTAATTTCGGTTACACTTCTTCGGAATTCCCTACTGAAGTATTCAATTCCTCTTCAGAGTTGCCCAAGAAATGTGTAGCCAGGTAGTAGTGTCATCTATCAAGGTAACAGAACGGCAGACGGATGGACATAGCTGGAATGATTTAAATGGCCTTAAGTGGATTTCCACCAAAAATATATGGGGCATTGATGTGTTACACTTGTGGCCCTGGCAACTGATGTTTCCCTCCTCCACTAAAGTGAGGGTATAAACAAGGTACCAGTTCCAATGCGTAACTTAAGAATGTATGTTGGGCGGAAATCCATTTCATGACATTTTAATTCATTTGGCCTATAACTCCGTCTGTCTGGCTGATTTACGTGATAATTCTCACTTTTATTCTATTACAATACCTGCTTGATTTTATTCCAAATGCTTTCACATAAAAGTATTTTCCAATTTTCATGTTTTAATTTTATTAAAATATATGAACTAAATAGTTATGATATTAGCATAGGTTAATCATAAGTAGTTTTCAACTACATACTTCTAAGTACATAATCGTTTGCACACTTTTCTCCGGTTTCATTATTATCAAAGTTCTTTCGAGTACTAAATGCCTCATTATGCATGATAATTTATTTATTGCTGTAACTTTGTTATGATTCAATATTCTTCATACTTCTCCATCCACATTATCATAACTGTACTAGTCTACAAAAAATGTCCACCTTTGTCTACAGGATATTTACGAAGATACTCGTATTGTAAAGTAATCAAGGAGGGAAACTTTTTTTGAACAAGTAGGAACAATGGTAATTTCGGCCAGGCCGAATCTCATATACCCTCCAAAGAACAGTGGGGGAAAGCCAAAAAAAAAGAACATAATTCGGCTGTTTCTTAAACAGACAACCGATTGCGAGAAAATTTTCAGATGTAGCCATAAAATCTTTATCGGCGGGGCCGACTATATAATCGGCGGGGCCGACTATATAATACCCTACACCTCCCTAACAATGCGATAAGGGTCATTGCCATAATAATTTGGAATAATTGGTAAATGGGTAGAAACATATTATCTAATTCTGAAACGATAATCGCTAAATTAAGCAATATTCGTTCCTAAATTGAGAAACATCTTTCTGGAAAAATTTTATGATCGGAATTAAAATACAACTTCTATAGCGGTTTGATACCAAATCAGGAGGAACATATATATGAAGCTTTAATACAAATCTGAACCGATCTTCCCTGAATACTAATTCATGTAAAAATACCTCCTTCTGTCGAATTTCGTACTGATCGGATATAAAATACAATCTCTACAGCGCTTGCATGTCAAATCGGGGGTAACATATATATGGGAGCTCCCTAATTCTGAACCGATTTTCTCCGAATTTGGCAGTATTCCTTCATGTAATAAGAAACCTCATTCGGCCGAATTTCGCACTGATCCGATATAAAATACAGTTTTTACAGCGCTTACATGTAAAATCGGGGTAACATATATATGGGAGTTATATCTAAATCAGAACCGATTTTCACCGAATTTGGCAGTATTCTTTCGAGTAATAAGAAACCTCTTTCTGCCGAATTTTGCACTGATCGGATATAAAATACAATTTCTACTGCGCTTACAGGTGAAATCGGGGGTAACATATATATGGGTTTTATATCTAAATCTAAACCGAGTTTCTCCGAATTTGGCAGTATTCCTTCATGTAGAAAGAAACCTCTTTTTGCCGACTTTCGCACTGATCGGATATAAAATAAAATTTTTACAGCGCTCATATGTCAAATCGGGGGTAACGTATATATGGGGGCTATATCTAAATCTGAACCAATTTCTTCCAAATTTAAAAGTGTTCATTCATATAATAGGAAACCTCTTTCTGACGAATTTCATACTGATCGGATATAAAATACAGTTTTTACAGCGCTTACATGTCAAATCGGGGGGGCTATATCTAAATCATAACCGATTTTCTCCGAATTTGGCAGTATTCCTTCATGTCATAAGAAACCTCTTTCTGCCGAATTTCGCACTGATCGGATATAAAATACAGTTTTTAAAGCGCTTACATGTCAAATCGGGGGTAACATATATATGGATAACTCCCTAAATATGAACCGATTTTCTCCTAATTTGGCAGTATTCTTTCGAGTAATAAGAAATCTCTTTCTGCCGAATTTCGCACTGATCGGATATAAAATACAGTTTTTAAAGGCTTACATGTCAAATCAGGGGTAGCATATATATTGGAGTTATATCTAAATCTGAACCGATTTTCTCCTAATTTGGCAGTATTCTTTCGAGTAATAAGAAACCTCTTTCTGCCGAATTTCGCACTGATCGGATATAAAATACAATTTCTACAGAGCTTACATGTCAAATCGGGGGTAACGTATATATGGGGGGCTATATCTAAATCTGAACCGATTTCTTCCAAATTTAACAGTGTTCATTCATATAACAAGAAACCTCTTTCTACGAATTTCATACTGATCGGATATAAAATAAAGTTTTTACAGCGCTTACATGTCAAATCGGGGGTAACATATATATGGGGGCTATATCTAAATCTGAACCGATTTTAACCAAATTCAATAGGGATCGTCCTTGGGCCAAGTTCGTCGAGATCGGACCATAATTGCGACCTGTATTTGATTACAAGTATACATGCACAGACAGACGGACAGACGGACATAGCTAAATCAACTCAGAAAGTGATTCTAAGTCGATCGGTATAATAAACGATGAGTCTATTTCTTCTCCTTTTGGGTGTTACAAACAAATGCACTAAGTTATAATACCCTGTACCACAGTGTGGTGTAGGGTATAAAAAATATTTTTAGTTTTACATAAGTGTACGTCCACCATATATGTCAGGGTCTCCCATATTCGACGGACCCATCTGGCAACGCCATAACTTTTGACAGAGATGTCAGATCGCTTAATGACATACCGCGTTTGAAGCGTCAGTCCAAGCAGATTTTTACCATGGAACAATACACGCCACGCGAGCGCTCTGAAATAGTTGAAATTTACATTCAACAGAAGAAGTCAAGTCAACGTGCTTTTAAAATATTAAAAAAATGTGAGAAGTGCGCCTTCTAAGAACACCATTAAGCGTTTATACGAAAAATGTTCGACTGGTGAGGCTCTTTCTAATCCGAAGAGGCCAAATAAAAGTCGACCAAGGCGATCGGCCGAGAATATCGCTGCCGTACGAGCCAGTGTTGAGAGGTCCCCAAGAACATCCCAAAAACGCCGTTCTCAGCAGTTGGGCATGGCTCGGTCCACTTTACAACGGATTATTCGCGTTGATTTGCATTTGTTCCCGTACAAAATTCAATTGACGCAAAGATTGTTGCCTGCGGACAAGCCTCGTCGATTGGAATGGGCCCAACGAGTCCGTGGGTCCGTCGAATATGGGCAACCCTGTATATGTTCCTTCCGATTTGATGTACCATATTTATTTGGGCAAAAAGTGTTAAATATGTTACAGGGAGACAAATGGTTTTCTGGTCAATAAGTTGTTCAGACATAGTGAAATCATCAATACTCGGAAGGTCAGGCGTTGTGTCCAAAGGGACATTATGTCCGTAGTAATTTCCTGACCAGAGTTGCGGTTCCCAAAGCCTAGTAGCAGTTGCTGCGGTATACTGCCTTGTCTAGCGGCATTATATGTACTATAATTAATATTTAGGTCCTCAGTCGGTGTCGTTCACAAAACACCAGTAATACAAAAAACAGTCATTCGTTGAAAATTATTTAGTATCGCGCATATTTCGGATTTCTGCAGAGTTGGCCACAAGACCTCCAATAAACTATACGCGAATTCGGACTTCAGCGTTAAGGGCAATATTTTTGCCATTGACTGATTCCCGATCCGACGTACCCTTAAGGAGCTAGAGCAAAAATAAACTTTCCGTTCACATTTGAAAATGATGATGTAAATTTTTTTTTAAATCCAAAAAAAAACCTTTCCAGTCGACCTACGACCTTGACACCCAGGAGCAATATTTTAGTTCTCGTTAAGAGTTATCTTTTTGCCATTGACCAATTGTGGTTATGTGCCACACAGCGAGAAAAGTTTGGAGATTCGATTATTTCAAGAAATTGTGATATTGAATGGCATCCAAGAAGTTGTGATTAAACACCATTAGACTATTTCTTGTGGGGTTATTTGAAGTCATTGGTCTTTCGAAAGAATATAAATAAAATACTTTTGAATTTCCTTAACAATAAGTTTTTTTTAAAGAAATCATATCAATCTTATTGGAAAACCCTATATATCGATACCGCCATTCTAAACTATGCTAAGTGCAAAACGGTAGTTTTTCAGGAGAGGCGATAAAAGTTTGATGAATATTTTAAATTTTTGTGGAATTCCTTTGTAATGCAAATCAAATGACCTGCACTGTTTTGTGAATAACTTTTGATTGGGTTGATGGATAAACAATAAATTTTGACTGAATATAATTTGGAATATTTGAAAGTAAAAAAAGCAATCTCCCTAAAAACATGAATGAACCTCCGAATACTGCTGTCAACCCACAGGGTTTCTCGATCCCTAATTATATCAGCTGGATTTGTGATATTGAAGGTCCCCTACATATGTATCTAGGAAAGCTACTATAGTATTTTTCTTAACAGATAGGGTGGGCCATTTAAAATTTTAAATTTGAACTACCGATTACTTTGACTTGTGATTTGAGCCCTTGGTACTATTTTCTGTGTGGAGCCATTAAGGATAAATGTTACGCAAAGCAATTGAAGCGTTAAAACATGAAATCGAAGTTTCCATTGAAGAGATTCGACCCGAAACAGTCGAAAATGTTCTGAAAAATTGGGTTGATCGGATGAGGTACTGCCGAGCCAATCGTGTTAGTCATATGAATGATATTGTATTCCATTATAAAATGACAAAATTCAACCTTTCCAATAAAACCAGAAATTTGAAAAAATTATCTGTACTTTTTTTATAGCCAATTAGAATTTAAAATTACCTGAGTCCATCCCTAAAATTCTCGATTGCCGAGCCAGTCGTGGTGGTCATATGAATGATATTGTGTTTTATTATTAAATGACAAAGTTCAACCTTCCCAATAAAACCAGAAATTTGGAAAAATTATCAGTACTTTTTTATAGCCGATTAAAAGTGTAAATGGCACAATAAAGCAGAATAGATCATATAGGGCGGTTTGGTGGACGTGTCCTTGCTGTAGTACAGCTGTTGGTGGAACGATAACCTGCGATAAATTGTAGTCCTAAGGTTACTTCGGATTAAGGTCCTGGTTACTGTATGGAAGGATTCTGACAATATAAATAATTTGGAGTCTTTTTTAGCCCAAAGAATTCTAATTTCGGTTACACTTCTTCGGAAGTCCCTACTGAAGTATTCAATTCCTCTTCAGAGTTGCTATCAATGTAACAGAACGGCAGACGGATGGACATAGCTGAAATGATTTAAAATGTCCTTAAGTGTATTTCCACCAAAAATATATGGGGAATTGATGCGTTACACTTGTGGCCCTGGCAACTGATGTTTCCCTCCTCCACTAAAGTAAGGGTATAAACAAGGTAACAGTTCCAATGCGTAACTTAAGAATGTATGTTGGGCGGAAATCCATTTCATGACATTTTAATTCATTTGGCCTATAACTCCGTCTGTATGGCTGATTTACGTGATAATTCTCACTTGTATTCTATCACAATACCTGCTCGATTTTATTCCAAATGCTTTCACATACAAGTATTTTCCAATTTTCATGTTTTAATTTTATTAAAATATATAAACTAAATAGTTATGATATTAGCATAGGTTAATCATAAGTAGGTTTCAACTACATACTTCTAAGTACATAATCGTTTGCACTCTTTTCTCCGGTTTCATTATTATCAAAGTTCTTTCGAGTACTTAATGCCTAATTATGCATGATAATTTATTTATTGCTGTAACTTTGTTATGATTCAATATTCTTCATACTTCTCCATCCACA
>OZ005734.1:62603151-62700651 GCA_963930755.1 Eudasyphora cyanicolor | reverse complement strand
TTGCTGGGAAAAATTGCCTCGTGTGATTCAGGACTAACATAATGCCGAATATTTTGCGTTTCGTTGCGTTAATTAGGCAAATGTAACCTTCGAGGCAGAGTTCCAAACGACTCATCCTTGGTAGTATGAAATGTTAGTAAAAGGAAAGGAAATAATTAAAAAATAAAATATGTGATAGATAACTGTAGCTGATTTACTCACACGTTGTACGCTTACGATTAGGGTTACGCTAACGTTACATGATGGTTTAGGTTTTAGGTTAGGGTGGCAGCCGTATTTTTTTACAAACCAACCATCCAACCTGTTTGATATACAAATTTATCGATAGTACGAATATCGGTACTGGAAAAATCTGTTAGTCTGCCTAGAAAGGCCGACCCCAGTATGTCCAGTCGTCGTTTACTCAGAGCGGGGCAGTCGCATAGCAAGTGCTCAATGCTCTCCACTTTTTCCTCATCTCCACAGCTTCTGCATGAATCGTTTGAGTCAATACCCAAACTTTTGGCGTGTGCGCCGATCAAGCAGTGTCCCGTCAGAACTTATACTAACGTGGACAATCGTTGCCTCTCTAGTGCGAGGAGATATTTTGATCTTCTCAGGTCATACCTTGGCCAGATTGGTCTAGCTACCCTGCAGGTGCCGATTTCTGTCCATCTTTCGTTGGACTGCCTGATTGCCTCTTTCTTAAGCCAAAGCTTGCACGTGGATAGTGGCGCACCAATATATGCAAATTCTTCGAGAATTTGTAATGTCGTCCCTTTCCTAGCAAGTTCATCGGCTTTGCAGTTCCCCGGGATATCCCTATGCCCAGGCACCCATAGGAGGTGTATATTAAACTGCGCAGCCATCTCGTTAAGTTGTGAATTTAGGGATGTTGCCTCCAGAGAATTGATGGCAGCTTGGCTGTCCGAGTAAATGACAACGCCAGTGTTGGTTACTGTGTTGCGAATCAGGCACTTGGCTACTTCCCATATCGCCATTATTTCGGCTTGATAGACACTGCAGGTATCTGGTAGTCTGTGAGCTATATCCAAACTAAGTTCTTCACAGTGTACTCCGAAGCCAACCCTTTCATCAAGCTTCGAACCATCCGTGTAAAAGTGGAGATGATTTCTATTACCTGGTATTCTAATCCAACCCATTCATCTCTGGCGGGAATCATAGTGATGTGATTTCTCTTGAAGGTGTACACAGTTGGTACCATAGCACTACACTTTGATATCCTCATGTGTACCTCCACCTTGACAGGCAGTTTAATCTTATTGCCGCTTGGGTTGCAACTTCTCTCGCCACAATATTAGTCGGCAGTATATGGAGTAGGTCTTGTAGAGACTCGGTCGCTGTAGTCCTTAAGGATCTGCTTATGCTCAGGCAGGCATTTATCTGAACCTATGTTAGTAGGTTGGTGATGGTTAGTTTGTCAGTTTCCGTCCACCATACCACAATGCCGTATAACAGTATTGGACGAACTACTGCTATATATATCCAGTGGACGATTTTAGGAGAGAGGCCCCACCGCGAGCATTTTTGCAGGAATATAAGGCGACGTTGGCCTTCCTTACACGGTCCAATACGTTAAGTCTAAATAACAGTTTTCTATCTAGAATTATTCTAAAAATTTTGCACTTTCAGAAGAGACTAGATCTGTTCCATTTATCCGAGGTGGAGGGTCCACATGTGGGACATTATTCATTCTAGTAAAGAGAACCAATGCTGTCTTGTTTGGGCTTACGCCCAAACCGCTGCTTCTGGCCCATCTAGCCAATTTGTTCAGAGCCAACTGTAGGATGTCTCTGAGGACGCTTACGAATTTTCCACTCACTGTGATTGCCACGTCTTAGGCATATGCCACGACCTTGCAGCCACAACGTTCTAGATCTAGCAGGATTTCATTCACCGCTAGGTTCCAAGATAGTGGAGACAGTACTCCTCCTTGTGGGGTCCCTCTGTTTACAAACCTTGTTAGAGTTGTGGACCCTAGACATGCTGTTATGCGTCTTCTGTTGAGCAGAATTTTAGATGTGACAGTGCCGCAATTACCGCATCTAAGTGAATTTTGTTAAAAGCCCCTTCTATGCCAAGAAATTCCACCATGGTGAATTCCTTGAAATGCAGGAACGATTCGATAGTGCTCACAAGTTCGTGCAGGGCTGATTTTGTAAACTTCCCCTTATTGTAAGCATATTGGTTCACCGAAACCTACATGATGGTTAACCTAAACCTAAAGGGTGGTTAAATTTTAAGGACCGATGTTGATTTTGAATAAAACACAAATTATTTAGGAAATTCTTGTCATTTCTTTTTATTATTATAATATTGGTATGGTTCAGTTAGATATGGAAGAAAATATCGGGCAAATGGACGCCGCGACCTCGGCGGCACGCCTCCATCTGATGATCCAAATTTTCGATGACGCTGAGGCATACTTGAGGTTCTATGCCGCTCATGTGCCGAATTATCTCATCCTTTAGCTTTTGAATTGTTGCTGGCTTATCGATGCGGTGTGGTTAGGTGTGGTTCACATTCAACATCGGTCCTTACAATTTAACCACCCTTTACATAATGGTTAATTGCTGGATTAACCATACGTAGTTCTAACGTTGCTGCAGTGTAACGAATAAGCTCATCGAATCTGCTTTATGGAAATCTTTGTAATCGATTAATCAGCTGTTTCCAGGCTTCTGGAAATAAATAAGATCAGGAAAAAATATATAGGAAAAAATAAATTTGAGAAAAACGTAGTGAAAAAATTATTTTTCAACTATTTAGGAAAAATATTATTTATGTAATAGTTTATGACAATGCCAGAATTATCGGTCATGTTTTTTAAGGATTGCCAAATGCTCTGAGGGATAACGTTTCGTCTCTCCATTCCAGTCAAAATGCAAGATTTTCAAAACAGGTGTGTACTTATACAATTTTTTCTAAAATTTGAATTTGTATTGATTGTTTTTCATAACTTCTCTTTGGGATAATGTATATTTTTTTAAATATATGTGAATGGAATTGGTTGCTAAAATTGTTCCGACAGTACATTCTGGTAAAATCTGCCTTAGGTAAACATTAAACCCTCAGGGCCGGAATCAAACGATCCTACATAGAAGTAAAGATTTTATTTTGACGCATCTATGTTCAATTTATGGTTATAATTCTAATCAAATCAGAAAAATGAGACATCAATAGAACATTCTGATGAATTGTATATTGATGCAAATAAAATCATGTACATCTCTAACTAATTTCCATTTTCTTTTCTTCCAGGTACGCTGAATCATTTGAATAGTAATGCCGATTCAGGTACGAGTACTGTATAAATTCTATATGTATATACTAAATGGAAAGAAGCTTTTTGACTTTAACGATATTATAAATCTTTTTAGACTAGAGTCGAATTCTTTTTGAAAATGTTCTGTGATCGATGATTTGATTTAGGTTCATGATTTGCAATTGCCCCAATAAAAAGGTCATGGTAAATTGGATTTCTTTGCGCTCAGAAGCTACGATTTCTCTTACATTGCAGTATACAGATTCGGTCATCATTTCATTAAATGTCTCAAAAGAGGAAAATGCTGATGGGGGTGTACAAAAAATAGCGAGCTGTCGTTACCAGTGCGTTTAACGACGCACACCCCCCGAGAAACTCCCTGGTCCCTGAGAAACACACAATGGAAAGGTCGGAGAATCGTTAATCGTTAATCGTTCTACACAGACGGTTCCAATAATCAAGTGGGCTTTTTGGTGAATGGTTGAAATTTAATCTGGAATTGTTGAAAATTAATGTTCTGACCAAAGTCGGTATCAATATTTTCTCTGATAGTTAGGTTGCTATCAAGAACCTGTATCCTATATTCCTGAATTCAAAAACTGCCTTAGACCGTCGCAGATCTCTTAACGAAATGGCTGAACAGTTAAATATTCACCTGTTATGGGTGCCGAGCCATAGAGACATATACAGGCTGCCACTCTTAACCTCACCAACCTTGGGTCTCTCATGAATTCACATATGATTGTACTCCTTTGCACTACTGACATCTGTGGGTTGTCGTAAAGATTGGGTTCCCACTTAATAACGATATTTAAAGGATATCATTAATTTTTATCTTTGAAGAAAAGTAAAATGGTAAAACTGTTTTTTTAAATTGTGGCTAGATTTCGCTATAAGTTTCAAAACTTGAATATTGGCTTGATACTTGATATATCTCACATATAGATGGCGCCAAAATGAGGGTTACTCAACATGAGTGTTAATACGTGTCTTTTCTAAATAAAATGTGTCTTTCTTCACTCATATGGCGGGATTTTATCCCATTTTCAAATAAAAATCAATAAGAAACGTGTGTACACTTAGGACCCCATGAATAAAATATTTTAAAATGTATTTTCTTCTCTAGAAAATTCAGCTTTTCTCTTATATTTATTTAGTAATACACATTTATTTAATATTCAATAAAAAGTGGAGTACAGCTATTTTTATTGAGTAGAGCTATCTATATTGATTTTTATCTCTTTATACTCCACGAACATTTCGTACTACTTCACTTTCATTTGTGGTTTATTTCGTGGTTTGTCTGAATATACTCCATTTCTATGCCATTTCCAGCCCGCGGGAGTATTTGATAATTTTAAAATCGTAGCCACATTCAATAACTCACATTACCTAAATTCCACATAGAACTTCGTTCCTCTCTCTTTTGAAGTTGTTGGTTCTTTTCTTGAAAAGGTAACCAAAATGAACCAAACAAATTTCCCCGAAAAAATACCAAAACTAACTTAAGTTCAAATCCTGCGAATGCGAAATCTATGCCACAGCACTGCAAATCCTTAACGAAAAACTAAATCTCAAGTCACGTACGTATTTTTCGGTTATCTTAACCCAGTGCCAAGCAAAAATGCCCCGCAAAATGAACAAAAAACAGAAACAACGCAAGGAACATAAAACGGCACGAATACAACTACTCTCCGTTTCTATGTACTGAACTTTATAATAATCCTTGAAATAAAAGATATCACAGAAAACCAAACTCGGTATATATACGGGGAAAAGGTAATAGCATAGTACACTGACAAAAAATTGAATTAATTTTAAAGATTTTGCGACCTAATTTTAAAAAAGAGACTACTCTTATGTGTGATTTGGAAAAAGTACTTGATATTAAGAAAAATTGAATTTTTTAAATTAAAATTTTTTTATTAAAAAATTAAAATTCTTTTATTAAAAAATTAAAATTTCTTATTTTTTAGTATGTAATGTTCTTGTTTTAAATTCGCCTTTGGATATTTCTTTTCCTTGACTTGTATATTTCAATTCAGACATATACGGGAAAAATAACTATTTTAAAGAGACCTAAAATTTAAATTATGGTTATTTCATAATCAAAATTAAGAAAAATTTCTTAATATTTCTTAATATTCTAAACATTTTCCTAATACTCAGTGTGAATTATATTTTATTAGGACTTTGACGTCTTTAGAGTAAAAGCTTTATTCGGATTAGGAAAAAATACTTAATATTAAGGAAATTGTCTTAATTTTGGGCCGACGTTAGACATTCATATACCTGACATGCATATTTTGTTTCAAAATTTATGGGAAAAATTGTACTAAAATTTAAAGATTTTAATACAAAGACGTCAAATATTTAAATCAAAAACATTTCATACATAAAATTAAGGCAATCTTCTAAATATTAAGTAAATTTCCCTAATACTCAGTATGAATTGTATATTTTGATGCTCCTTAATATGAAGCAAGTTGCCTTAATTTTATTAGAATAATTACATTATTCCAAAAATTTAGTTCCAAGCACGTGTTAATCTTTAAAACAAGACCATTTCATACGTACAACTAAGATAATCTTCTTAATATTATGTAAATGTCCCTAATACTCAGATAAAGATTTTGCTCCAAAGATGTCAAAATCAAGGACGTTTCTTTCTTATAGTTAAGACAATCTGCTTAACATTAAGAGAATTTTCTTAATTCTCAGTATGTATTGTACTTTTTTAGAGATTATGACATAGTTGAAGCAAAATCTTTAAAATTAAGTAATTCAGTGTACCTTTGAAGTCAATGATTAGAATATCCAAAGACGTCATAAACTTTAAAACAAAGACATTTCATACTTACAATTAAAACAATTTCCGAAATATTTAGTAAAGATTCCGAATTCATATTTACTGTTAGGGAAGTGTACTTAATATTAAAGAAATTGTCTTAATTTGAAATACTCAATGTTCTTGATCTTTGGATATTGGTGTCCTTGACTTGCATATTTAATTTCAAACGTAAAATGAAAAAGTTACTTAATTTTAAAGATTTTGATCCAAAGACGTCCTAATCTAGGACATTTCATACTTAAAATAAAGAAAATTTTCTTAATATTAAGCTAATTTTCCTAAGTCTCAGTATGAATTTTAGAGATCTTTGAAGCAAAATCTCCAAAATTATGTAGTTATTTTTCTTCAGTGCACCTTTAAAGTTTAATACACAAGTCAGGGATATGAATATCCGAAGACATGACAATCTTTAAAACAAAGATATTTCATATTTAAAATTAAAGCAATTTCCTACATATTTAGTAAATGTTCTTAATTCATACTTATGAGTACTTACTACTCGTATTAAAGAAATTGTCTTAATTTTAAATATTCAAAGAACTTGATTTAAAGATTAGGACGCCTTTGAATATTCAAATCTTTGACTTTCAAACGTACTCTGAAAAAATTACATAATTCTAAAAATTTAATTCCAAAGTCCTCATAATCTTTAAAACAAGAACATTTCATACTTAAAACTACGACAATTTTCCTAATATTAAGTAAATGTTCCTAATACTCAGTATGAAGTGATTTTGATTTTATTATGTAAGGTAAGGAATATGTACTTGATGTTAAGGAAATTTCGTTAATTTTAAGTATTAAATGGCTTTGTTTTAAAGATTAGGAGGTCTTCGAATATTCGAATCTTTGACTTGTATATTGAATGTCAAATGCACTCTGAACAAATAACATAATTTTAATTTTTTTCCTATTTCTCAGACACTAAGACAATCTTCTTAATATTAAGTAAATGTTCCTAATACTCAGTAAGAATTGAATTTTTACTAAGGTAAGGAATATGTACTTAATGTTAAGGAAATTGCCTTAATTTTAAGTATTAAATGACCTTGTTTTTAAGATTAGGAGGCCTTTCCTTGTACATTCGAATCTTTGACTTCTATATTGAATATCAAACGTGCTCTGAAAAAATACATAATTTTAAAGATTTTGCTCCAAAGGTGTCGTAATCAAGTATTTCATTCTTATAATTAAGGTAATATTCTTAATATTAATAGAAGTTTCTTAATTCTCAGTATTAATTGTTTTTTAGATATTTAGACATTTTTACAGCAAAGTCTTTAAAAATATGTAATTTTTTTCTTCAGTGTACCTTTCAAATTAAATATACAAGTCAATGATAATAAAATTCAATGACGTCCAAATCTTTAAAACAAAGACATTTCATATTTAAAATTAAGACAATAAATAAATAATAGTAAATGTTCCTAATTAGTATTTAGGAAATTTTACTTAATGTTAAGGAAATTGTCTTAATTTTAAGTACACCATGCACTTGATTTAAAGATTTTGAAGCCTCTGAATATTCGTATCTTTGATTTGTATATTGAATTACAAAAGTACTCTGATAAAATACTTCGTTTTTATGATTTTTCTAATAGGATGTCCTAATCAAGGATATTTCATACTTATAATTAAACCAATATTTTTAATTTTTATTAATCTTGATAATTCTATTAAAGAATAGTAATTTTTTAGTGATTAAGATATCTTTAGAGCAAAATATTTAAAATTAAGTAGCTCAAGGTTACGAACATTGAAAAGGGGCTAGTCTTTAAAACAAGGACATTTCACACTTAAAATTAAGACAATTTTCTTAATATTAAATACATTTTCCTAGCCAATGATATGAATATCCAAACATGTCCTAATCTTTAAAACAAGGACATTTCATACTTAAAATTAAGACTACTATTTCCTTAATATTAAGTACATTGTCCTAAATCAAAGTATAAATAGCCTTTTTTAAATTTTTGAAGTAAAATCTGATTAATTTTTTTTACCGCAAATATACAGAGTTTTGTAATATTTTTTATTTCAAGGATTATTATAAAGTTATAAGCTGAATGTTCAAGTCAAGGACGCGAATATCCAAATACGTCAATGTCTTTCAAACAAAGACGTTTCATATTTAAGATTAAGACAATTTCCTAAATATGTTTCCCACATAAATACATATAAGATTAGGAAAATTTACTTAATTTTATAAAAAAATGTCTTAATGTTAAGTATACAAAGTCATTATTTTAAAGATTAGAAAGCCTCTGGATATTCGTCTCCTTGACTTTTATAATTAATCGCAAATACGCTGAAAAAAGGAACTTAATTTTAAAGACTTTGATCCAATAAGTTCTTATCTTTAAAACAAGAACATTTCAAACTTAAAATAAGGGCAATCTTCATTCCAATTCTCTGAATCCGTCGACCTTTTCTGAAATACTATGGCATCTTTGGTGAATAATATTTAAAAATGAATTCATACTTCTGGAGTATGCTTAGAATTCAATACACAAGTCAATAATACGAATGTCCTAATCTTTAAAATAAGGACATTTCAAATTCACCATGCTGTTAGATTAGGCCTATTTGGTAAATTTGTTCATCGTTTCCTTTATAACTTTTGAACGGTAATATATATTGGCTTACAATTTCTGCTCACGTGTTTTTTTTACAAGACAGTGTTATTCTTAAAAATGAAATTGTCTGACATAAAGTGGTATTGAGAAAAATGAAATGATACATGTCTTGGGACCATTTGGTCCAAGGGATATTTTTGTTTTATTGAAATCTAAATAATAAGCCTTTTTGTCAAAAAATAATTTGTAAATAAGCTGACTTCTTTTCACGAAGTATAATAAATACATATCAAATATTGGATTAAATATGTATTTTGTATGAAAAATGTAATACGGACCAAATGGTCTCTTAGTTTAGGATTCGTACATATTTTGTAATCTAACAGCAGGATTAAGACAATTGCCTAAATATGTATTTAGTAAATGTTCCAAATTGGAAATATAAATTATAATATTTTCTAAGATTAGCTTATCTTTAAATATTAATTTTTTTTTCGGTGTACGTTTGAAATTCAATACAGAAGTCAAGGATATGAATATCGAAAGGGGAAATGGTAGTGGAAGTTGCTGTTGAAGTTCTTTTTGATGTTGGAACTGGAGCTGATGAGAAAATGGGAAGACAACCAAAATCAATAACATAGCTATGCATCTATGGCATTCCGTGCATAGATGATTTAAAGTCAATATCGTAATGTGATCCTTGACAGCACATCATTAGGTGTTCCATTTCGAACACTTTTGCATGATTGGTGGGGAAATCATCCAACGAATATCCTTTAACTACAAAAAACGCAATCTCCCAGGGTTACCTGTTTAGTTTTGGTCCGTTCTTTTTTTACTGTACACGTCCTCTCATTAGTGTTTGTTGGGTTAATGTCATTATTTGCTTTAGTTTTTTTTCTTTCGTACCTCATTCTCATTGTCGTAATTTTCCTTATCTGTATTTTTATTGTTATGATTATTATGATTATCATTTTCTTTAGTAATTGTTGAGTGAGAGTGTGCATTTTGTTTTAACATCCTTTTGTTTGGCTGGGTGATTAAAATTATCACTGTGCAATTAATGACCGGAGAAAACATGCTGGCCAGAGGAACCCCGGACCAGCAGGAAAACGAACATATCCTATGCCATTGTTGTGGTTGCTCGGCGTTAATGACGGGAATCTTTATGAATACCCATTTATAAGGTCCTGACAATAGTCGTAGAACCAAATGTTATCCTTATGAGCTTTTCATTGCCATTTCGCAGTTGATAGAACCTAATGTTAGTATTATGGTCCATGGTGGTCGGCACAACTAAGTTATGCTAAGGAAGTGCTGCAGGAAGCTCTATTCTGAGACAATGTCGACAATAGCTTCACAGTACTAGGACAACTTTCAGCTGAAAAAAAGAGAGCTGAGAAAGGTTCAAAATAAACCTTAGATTACTGTATGCAATGGTTTAGAAATTTCATTCGACGCCACAATGCTATGGACACGTCTAGCCACAATACCTTGTACCATTGGGTTTATCAAGAAAGATGGCAGTTATTGGACAAAGTCCATCGAGAAATCGCTGAGGCTTCTCCTGTATACACACATCCCGAGAAACTCTGAAGAAGAATCAGTTGGAGATTCCGGAAAAGTTCTGCCGTCAAAGGATCACAGTAACGACTTTGGCATATAAAAATGTATTGATTCTTTCAAGTCGCCAACAGGCAGTGGCTGACAAAATTGCTCCCTGGTTCAGAGAGCTGTACACTTGTTATACACGCAAGAAAGAAACTAAGGTTGTCCTCATTCCCAAAGTGGGAATGCAGTCTCATGCAAGGCCTAAGGATTTGCTGCCGATTAGTCTATCGTCATTTCTCATTAAAACCTTGGAGAGATTAATATATAGTTATCTGAGGACTAACATTGATCACAGGCTACTGTCCAATCCGCTGCATGCTTATAGCAGCACAAATCCACAGAAATTACCTTGCATGATCTAGTCAGCTATATATTGACTAGACCTACCTTTTTTGGTAGTTTGAGTTTGTTCACCGAGGAACTCCACGACACGCTCTGCACCTGTTTCTCTAGAGATGATGGGTGTTAAGGTTATTGTCAATGCAGTTGTTGTGGCAAGACGGAAGTTCCCAAGTATTCTTAGAGGCTGCCTACAACAAGACCTTCATACCGCCGCTAGTTGGGCATACGACAATGGCCTTGTTGAGAACGCGACCAATACAGAACTAGTTCTACCTTAGCTTCTAAATTAAACCTGCGGAATACCTTCATACCGCCGCTAGATGCACATCCGATAATGGTCTTGTTGACAGAACTGTTTTTAAATTAGCTTCGAATTAGAACCTGCGGAATAGATCTCAGGTTACGTGTGGAAAGCAAGCATTTTCTACAAAATCATTTGATAATTCCAAAAGGTCGCTGGGTTAACTCCACAGCATGCTCTATACCCATTTCTCTAGAGGAGATGAGTGTTAATGTTATTGCAAATGCAGTTGTTGTGGCAAGACGCAAGTTCCCTAGTTCCCTAGAAGCAGCCAACAACAGGACCTTCATACCACCATTAGATGGGCATCCGATAATGGTCTTGTTGAGAACGCGACCAAAACAAAACTAGTTCTAAATAAGCTTCGAATTAGAACCTGCGGAATAGATCTCGGGTTCCCTGTGGAAAGCGCCCATTTCCTAAAGAATTTCTTGGATAATTCCAAGAGGTCGCCGGAGGAATTACACAACTCGATCTACTTCTGCTTACCTGGAGAAGATGTGTGATAACGTCATTGCCAATGCAATTGTCGTGGTATGACATAAGTTCCCGAGTATTCTTAGAGGCAGCCTACAACAGGCCCTTCATACCATCGCCAGATGAGCATCCGATAATGGTCATGTTTAGAATGCGGCCAGGACAGAACTAGTTCTAGATTAGCTTCAAATTAGAATCTGCGGAATAGCTCTCGTATTCCCTGTGGAAAACACCCATTTCCTAAAGAATTTCATGGATAATTCCAAGAGGTCGGGTCGGAGGAATTCCACAATTCGTTCGTTCTACTTCTGCTTTAGGTTTAGGTTAGGGTGACAGCCGTATTTTTTTATACAAGCTCACATGTCCCTAGTGTTACCACGGGCTGAGATGCCCCTCATCGAAACCAACCTGTTTGATATACAAATTTATCGATAGTACGAATATCGGTACTGGAAAGATCTGTTAGGCTGCATAGAAAGGCCGACCCCAGTATGTCCAGTCGTCGTTTACTCAGAGCGGGGCAGTCGCATAGCAAGTGCTCAAAGCTCTCCACTTCTTCCTCATCGCCATAGCTTCTGCAGAAGTCATTAGAGTCAATACCCAATCTTTTGGCGTGTTCGCCGCTCAAGCAGTGTCCCGTCAGAACTGATACTAACGTAGACAATCTTTGCCTCTCTAGTGCGAGGAGATATTTTCATCTTCTCAGGTCATACCTTGGTCAGATTTATCTAGCTACCCTGCAGGTGCCGATTTCTGTCCATCTTTCGTTGGACTGCCTGATTGCCTCTTGCCTAAGCCAAAGCTTGTACGTGGATAGTGGCGCGACAATATATGCACATTTTTCGAGAATTTGTAATGTCGTACCTTTCCTAGCAAGTTCATCGGCTTTGCAGGTCCCCGGGATATCCCTATGCCCAGGCACCCATATGAGGTGTATATTAAACGGCTCAGCCATGTCGTTAAGAGATCTGCGGCAGTCGAGGGCTATTTGTGAATTTAGGGATGTGGCATCCAGAGAATTGATGGCAGCCTGGCTGTCCGAGTAAATGACAACGCCAGTGTTGGTCACTATGTTGCGACCTAGCCACTTGGCTACTTCCCATATTGCCATTATTTCGGCTTGATAGACACTGCAGGTATCTGGTAGTCTAGCATGAATCAGTATTTTCTGATTGTCAGATAGCTAGCCTCAGAGCTCTTAACGAGATATCAGAAGAGATTAATCTTTCCCTGATTCGGGTGCTGGTCACAGGAGATTTCCTGAGAACTGTTATGTAGATGGGTCTGCTCGTATCTCATATACTCCAATGGAACTGAAATATGTGGGCATGCCACTAGCGTAGGACTTCTCAGCGGTTTTTGATCTGCGTCACTTGAAGCCCTGCGAGCAGGTAAGTCAAACATGTTTATGGATGTAATTCTTTTGTTTTATAAAGGTTTGATTTTTCAACTCTTCTCGGAATAGCGAAAAGACTCTCTCGTATCTTACATACAGAACGTAACAAATATAACATTAAAGTAAGCCTTTGTGTCTCTTCTAATGATTTCGATAGATCAGAATGAAATAGTCGCTTATCGGGCAGAAATTTCAGCTATTAGAGAGATAGCTGAATGATTGGGAATGAATGTTCCGACTAAAGTCGGTATCAACATCTTATCTGATAATCAGAAGCTATAAAGTTCTTGAATTCAAAAACTGTCTCAGATCTTTTAAAGGGATATTTGTACAGTTCCATGTCTCAGGTCTCTTAACGAGATATATGAACAGTTCAATGTTTACGTGATTTGGGTGTTGATCCACTGAGGCTTTACAGAGAATTGTTGAGCTGATGAGTTTGTAATTCTACGTATTACCTTACATACGAGTATTCCAATGCAACTTGAATATGTGGCCAAACCTCTAGCGCAGGACCTCTAACACAGCACTGCCTCCAATTGAAGGTCTGCGATCTGAAAAATTAAAAAAAAATGTGTATAGAAATGCAGTAAATTGAATTCCCTTCTTTTGTAAAAGTTAGTTTTGTCAACTCTACGCTATCTCTCTGAAATAGCGAAAAGCCTTCCTAGGCACCTCCCCATTTGATAAGCTCTGATTTATCGAACGGCAAGCTCTTATTGAGAGATAGATCCTTAAGGCAACCAGTGACAGGTGGTCATCACTGTATACATTTTAAGGTAATGTGGCCCTACATAAAATCCAAACGGACCAATGCACTACTGTTTTTATCGTAACTCGACGTCTCACTTATCGTGGTCTTATTATTGGCCTCAATCTTATTGGACGACGTGCAAAGAGACTTAGTCTTGAGAAAAGGCTTTAGGAGAACCTGCGGCATAGTGTGAGTGACTTCTGTGTCTGGCCCGCTTTGTCTAGAAGCCGATTGGCTACCCTGCGCTCTTACTGTCTTATTGTCTGTCCTAGACAATAAGACAGTACCTCGCGCTCTAATATCGGTATCAAGACCGGACACCTCGATAGTCATGTCGGTCATGAAGGAGCAATGTCTGAAAGGCACATACATAGTTGGACTGAAAGTTGCATTGAAAGATTCCTGCAGAAACTGTGGAGGCAAAGAGGAATGTATAAAACAACTCCTATGTATTTATTTTAATTACAATACAAAGTAAATTTATATTCTAATTTTAAGGTCCAGGGAAAGGCCGGGTTGCAAAGACCATATGGCCAAATGTTTGCAGCGACAGACCAGAGCCTCTGATGGGAATCGAACCCACGACCCCTAAACTCATAGGCGAGTACGCTACCAACTCGCCTACTAGGGCGCTATGTATGTGTCCTGCCACTTCGAATAGAAGGAGGGCTACTCTGAACTCTTACTTTTTTAGCTATCTTTCGAATTGCACCAACTCTTCAACTCATGGTCAGTTCAACGAAAGGAAGAAGAATTTGGTAATAACTTATTTCCTTGTGAGCCACCTACCGGACCCAAATATGGCTATGCATATTACTCTAGGGGACAAACTTAAACTTCAATAAGGGATTGGTACACTTTTGAAACATGTGGTCCTGACTACATTTGAAACGATTCCAAACTCTGATATGGTTGTCAAGAACGGAAGTCTTGCAAATAGTGTCAGTCATGACGGGACAATGTCTGAAGGGCACGAATTTGAGGAGAAGCTGTGGAGCCGAAGAGAAATCTGTCAATTAAATGAATATGTGTGCCATTCGAATAGAAGGAGATCCATTCTAACCTCCGGTTCCCAGAAAGACATACACTTCTATAAGGGATTGCGTCCATTATTGATAAGTAGATGTTTTCATGCCTACATTCGAAACGGCACGAAGTTGCACAGAAAGTTACATTAAAGATCTCTGCAGAAACTGTGGTGGAGAAGAGGACCTTCGGTTTCAATAGGTTCTTCATCCCGTCCTCTTCCGACTATAAATGAAAAAAGTGGTCATAACATATCACATAAACAGCCACCTACCGGAATAATACATGACTACGAACCTTGCTTTGGACTGGTAGAACATCTTGTTTGAATACAACCACTATCGATTCATATATAAGTAATGCAAATATCGATTCATATACTATACGACTAACAAACGTACAGAAGAATTTTGTATATAAAAATTTTTTACAGAATACTCCAAGGAACTGCAGATCAGATTAGCAGACCAAACTAGTGAAAACCTTACACAGATTCATACAGCGGAAGAAAACTATAAAACAACTAACGATAGGAGGACCTCAGTCAGGCATTGCGTTCACTCTAAAAATCTGTGGGCCCTGCCACATTCTCTGCTATCGTCATCAAGGTCAGATGTCTCGCTAGTAATATCACAGTTGCATCAAACTATTTCTGCAGAAGCTGTGGAGTCGACGAGTAATATATGAGCCACTCCAAGAAACTGCAGATCAGATTACCAGACCAAACTAGGGACAACCTTACACAGACTCATACAGCGGAAGAAAACCATAAAATAACTAACGATAGGAGGATCTCAGTCAGACATTCAAGGCCAGATGTCCGCTAGTAATATCACAGTTGCATCAAACTATTTCTGCAGAAGCTGTGGAGTCGACGAGTAATTTATGAGCCACTCCAGGAAACTGCAGATCAGATTAGCAGACAAAACTAGGGACAACCTTACACAGACTCATACAGCAGAAGAAAACTATAAAACAACTAACGATAGGAGGACCTCTGACAGGCATTGTGTTCACTCCAAAAATCTGTGGGCCCTGCCACATTCTCTGCTATCGTCATCAAGGCCAGATGTCTCGCTAGTAATATCACAGTTTCATCAAACGATTTCTGCAGATGTTGTGGAGATGACGAGTAATATATGAGTCACTCCAAGAAACTGTAGATCAGATTAGCAGACCAAACTAGGGACAACCTTACACAGACTGATACAGCGGAAGAAAACTATAAAACAACTAACGATAGGAAGACCTCAGTCAGGCATTGCGTTCACTCCGAAAATCTGTGGGCCCTGCCACATTCAAGGCCAGATGTCTCGCTAGTAATACCACAGTTGCATCAAACGATTTCTGCAGATGCTGTGGAGTCGACGAGTTAAATATGAACCAACTTCTCTGTAGGTGTCCTGCCATAGCGAATTGAATATCTACAACTTTGCTTCAGACACAAAAGAGATATACCGTACGGTATACAGAGAAAAAAAATATAGAAAAAGTGCAAAAAATCCACATTGAGCATCGAGCAAAATCGTATGGCCATTAAATTAGTAATTGAGCCATATTGACTAAACGAATGATGCAGAAGTTCTTATTTTTGGGACTACTTTTACGTCCAATTCTCAGAATTGAGTCCCAAAATCATGTGTTGTACTGTGTATGGAAACCTATGGAAATTTTAAGTCAATTGCAGTAGTTCAATGGGTGGCTCTAGATGTCCTTTATCTTCAGGAAATATGTTGCACAATTATGACATTTGTCATAACATTTATGTTACATGACATTTCAATTAAATCACCTTAATTATCATTAGAATATTTAATGACATTTAATCAATGATCTTGAACAAATATCAGTTATTAATTATATCAGCGGTTAATTATCTCCGGTAAAATACCTCCAAAGAATGCTCAGGTCATGGCTACAACGATGATGACACTTGACATAGAATTCATGTTATATTACATTCCTTTGAATGCTAGCAGAATATTGTAATTTTTTGTTGTAGCATAAAATATAGTTATCCATACACTTTCATTTGGTAACAGGACCAGCCAATTCCCCACATAAAATTTTTGTTATTCCATTCCGTTCATCACATTGTTAACAAGATTTCCCTTTTTGTTTGGCTATAAATAAAAGTCTCCCAGGTCCTGTAAGAGAATTCTTCGACAGCTTTTGGTGGTGTTTGCTTTGGCTCTTTGTTGTTTCATTTCTTCACTACTTTGTTGTTATCTTCTTTTGGAGCTGCTGATTTGGTTTGGTGGAAGGAAGTTTATGTAAAATATTTCATCGTTGAAGTATTGCACACGAACACACACAAACACAGAATTTTCACAAAACTAATTTAATTTATTGCGCAAAAGTTCTCTGCACCCTCTCTCTCCCTTTTCCTAATTTCGCCAACTAACTGCAATGCCTTGGCACAAAGTTAAAACGTTCCACGGCAGCTTTCTATTTGCGGCAGGTTAAACATTTTTAAAGTTTTGCATTGTTGCTGCTGTAATTCCTATTGCTGATGTTGTCGTTGGGGTTTTTTTGTTGTTGTTTGTTTTAAACTCATTTACGGAGTAATTAATGGTCTTGGCCAATAAAACCTTTGGCCTCTTTTGCCGTCTGTCTGTGTATTCGCACGGAAAGAAGCTCTGACGCACAAATACACAAATTCGCATACTCATTTGAGAACAGAAGCGGAAGCACAGTGGAGGCAATTTTAAAAAATCTATGAATATAGTTTCAAAGCTGACACCGCTATCTTATTCGCAGAACGTAATGTGTGGCATATTAAAATGTTAGGTAAAGCTAAAGTGGGGACCGCAGGAAAATTATATATTGTCCTAGTCCCCTCCATTGAACCAACCCGAGTGCATTCAAAATATCTACAATTGTCGGTTACCAACTCCAGCTAACTCACAAGTATGTCTGACTCAAGGATAGCCTGTCACATTCCAGAGAGATAGCTGGGCACATACATATAATGAGTTCTACCGATTCCTCCTCCTCTTTGTCATCCCAGCTAATGCTAAAGTCCCTCTGCATGCCGTCTCATAAGACAGTTACCCTTCTTGACAGACACGATAAGTCAGTCGCCTAGTCTCGATAACGACAGCAGGGCTTTGGTGCATTTAAAGTTTTGACAGGTTCACACCATCTTGGAATATGCGCGGGTCCTGCTAGTATCCATCTGCTATTTGTTGTCATAAGGTCATTCTCTCTTTCTCAAGAAGCACTTGCTTGTTTCTGGGGGTATATTCACATATTCCAATTTTTCTGGATCATTACCTTACAAGTTCATCTGTACGACAATTCTAGGGAATATCCCTGTGACTCGGCATCAATTTCTGTGGGATTTTTAACTGATCAACCTTCTAGTTGCGAGTTCTGCAGCAGTTGAGGGCTGTTCTTGCATTTAAGAACACAGAATCCAGGGATTTAATAGCAGCCACACTTTCGGAGAATATATTTATTCCAACCATTCTATATCTTTATATCTCAGTAATTCTCAGCTATAGAAAGCCTTAGGTCTTTCGAATAGACCCCGAGGTCCGCTATATCACTAATTATGGAGCAATAAGCAAAGATGTCCCTACAACTAATACTACCGGGAATGTGGCCTATGCATCGCTGACTGTTATAAGTGAGTGATACATGTTAAGGGGTGCTCTGGACCGAGTGTAGTCAAAAACCAGTAAGGAAAGGCTAAAGTCGGGCGGGGCCGACTATACATATAATACCCTACACCACTCTCGTAATATTGAATAACTCTGAAATATAAATTTTGTAATTCATGTAAAAATTGTTTACATAAATTTACTTTTGCGACATTTTATACTTAAATAATACCCTGTACCACAGTGTGGTGTAGGGTAAAAAACGATTGGATGTAAAATACAGCTTCTATAGGACTAAAGGGCCAAATCGAACGAAAGATATATATGGGAGCTATATTTAAATCTGAACCGATTTCAACTAAATTCAATAGGGATCTTTACAGCTGCGGAATACTCTAAATTGCAAAATTTCAGAACGATCGGGGTGAAATTGCGACCTGTAGTTGACGAACAACTTTACATGGACAGACGGACGGGCGGACGGACAGACATGGTTAAATCGACTCAGCTAGTGATTCTGAGTCGATCGGTATACTTTAAGGTGGGGCTAGCTGTGTTATTTTTAGGTGTTACAAACATCTGCCGTGAAACAAACTTATAATGGCCTCTACCACAGTGTGGTGTAGGGTATAAAAACCTGCAATTTCAGACACCCTGCAGAGAATCACTATGCCCGCAGTCAGTTTCTGACCATTGCGTCAGACAGTTAACCAAGAATTTTCAGAGGCAGCTAATTTATTGCCGATAATTATATTTAGTGCCTCAGGCGGCTTTGTTCTCAAGAGGCCAGTTATGTATAGACTGCACATTTTTTTTAAATGTAGAGAGAATTTTCGATTGCCGTCCATCAAACAATAACTCTGTAGAGCATTATGTGACTGACTACCGTTGGTTGTACAAGGTGGGCTGTAAGATGCCATGTTCTTCCTATAGGTTGCTCACATGCATATAGCGCTACTGTGGCTTTCTTTGCCCAATCCAGAATGTTTGAGGAATTTGGGTGCCCCCTAACTATATGGGTTCTATAACTAATATGTATAACTACCACAACGCCCGGCAACTTATATCACAGTACAACACATGATTTTGGGACTTCTGGGAATTGAACGTGAAAGTAGCCGCAAAAATAAGAACTTCTGCATCATTCGTTTAGTCAAGTTGGCCAAATTTATAATTTAATGGCAATACGAATATCTCCTTTATATCTGAAGCAAAGTTGTAGATATTGGATAGGAGAAAAAAAATGCGGAACAAAACTACCCGAAAAAAGTGCATATAACCGAGATATAACCGTGTTAAAGTAGAGAAAAAGTTCTAAAAATCCACCTTAAGCAAAAAATTCGTATGACCATTAAATTATTAATTGATCCAACTTGACTAAGCGAATGATGCAGAAGTTCTTATTTTTGGGGCTACTCCAACTCTCAGAATTGAGTCCCTTATCAATGGCGGATAATCAGGGCCGGGCAATCGCAGAGTAGATACTCTACAGCGGCTACTTTCACGTCCTATTCTCAGAATTGACTCCTTTATCAAAGACGGGTAACGAGGGCCGGGCAATCGCAGAGTAGATCCTTTGCAGCATCTTCCACATTACTGTTGTCACAACTGCGGAAGTGGTCTTATCGGTCAGTGTCCGGTCAGAATGGCAATCAAACTTAAAATATGCATTCTACTATAGCTTATGAACCATTTCATGTATTTCCGGCCATATTTGCTTCGAGATTTTACTATATTCTGCCGCTTTCCTCTTTTAGCTGACCATATCGGAAAAGTTTAGTTACTTCAGTTGAATAGATTCTGTCGCTTTCCTCTTTTAACTGACTCTGTCGGTATATATACTGCAACTGAATATATATTCCATCGCTACCCTATTTTAATTGACCCTATAATTATAGCTACTTCATGTGGATAGATGTTCCTCATGGCAGATTCCGTTTTTGCCAGTTCGTCAACGGGTTCCCATCCATACATTCCGATGCCCTGTAATAAGTTCTTATTTGCGTTTAGTGTCCTCATCGACGCTATATGTCCTCATGACATCAGAGAGGGCCGCCGGGTACACCTTAATATCAAATAATATCTTAAGTCAGTAAAACCTGTCGCATTGGAATTTATTTTTCACCTTGCTGCCGGCTTTATGAAGGTAGTGTTCCATTTTTTAACTGATCGTATAGCTGTAGGTACTTCTACTGGATAGATGGTTCCAGAGGCAGATCCTATTCCTGGGATTTCGTTCCCGTACATATTCCTTTATTCCAACATCCAAATGAAGGTGAATGTGGACTTTTAGAAGTCTCTCTAGAGATTTCATCAGGCATTTTATTTATGTCCGTATTGATATTGTTTGAACATTCAGGGAAGAGCGTGTTTTTTGGGGACTTACAGCAAGATCTTTATGCTATAGAAGACACAAATTACAAACGTGCTCTTTACAATATCTTTTACGTACATACTCGTATATACTTATACAGGGTTTTCCAATAAGAGCGATATGATTTCTTTGAAAAAAAAACACGAAGAAATTCAAAAGTTTTTTATTTAATTTGAAGTACAATCGATACAATTAAGTTCTAAATAAAACGTCATTCAAATGGACTCCACGACTTCTTCTGCAGGAATGAATTCGATTCACCCAATTTTAGAGCACTTTTTACACTAAATCAAGTCGTATGTCATGAATGGCACGTTCAATATCGACTTGTAAAGCTTGAAGAGAGTCTGGTTTATTTCGAAAGACCAATGACTTCAAATAACCCCACAAGTAATAGTCTAATTGTGTTAAATCACAACTTCTTGGAGGCCATTAAATATCAAAATTTCTTGAAATAATCGAATCTCCAAACTTGTCTCGCAACAATTCAATTGTTTCATTTGCTGTGTGGCACGTAGCCACAATCAGTCAATGGGAAAAAGATAGCTCTTAACGAGAGCTAAAATATTGTTCTTGGGTGTAAGGGAGTGAAGATAGAGTCAAAAAGTTATAGTTAAATATTCGAGACAACAACCCTCCTGTATAAGAGTTATACTGGTATACATAGTCAAAAACTGACTTTCATAGTCAAATTTATAGTCAAAGTTATAGTCAAATGTAAATATGGTTATTTTGGTATGGATTTTTCTATGGCCTCCACAGTTTGAAATATACCACTGACATTTTATATATTTTTTTAAACACGGAAAGTATAAATATGCCAAAAAATATATTAATATTGGTTTGACGGACAATTTTCAACAAATACATGCCCAAATCAGTGGGAACTTATTGGTTATTTTGTCATTATTCCATGGCCCCCCAAAAATAAAAGAAAAGTTCCGACACAGGTATGTTTGCACTTTTGGGGAGCCGAAGGGGAGTGTAATAATACCAAAGTGTAGAAATTTTGGTCTGAGCGTTTTCGAGAAAATCGACCAAAAACATCAGTATGACAGTGGCGGTTATTTCGGTATTTTTCATGGCCCCCCAAAATTAAACGAAGAGTTCCGACTCAGGTATGTTTGCACATTTCGGGAGCCGAAGGGGAGTATAATAATACCAAAGTGTAGAAATTTTGGTCTGAGCGTAAATTTTTGAGAAAATCGGCACAAAAATATAACTATGACAGTATTGGTTATTTCGGTATTTTTCATGGCCCCCCAAAATTAAAAGAAGACTTCCGACCCAGGTCTGTCTACACTTTGGGGAGCCGAAGGTGAGTATAAGAACACAGAAGTACATAAATTTTGGTCTGAGCGTACATTTTTGAGAAAATCGACCAAAAATATCAGTATGACAGTGGCGGTTATTTCGGTATTTTTCATGGCCCCCCAAAATTAAACGAAGAGTTCCGACTCAGGCCTGTCTGCACTTTTGGGGAGCCGAAGGGGAGTATAAGAACACAGAAGTACAGAAATTTTGGTCTGAGCGTACATTTTTGAGAAAATCGACCAAAAATATCAGTATGACAGTAGTGGTTATTTCGGTATTTTTCATGGCCCCCCAAAATTAAACGAAGAGTTCCGACTCAGGTCTGTCTGCACTTTTGGGGAGCCGAAGGGGAGTATAAGAACACAGAAGTACAGAAATTTTGGTCTGAGCGTAAATTTTTGAGAAAATCGACCAAAAATATCAGTATGACAGTAGTGGTTATTTCGGTATTTTTCATGCACTTTTGGGGAGCCAAAGGGGAGTATAATAATACCAAAATGCATTAAGGTTGGTCTGAGCGTACATTTTAAAGAAAAACACAAACAAATTCAAGTATAAAAGTAATGATTGTTTTGGTATGTTTCTATAGCCCCACAGCTTAAAATAAGAGTTTAGATCAGGTCCTTTTGTGGCCAAAATTTCTGTACTTCTGTGTTGTTATACTCCCCTTTGGCTCCCCAAAATGCAGACAGACCTGAGTCGGAACTCTTCGTTTAATTTTGGGGGGTCATGAAAAATACCGAAATAACCACTACTGTCATACTGATATCTTTGGTCGATTTTCTCGAAAATGTACGCTCAGACCAAAATTTCTGTACTTCTGTGTTCTTATACTCCCCTTTGGCTCCCCAAAAGTGCAAACAGACCTGAGTCGGAACTCTTCGTTTAATTTTGGGGGGCCATGAAAAATACCGAAATAACCGCCACTGTCATACTGATATTTTTGGTAGATTTTCTCGAAAATGTACCCTCAGACCTAAATTTCTACACTTCGGTATTATTATACTACCCTTCGGCTCCCCAAAAGTGCAAACAGACCTGAGTCGGAACTCTTCGTATAATTTTGGGGGGCCATGAAAAATACCGATATAACCACTACTGTCATACTGATATTTTTGGTCGATTTTCTCAAAAATGTACGCTCAGACCAAAATTTCTACACTTTGGTATTATTATACTCCCCTTCGGCTCCTCAAAAGTGCAAACATACCTGAGTCGGAACTTTTCGTTTATTTTTGGGGGGCCATGGAATAATGACAAAATAACCAATAAGCTCCCACTGATTTGGGCATGTATTTGTTGAAAATTGTCCGTCAGACCAATATTAATATATTTTTGGCATATTTATACTTTCCGTGTTTAAAAAAAATATAAAATGTCAGTGGTATATTTCAAACTGTGGAGGCCATAGAAAAACCCATACCAAAATAACCATATTTACATTTGACTATAAATTTGACTATGAAAGTCAGTTTATGACTATGTGTACCAGTATAACACTTATACAGGAGGGTTGTTGTCTCGAATATTTTACTATAACTTTTTGACTCTATCTTCACTCCCTTCTTGGGTGTCAAGGTCGAAGGTCGACTGGAAAGTGTTTTTTTTTTGGATTTAAAATAAAATGGGCTTAGCATCATTTTCAAATGTGAACGGAAAGTTTATTATTGCTCTAGCTCCTTAACGGTACGTCGGATCGGGAATCGGTCAATGGCAAAAAGATAGCTCTTAATGAGAGCTAAATTATAGCTCATGGGTGTCAAGGTCGTAAGTCGACTGGAAAGTTTTTTTTGGATTTAAAAAAAATTGACTTAACGCATGAAAAGTTGCACTTGGAGAACGATTATTTTGATAATAAAACTGAATAATTTGTAAACGTTGTTCTTGCGTATATCTCTCCATGATGAAATTGTAAACACTACTGAAAACAATGAAAAACAAATGACCTATCATGACATATTACAAATGGCCGAAACGTCACTCCAAAATCATATCATCCCTATTGGAAAACCCTTTGTATGAAGTTTCCATATAAAGGATTAGCTTGCATGAGAAACAGCAGATTTATATTCATATTTTTCTCAAATTCCCCCCACGGTGCAGTGGTCATGTTACACAATGCTACCACAACATAACATTGACAGCAGAGACCTGAGTGAGTTGAGTGTTGCTGCACTCACATTCGGAAAAACTCTTCTCGTACTCATTCATACATCGCCATGTAAATTGTACACACACACATATATATGCTCTCATTGCACGAGTACTTCTTCATCGTACGTGTTTGTAGTTTGTGCACAATTGCCATTTGTACTCATCCTCTTGTGTGGTGTACCTCATCCTTTTTCTCCGCAATATCACGAACTTCATCGCCATCGTCATCATCGTTGTCGTCGTCGTCGTCAACGTACACTTGCAACATAATGATATTGTAAACAGCGATAAAACCAACAACAACAGCACCAACATTGCCAATAACAACACATTTAATTACCCCATTCTTGGTTCGTGTTGGGCGCTTGATAATGGGCTATGTACGCACAATGGGAACAGGAAAGTAGATGAACTTGCAAGACTACAAACTACCTTCCATGCTCAAGGGGAACTGGAATATGTGGGCATGCCTATAGCGAACTGCAAGCTCTTGTTGAGAAATAGTGTCCTAACGGTGACATATTACAGGTGTTCAGTAGTTAGGAACTGCATACATTCCAGGTTGATGTGGCCCTTCCTAAACTCCAAACTCGCCAACTCCCTTCTGTCGTTACAGAGACCAGGGGTCAAATCACGGGATTCGATATCGAGAACTTTTCGATCGAAAGGCTAATTTATTTTTTGTTAATAAGAAAAATTGAACATTGGAATTAATTGAAAACTATCCAGATAATCTGTATAAGAATGTATCTAAACAATCTACTTGAATTCGACAGAAGTTTATACTCTTTTAGCAATAATAATAGACACAATACGGTCGTAAAATAGTCAATATCGAATGCCGTGATTTGGCCCCAGGCGTCTCACTTGTACTTAGTGTCAGTCATTACGCGTCACTGGCTTATTGGACGGCACACAGAGAGTTTGAAGGTATTGAGAAATATCTTTTGCAGAAGAGGAGGTATGCAGAAATATTTTTCAAAATATGCTTTTCGGCAATAGTCCAGTCAAAGTTGATTCTGAGGTCGTTCTTATGTATAGGACAATAAGATTTATCTACATTACACAGTACAGCATTTTTCAGCTCATTGATTTGGGACTCAATTCTGAGAATTGGACGTGAAAGTAGCCCCAAAAATAAGAACTTCTGCATCATTCGTTTAGTCAAGATGGCTCAATTAAAAAACCTACCCAAAAAAAAAGTGCATCCAGTGCCTTAAAAAAGCATTTGCCATTATGTTTTAAACATGATTTCGGGCAAGTGGCCGCCGCTGCTGGCTCGAATAAATTCCAGCCGAGAGGCCCATTTTTCGACCACTTTTTGCACCATTCTGGGCTGTATGTCAGCAATAACACGCCGAATATTCTCTTCCATGGCCTCAATCGTGTCGGGCTTATCTGCGTAGACAAGCGAATTAAATCACACAATTTTGGAGGCAACGCGACAGACCCATGACGGGAGATAATGCGCTCACCAAAAGTTTCCTTTCGTCTTGTTGGAATGAAAAAGTACGGAAAAGTCATTAATCATGGCTCTATAACGTTCTCAATTGACTGTAACATTATGGCCGGTTTAATTTTTGAAGGAATATGGACCAATGATTCCCTCTGCCCATAGAGCACACCAAGCGGTGACTTTTTGTGGATGTAACGGCGTCTGAACAATGGCTTGTGGATTATCATTACTCCAAATGCGACAATACTCATTCATTCAAAAGTGAGCTTCATCGCTGAACAACATTTTCTTGTGAAAATCGGGATCCGTGGCCATCTCGTTTTGGGACCATTTACCGGAGGTGCGACGCGCTTCACGAGATGGCTCATATGGGTACCTGGACATAGTAATATCCCGCGGAACTCCCGCGGGACGTCATTACAAATCCTCGATGAATTTGCATATATTGGTGCGCACTGTCCACATGCAAGCTTTGGCATAGGGACAAGAAGCAATCAGGCAGTACAATGAAATATTGACCTGTAGGGTAGCTAGACAAATCTGACCAAGATACACACTGAGAAGGTAAAAATGTCTCCTCGCACTAGAGAGGAAAAGACTGTCTATGTATGTTAGTGTCAGTCCAATGACTTCTGTAGAAGCTGTAGTGATGAGGAAGAAGGGGCGAATATTGAGCACCTGCTTTGCTAATGTCCCTCAATAAGTAAACGACGTCTGGATATACGGCGGTCGGCCTTTCTGAAAGGTCTTACAGATCTGTCCACTACCGATATTCATACTATTGATTATTTTGGTTATTATACAGGTTTGTTTTGATAAGGGGAATCTGTGTCCGTGGTATCACTAGGGACCTACATTGGTCTATGTGAGCTGGCAAAGCTGGATGCCGCCTAAATCTTAGTTCTGAAATGTTGATTTCGATAGTGCACTAATTAATTCCTTGATTAAGCGGTAATCTGATCCTGTACATGATTTGAAACGGGTCTCACTAATCTGAGTGGTAGCAGAATGGTTGAAAAGTTAATGTTCTGCCAACATAAATATTTTCTCTGATAGACTGCTATAAAGACCTCGAGCTCGACTTTCATTTAACAATTTGCTCCATATAACAATACAGGTCGAATAAAAGAATATTACCCAAATTTAAGTCCTTGAAAAATATATTCCTGAGTACAAAAACTGCCCTCGACTGTCGCAGATCTCTTAACGGGATGGCTGAACATTTTAATATTCACATGATATGGGTGGCGGGCCACAGGGACGTACTAGGGAACTTGCAAACTACGAACTGAAATATGTGGGCATGCCTCTAGCTACCTGCAGATAGCGCTCTACGGCATCAAATGACAGGTAGTCACTAGACAGGAACTGCATACATTCAAGGTTGATGTCAAGTGGCGATTTTCTGTAATACATGAGTCGTTGTTCTGTAGATAGGGAGTATATTACCCAACAGGACTTCTTCTAAAAAGTAGTCGTAGATAGATAAGGATCATAAACCCCGACTATCTTCCTACTTAGAGTTAGATGACTCAACTGGACATATACTAAACAGTAGATACACCTTCTTACATTTTATTAAGTACATAGTAGTGCTCCTATACGAAGGTAAGGAGTAGATAACTCAACTGGTCGTCTACCAAGGAGTAGATTGGTACATTGGAACAGTGGGGGAAACTATAACGATGAAGTAATTTACTGAAACTAAACAAGGGTGACACTCAAGCTTAAAAGCACATCTGCACCGCATAAGGCCAACAGATAACGATGAATGGAGGACAGGTATGGAAGACATGAAAACGTTGGAACATTTTCTATAGCTTTCGCATATGCAAGATCTCGATTATTCGTGTTCGACATATTACCAGAGCTGGCTCAATTCGGAGGATCTGACTGGAAAACACTGAAGAAATTCGTGTAAAGTGACGATTTTCTTTAATTCATGAGCTCTCAACGGTTATAAATAAATAATAATCGTACAATATGCCGATCCACAAGCTTAAGTGCATGTTCATGGCCAGGAGATGTGAAAACGTTACCGTTTTTTTAACCTAACCTATGTATATAATAGGATAAAAAGTAAATTTCTTCCAGAACCATAATCTTAACTAACCTATAGTTTAAGTGAGGATGACACCAAGGTTCCAGATGCTTATCGTTTTTTGGGTCCATATGTGATCCATTGTCATTCGCAGTAGATCTTCTTCTAACTGTGTTGAATAATAGCCTTTAGGCAAGGTATATTTGCCTAAGCTAGACCAGGGGCCAAATCACTCAATTCGATATCGAGTTATTTACTATCCAAATATGTTTTTTTATTATCGTCGAATGATTGGAAACTTCTGTCGAATTCAAGTAGATGTTTTCGTAAATTCTAATGGAGCTTATCTGGTTAATTTTTAATTATTTCCAATGTCCACTTGTTCTTATTAATAAAAATTAAAATGGGTTTTTGATCGAAAAGTACTCGAAATCGAATGCCGTGATCTGACCCCAGTTCCTGAATGAAGAATGATCCTGCATCTTTCTTCTATGTGATAGTCCAGGACATTGATATAGGAAATGGAAATCTTCGGCTGTGTCAATTTCGTGACACCAGCGACATATATCGTTGTTGCTTATGTCAATGTTAACAGAGGATATTGTGTCCAGTGGTGAGGCTAACAATTGGGTGAATGTAAGATTAGTCCATTCTTGCGATCTTTATTTGCAGAGTGTCTCAGTTTGCTCGCAGCACACAAATGAGTGAGTTACAGTTTTAACACCGAAGTTCTTTATATGTATTACTACTTGATTCCACAGTTGATTAGCCACAAAAGCAGGTAGACATCCGTAGCAGACACACTCGAACATTTAGCACAGGTTCGTCATCTTATTCATTGTCGTTATGACCAGGTAACCGCGTGAACCATGAGTTTTCTGCGACCGCGTGGTTTGGCAGAACCTTTAATTAGCTTGGCTATCAATGAAAAAACAGTTCTCGCTCCTGTAAATTCCTTACTATGCAGATATATAGTAAGTTACAGTCAAAACGTCAGAAAGGGTCAAATCGCGAACTGTGTTAGACTGTAAAAGATCGATTAACGATTAGTTAGCACATGATTAACTGCATATATTTTGATTGAATGTGAACCGAAAAATATTAGAAATAAGGGGCCTCAAGGCCAGATCAGCTTCAAGCAGTAAACTTAGGCAATTCACAGCCTTTCCTTGACATGAAGGTTTAGATAAAGTATTCAGCAGTGATGGCTCAAAAATTGTGTTGGATGGAGAAACTACAATAATACTATGAGGTGATCCAAAATTGATCCCAACTGGTCCTTTACTAAGGAGTGGGTAACCAAACTGGACTGGTCGAACTACTTTGGAGTATATAACCCAACCTATCGTCAGCTATGGCGTAGATAACCCTACTGGCCCTCTAATATAGACTGGATAACCCAACTCGTCTTCCAATAAGGATTAGATAAACCAACGGATCGTCTACAAAGGTATAGATAACTCAAATGGACGTCTAGATAAACCAACTGACATTTTACTAAGTAATAGATAACCTTACTGGTCATCTACCAAGGAGTAGATAACCCAACTGATTCTCATTATTATTTGGTGCATTTACACCTAATTTACAAATACCAATCATTTCCTTCACGATCAGATCATCGATAGGTCAAAATTTAATCAGTACTGGGTTCCGTAGATTCAGCTAAATTGCCACTTCATTTCCCGTAGGGTTCTGATTCATAACAAACATGACCATTTTAATGAAACGCGATTTAATTCATGTGGCTGCCTCGACTAGCTTAACATTATCGTATCCTGAATTTTCCAAGGCCTTGGTGACGGTTTCTGGCACTATGTCACGAATGGCATGCTCGATATCCACATTAAGGGCCTGAATTGTCAATTGATTCACGATAACCCCTAAATAAAGTGCTAACGGCTTCCGAGGTGGCCAATTGACATACCAGAGACGGCTGATAACACGATTACCGAACTTGACGCGCAAAAAAATGGTTTGTGGCCCCATGGCTTGTCATCCTGCTGTAGGCAATGATCGTCCAAGTACAATCTCCGACCGGAAAAAATGGTTGATTATGTCTCCGCAGCGGTCAATTGCCGTGTCAGTTGGACATTGCAGCAAATAATGCGAGGTCTTTGTGCAAAATTCGCTTTAGGCTTTATTCTTCCAAGTAAAGTGAACCAATTCTGTCTTGCTTCTGGCCCACCAATAATGTGTTTAATCACAATTTCTTGTTTCCATCCCACTGTGTTCTATTTACGAACCCTGACATGGAAATGAAATGAGTTTCCCCTTTCCGTCCGTCTATGGCACACGCTTTAAATTGAATGAATAAATGAGGGAATGAATTACTCTATCTACGGAAGGGCAACCCCGGCATAAGGTAAGAGAAACGGCAACAGAAACAACAACAACCACAACAATTGCAAAACATTACGTGGCTACTTTACAGCTTTAACCAAATTAACAACAATAATAATGTTTTTTGTGTTGTTGCTATTGTTGTCAGTTTTGTGGGTTTAAAGACACAACTCTGAAATGTGTGAAAGTGGGAGGGGAAAGTGGAAGGGGCGGACGGTCGGTCAAGAGAAGCCAATACGGTAGGTCATTATTATTAGACTGACCACTGACAGTAATGGCAGCAACAGTACACAACCATAAGGATAAGTTTACCGACTCTGCCATCTCCCCAACTTTTGGGATACACCCACATTTATGTAAATTTAAAATGTCAATTTAAAATGGATTTAAAATTAAGTTTGGGCAACATGTCAAAGCTTAGTAAGGCAAAATAGACCCGCCGACTGACTGACTGACAGACAGATCATTGGACGACAATGTTAACCCTGTTAAGTGACTTAATCTGACGGACATTATAATGAGCTGAAAGGGAGGGAGAGATAGAGGCGGATAGAGATGGAGGGTGAGAAAGAGAGTGGGAGGTAATCGCGAAACAGGTGAGTTTGTGTTTTGTTTGCACTTCGTGTTGCTTCCAAATAAAGACATACTTAATGATGTTGAGTGTACGAGTATTTGTATTTTGGAGAACTTAATGCGTAACGCACTAATGCTGAACATACGGTTCGGTGCGTAGGCACACACAACTCTCTTCTTCTTCTTCATTTGCAAACAAGTATTGATGTACTCAGATGTCTGTACGTGAACTTTTCTCTTATAAATAAAAATGGTATGCACATTTGTATGTATTAGCACACAAATACTTTGTAGGAGAAAAATTTGCATTTGTACCTGCTATTTGTATTGCTTGAAAAAAGAGGTCCTCGCACTGTGGTTCTCAAAAGGAAAAAAAATGTAAGTAGAAACTTAGGTAGACTTTGATATTATTTTATGTTATTTGACAGAGCATTCTCCATGGCAGTGATATAAAGCGTGATCCATTTCGAGGTTCCCTACTTTTTTAAAGAAAACCAGTAAGGAAAGGCAGAAAGTCGGGCGGGGCCGACTATATAATACCCTACACCTCCCTAACAATGCGATAAGGGTCATTGCCATAATAATTTGGAATAATTGGTAAATGGGTAGAAACGTATTCTAATTCTGAAACGATAATCGCTAAATTAAGCAATATTCGTTCCTAAAGTGAGAAACATCTTTCTGGAAAATTTTAATGATCGGAAGTAAAATACAACTTCTATAGCGGTTTGCTACCAAATCAGGAGGAACATATATATGGAGCTTTAATGTAAATCTGAACCGATCTTCCCTGAATACTTATTCATGTAAACAGAACTCCTTCTGTCGAATTTCGTACTGATCGGATATAAAATACAGTTTTTACAGCGCTTACAGTTCAAATCGGGGGTAACATATATATGGGAGCTATATCTAAATCTGAACCGATTTTCTCCAAATTTGGCAGTATTCCTTCATGTAATAAGAAACCTCTTTCTGCCGAATTTCGCACTGATCGGATATAACATAAAGTTTTTACAGCGCTTACATGTCAAATCGGGGGTAACGTATATATGGGGGCTATATCTAAATCTGAACCGATTTCTTCCAAATTTAATAGTGTTCATCCATATAATAAGAAACCTCTTTCTGCCGAATTTCGCACTGATCGGATATAACATAAAGTTTTTACAGCGCTTACATGTCAAATCGGGGGTAACATATATATGGGGGCTATATTTAAATCTGAACCGATTTCTTCCAAATTTAATAGTGTTCATCCATATAATAAGAAAAACGCTTTCTGCCGAATTTTATACTGATCGGATATAAAATAAAGTTTTTACAGCGCTTACATGCCAAATCGGGGCTAACATATATATGAGGGCTATATCTAAATCTGAACCGATTTCTTCCAAATTTAATAGTGTTCATCCATATAATAAGAAACCGCTTTCTGCCGAATTTTATACTGATCGGATATAAAATAAAGTTTTTACAGCGCTTATATGTCAAATCGGGGGTAACGTATATATGGGGGCTATATCTAAATCTGAACCGATTTCTTCCAAATTTAATAGTGTTCATCCATATAATAAGAAACCGCTTTCTGCCGAATTTCATACTGATCGGATATAAAATAAAGTTTTTACAGCGCTTACATGCCAAATCGGGGTTAACATATATATGAGGGCTATATCTAAATCTGAACCGATTTTAACCAAATTCAATAGGGATCGTCCTTGGGCCAAAAAAAAGATGTGTGTAAAGTTTCGTCGAGATCGGACCATAATTGCGACCTGTACTTTGATTACAAGAATACATGCACAGACGGACAGACAGACGGACAGACAGACAGACAGACGGATATAGCTAAATCAACTCAGAAAGTGATTCTAAGTCGATCGGTATAATAAACGATGAGTTTATTTCTTCTCCTTTTGGGTGTTACAAACAAATGCACAAAGTTATAATACCCTGTACCACAGTGTGGTGTAGGGTATAAAAACACAGACAATTCAAATTGAATGGGGAATGTTTATTATCATTTGAAAGAACATTCTTTGGCATTTATTTTTTGAAGATTATGTCTATCAAATGTTGGCCGCGGCTACGTCTCTCATGGTCCATCCGTTGAGTCCAATTTTCGATGACTCGTTCGAGCATTTCGTCCGGCAACTGGCGAATGACACGTGTGATGTTTTGCTCCTAGGCCTGAATCGAAGCTGCTTTGTCCGCCTAAACTTTAGACTTTACATATCCCCACAGGAAAAAGTCTAACGGTGTGATATCACCCGATCTTGGTGGCCAATCGACCGGCCCAAAACGTGAAATTATCTGATCACCGAAGTGTTCTCTCAATAAATCCATTGATTGATGCGATGTGTGGGAAGTGGCGCCGTCTTGTTGAAGCCAAATGTCGCCGAGATCACGAGCTTCAATTTCAGGCATCAAATAGTCGGTTATTATGGCACGATAACGGTCGCCATTGACGGTTACGTTCTCACCGTCATAATTTTTGAAGAAATATGGATCGATGATTCCAACGGCCCACAAACCACACCAAACCGTTGTTTTTTCTGGATGAAGTGGCAGCTCTAGAATGCGACAATTTTGCTTGTTTACATACCCATTGAGCCAAAAATGGGCCTCATCGCTAAACAAAATTTGGCTCGAAAACGTCGGATCTTTTCAAGAGCCCATAGAGCGAAGCGATGTCGCTTGGGAAGGTCGGGTGGCTTCAGTTCTTGCACAATCTGTATTTTGTATGCTTTCAATTTAAGATCTCGGCGTAAAATGCGCCAAGTCGTTCCATACGTCAGACCGAGTTGCTGCGAACGGCGCCGAATCGACTCTCCACGGTCTTCGTGTACACTCTCAGCTACGGCCGCTACATTATCTTCACTTCGTGCTGGACGTGGTCTATTCGGTCGAATATTATCCAATAATGAATGCTGGGTCTCCAGATGGGTGATGGTGTTGCGAATAGTACGCTCAGTAGGCCGATTATGTTGATCATAAGTTGAGCGAAGTGCACGAAACACATTCCTCACAGAACGTGAATTTTCGTAATAAAGTTGAACGATTTGTAAGCGTTGTTCAGGCGTAAGTCTTTCCATGATGAAATGCCAAACAATACTTAACAAAAATAACATGACACGACTCACACGTGATCTCTCAAAAAAAGTCTATTGAAAAAAGTATCTCTACTTGGATCACCCGTTATTAAGACTAAGTTCGTTTCATTGTAATTCAAAGCCAATCTTCCCACCGAGATTAGAAGTGGAGATAATTATTATTTTCTGGTATTCTGCCAACCCTGACTGGATACATAGTTCACAGGTTCAGTTATCATTCCACTACAATGTAATATCTTCATGTGCCCGTCGTTCTTGCATCTCCACATTGATAGACGGTTTAATTTTAATGCAGCTCTGATTGCAGTCACAATATCAATCGACAGTAGATGTAGTAGGACTTGTAGAGACTCTGTCGATGTATTTCTGAAAAGCTCCGATAATGCTCAGGCAGGCAGTTATCCGAAGCAATAGTATTTTCCGAACTACTATTATGTATATTCAGTGGACAATTTAAGGAGAGAGACTTAATTCCCATCCTCATAGCGAGTTGGTCGATCAGTCAGTGCGAGGTGATATTTAACCTTCTCAGGTCGTATCGTGGTTAGATTTGTCTAGCTACCCTACTGATGATTATTTCTGTCCATCTTTCATTGGACTGCTCTATAGTGCGAGGAGATATTTTGTCCTTGTTAAGTCTATTGTTATCAGATTTGTCTAACTACCATACAGATGTACATTTTTGTCCATCTTCATTGGACATTCCGACTGAGTCCTGCCAATAAAGCGTGTATGTGGACAGTGGTGAAATTCTTCTAGAATTTATAATGTCGTCCCTTTCCTAGCAAGTTTATAGACTTTGCAGATCTTGCGAGGATATCGCTATGCCCAGCCTGGTCAGCCCAGTTACTCATATGAGTTGTATGTTAAACTGCTCAGCCATATCCTTAATGCATGAAGCGGTCGAGGGCTGTTTGTGTATTTATGGATGTAACCTCAAGATATTTTGTGGCAGTTTGGCTGTCCGAGTAAATGACGTTGCCGTTGTTGGTTACTATGTATATTGGGGTTCAGCCACTTAGTGGCTTCCCTTACTGTCATTATTTTAGCTTGATAGGCATTATAAATATCTGGTGGTCTGTGAGCTACTTTAAGAATATATTCTTTACAGTGTAATCCGAAGACAACCTGTCTATGAAACTTCGAACCATTTATACACTCGTAGAAGTGGAGCTGGTTAATATTTCCGGGTATCCTGGCGGGTACTAGTATTTTAGCGGTAAAGTACGTCTCGAAGGTGTACACTTTGGTATATAGTCCACTCAGTCCTGTGCCAGTGGTCCTGTCCTGGACCTGGACGTGGTTCCTGTATCCACACACTGATATGTAGACAGTTTAATCGTAGTGCCGCCCTGGTTGCAACTTCTACAGCCACAATATCAATCGTCATTCGATGGAGTAGAACTTGTAGAGGCTATGTCGCTGTAGTCCCTAGGGCTCCGCTCTGAACCTTCATTAGATGACTGGTGAAGGATCGCTTATCAGTCGCCGTCCACCACAGTACAATGCCGTACAACAGTATTAGTCGAACTACAGCTATGTATATCCAGTGGATGATTTAATGAGGAAGTGCTCGTCGTGGCCCTACAGCTTTCCTACAAGAATATCTGACGGTGTGGACCTTCCTCAACCGTTCCAATATATTAATTCTGAAGGACAATTTACTAGCTAAGATTCTATCTAGAAATTTTGGATTTTCAGAAAAGACTAACTGAGTTCCATTTAGCCGAGGAGGGTCTACATTTGAAACCTTATACTTCCTAGTAAAGAACAATAATTTCGTCTTGTTTGGGTTAACGTCCATACCACTGCTTCTGGCCCATTTGACGACTTTGGGGAATTTGCCGGTTATTGCGATTGTAACTTCATCCACATATGTCACGACTATGCAGCCACAACATTCTAGATCTAATACGAGTAGGATTCCATTCACTGCTAGATTCAAAATTAGTGGAGACAGTATCCCTTCCTGCATGGTTCCTCTGTTTACAAATCTCGATAGAGTATTGTGACCCCGATACTTTTTTTTTGACTACTGTTAAGCAAATGCTGAATTAGTCTAACCAGGCTATAGTTCATCCTCAGATGCAACAGCGCCGCAATTAATGCATATGATAGAATGTAGAGGATTCCTTAAATGATAGGGACGATTCGATAGCACCCAGTGCATTTCAATTATTGTTATATTATAGTTTTTCTAATTCACAGATCTTTTTTTTTTTACTTTTTTTTCACAAAATCTTTTATAGAACTAAAAAAATATGGCGGTTTGTCGATCTTTGATAGTTAAATTGAATAGTAATCTTTATTTGACTTTATATCCTGCAGACAGTGTAACTTTTTTCGTTGTATACTACATTTGGAAGTCTTTTAAAGTATAATCCACTCAATCCGATGAAGAGGATTTCGGGAGGTCAAGCCATCACAAGTTAATGGCGTATTTGTATGCTTTCCAGTGCGATGTTTTGTTGGAATGTTTTCCCCCCGGTGACTCTATTTCCGAGCCTTGCATAAACTAACGTCCGTCCATCTCTCTCTGTCTGTCAGTTTAGGTCAATGTTTATCTCCATTTCGAGGCGAGTGAATGTTTTTATTCCAACTTTAAATTCAAAAATGGTTACTTTCAAAGATTCAGTTTTGTTTTTTGTTGCGGTGGTGTTCTGTGGGTCATAGCGAAAGCAAATAAAGAAGATTGTGGTAACAGAAATTCGTTTGGCTGCTACTGCTGTGGTTTGGTTTTATTGAGGCAATATTGCCATATTAAAAATCAACATAAGTTACTCCTCTGCCGTTTGTTTTATGTGTGTGTTTTTTGGGCGGGGGGAGGAGGTACCAGGATTTCAATTCTCCCAAAGTTTTATTGAAATGCTATAGAGATAGGTATGTTTGTGAATATACTCGTATTTGGATGAAAGTGAATAACAAATAAAATGTATCAATTTTCATTGAAGCAAATATGTATATAAAAATACAATTTCTATGGTATCCTATTCTTTGTTGATTTTTGTTTTCATGGCTTTAGGTTCCATATTTTTGTTCTCGTCGATTTGTGGGTTTGGACTGTCTGACTGACCTCTTTCGTATAAAAGAGATTTAGGTTTCACTTTAAATTGCAGTGATTTTAATGGATTTCAAAGCTCCCAGGAGCTAAGCTTTTTAGTTGTAGTTGGTCTGTTAACCGACAAATCCAGTCTAAGCTGGATGAGTTACAGCTTTGAGCCGTTTAAATCACCTGGTTCAGATGACAGTTCTCCAGTGGAAATGCAGTCATCATCTCATGGTTGGAGAACAATTCTGATGGCTGCATTAGGCTCGCTCGTGCCCCCTATGAAGGGATACAAAAGTGGTATTCACACCCAAAGCGGGAAAGATATTACACAAATGACTTCTGCTTAATTAGTCTACCTTGTTCCTGATTTAAGATCTGGAAAGGCTCCTAGATTCTTTCGTTAGGAAAAATCTGGATACAAAACTCTAGTAGGGAAACCAACATGCATACAACGGGGGCAAGTCTACAGAATCGGCCCTGCATGAACTGGTTGGCACTAAAGAATCGTCATTTCAAGGAATTTACTTCTTCCGGAACACTGCCTGATCGGCGAAGATGCGTGATTGAGTACAATAACATCTGCCGAACCTGTGGATATATGAAAGAATCGGAGAGCATTGAGCACCTGCTTTTCTACTGTCCCGCATTGAGTGAACGTCGTCTGGATATACTGGGGGTCGACCTTTCTAGGAAGTCTGACAGATCTTGCCGGTACCGATTAATAACTGTGTATCAAACAGGTTATTTTCGATGAATTGCTTCTAAGCCTGTGGTAGCACTAGCTGGTAACTTCGCCTGCCATCCTAACTAAACCTAAACCGTTCTCATTCTATTTCGCGAAGATCTATCCCAATGTGCCTTTTTCGGGAGCACATCCATTACGATGTTGTTAGGATGGCTTTAGCGGTAGCATCCCAGCAGGTACTGCTTCGACAGTAGATAAATGTGTCGGATCTTCGACTACTTATCTAAGTGGTCCTCTGAAGACATGCAGAGTCACCCTGCGCAGTTTCTACCTGCCTGGTTTTGGGGATCAGATCCATGAGGTGGCTGTTAGGATTGTTGTGGCAATAGCATTTGTACTGCTTCGGCAACATAGAAATCTGTCTCGGCTCGAGTTGTATCTGCTAGGCCTCATCTAAGGATCTTCGGCATCTCATCTAAGTAGTCATGTGAAGACATGAGAAGACACTCTGTCGATTTTCCCTACCTGCCTGGGGTCAGATCCATTAGGTGTTGGTTAGGATTGCTGCGGCAATAGCATTGCGACAGGTACTGGTTCGACAACATAGATATGTAACTTCGTAGGGTTTGTATCTTCGACTCCTCATCTAAGTGGTTCTCTGAAGGCTTCTGGAGGCACCATGTTGCTGGCAGGATCTTCGACTCCACATCCAAGTGGTCCACCATATGAAGCCATGCAGAGGCACCATGGCAAACCAGGCAGTTTGGATTAGGGATCACATCCATTAGGATGTGATTAGGATGGCTGCGACGGTAGCATTCCAGCATGTACTGCTCCTCATTTAAGTGTTGCTCTGAAGACATGCTGAGTCCCCTGTCACCGGCAGGATCTTCGACATCTTATCTTTGAAATTCGGCATTTTGGCAATTCTGAAGTGTTTTCTCTGCGCATTACTTATATTCGATGACCATACGGGCCCAGTATAGTTTGACACGGACCGATGTACCGCTATATAAAAGGTGAATAGGAGTTCTTTGTCGGTTCCTCATTGTTGTCGTTAACTCACCAAAGTATTAACTGATGGTCTTACACTTTTGTATGTTTCAATATGTTTTTCTATCAAGCTAAGTTCGAAGATGGGAGCTATTCTAACACAACTTCTCATAAATTCTGTATCAATTATATAAATGTTTTAATATTCTGTATTTTAGACCACGTTAGCAATGGCTACAGAATGTCCAATTGATTTATACTTCATTGGCAGAACTCTGTTAATTCAATAAATGTTTTCTGCTACTTTACAAAGGTTTGTGATTTTTCTAAATAAATTAAAAAATTCAACTTTCACAAATGGGATGTGTTTGCTCCCCCATAAGCTTAGAACATTATCTGTACCCCTCCTGGAATTCCCATGCGTCTTTTTTCAGAAGAAAATACTTAACATTTCCAAAGTCTTTACTCACTGCCAACATTGTTGAAACTATTCTTCGGTTCTTGGCATCCTTAAATTATTTTTTCCCTTTTCCAACACAACTACTCCCTAATAATTTTCTAAAATTAAATGATTTCGTTTGACTTGACTTGGCAGTGGATGTGGATGGATCCCTCTGAACATTTCAGTCGATGCGGAAAATTGCCACCACACAAATCACTGTCCTTCCTAAGTTGAATAAATAAAACCTGTGGCGGTGGGTTAGTGTTGGCTCTGATGGCGAGGATGCAGGGCCGTGTTGTGTTCTCTCTGTTGATATTTCAACCGAAAACAATTCACTCTGAGTGTGTGTTAAGTTGTTGGCTTTAATGTTTGGTAAACGTTTTCTGGTTAAAACAGAGAACCACATAATTTTCAGTTGTTGCTGTTGCCATTGCTCTTTGGCTGATGGCTGTTGAAGATGATGTGGACGTGGAAGAGAACAAGAATGTTGAACATGCCAATGCTGTTGTTCCAAGGACCTACACAAAAAGTAACGGCCACTCTAAAGCAAACCCAAAAACCCCCCGAAAAATATATACCCAAGAAGACAACACAACTTAATTTAAAATAATGCCAAAGACATTCGCATCAACATTTGTCTATTTATTCACACTAACCCCATAAAGTTGGTTGGCCTTTTATTGTGGACGGACGGACCTACTTACTATGTGTACTACCAAATTTGGACAAAGAAATCCCATTGGCAGGGAATGGAGTTGGCAAGTTTTTTGTTAACACATTAAAGTCTAAATAAAATCACAAGTATAAGGTTTGAAGGACACTGAGAGAATTGCTTTTCATAATATTTAAGAATATTTTTTTTCTTTATTGAACATTTCAAAACTGCCTTAAAATACACTACGACTAGTCTATTACATTACTGAGACTAACTTGTAGTTCTTTTAAAATAAATCAATTAATTTTTACAGGCAAAGATCAGCTTAAGAATCTATTTGCTGGGTAAAACGTTGTTTCAAATCCAGTGGTTTTCATCACGATGCAAATCTGGAAATAATAGCCCTACGGGAAATTGGACCGGTACTAAACCAAACGATGTCCAATAAGGTCAGGAATTGGTTCGCTGACTTCTCCTTTATTTGAAAACATTTGGTAACCTTGTTATGGCTTTATCATTAGAAATGGTGAATTGCTACCTTGTGGCATATACAAGTACTGGTCTAAATGAATACCTACAGTATCAAATCTGTGAAACTCAGTCACACCATAAGTCACATTGGAACCGATTAAATGTTTAGTAATATTTAATCGTTGAGCTTCGAAAACTGGTCCCAACTTGTCCCCTACGAAGGAGTAGATAACCCAACGGGTCGTATATTAGGGAGTAAATAACTCAACGGGTCGTCAACTAAAGAGTAAATAACTCCACTAAAGTAGATAACCCAGCTGATTGTCTACTAAGGAGTTGATATACCAACCTGTCGTCAACTAATGAGTAGGTACATCTACTGACATTTTACTAAGTAGTAGATAACCCAACTGGTCGTCAACTGAAGTAAATAATCCAACTGGTCGTCAAATAAGGAGTTGTTATTAAAGTATTAAATAACCCAATTGGTCGCCAACAAAGGATTATACCCGTATAACCCCCCTGGCCGTAAATAACCTAACCGGTCGTCAAATAAGCAGTAGATAACCCTATTGGTCGTCAAATAAGGGGTAGATAAACCAAAGGTCGCCACATAAGGAGTAGATAACCCAATTAGTCGTCAACTAAGGACTAGATAACTCAACCGGTCGTCAAATAAGAAGTAGATAACCCAACTGGTCGTCTACGAAGATGTAGATAACATAACTGGTCGTCAACTAAGGAGAAGATAAACCAACTGGTCGTCGACTATGGAGTAACTAAACCTTGTCAACTAAGGAGTAGATAACCCAACTTGTCACCAACTATGATGTAGATACACCAACGGTTATTTTGCTAAATAGTTTAGGTCTAGGTCGTTAAACCTAAGTAGAAGACCCAACTGGTCAGCTAAGGAGAAGATAAACCATCTGGTCGTCAAATATAGAATAGATAACCCAACTGGTCATCAACTAAGGAATTTTTAACGTCAACTATGGAATAAACAAACTGACTTGTCGTTATCTAACGAGGAGATAACCCAACTTGTCGTCAACTAAAGAGTATATCACCGAACTGGTCGTCAACTAAGGAGTATATAACCCAACTCATCATCAAATAAGGAGTAGATAACCCATCAGGTCGTCATCTAAGGAATATATAACTCAAGTGTTCATGAACTAAAGAGTAGGGCTACTGGTTGTCAACTAAAGATTATTTAACGTAAACTAAGGAATAGATACACCTACTGCTTTTTTACTAACTCAACTGGTCGTCCATTAAGGCGAAGATAACCCAACTGGTTATCAACTAAGGATTAGATTACCCAAATGGTCGTCAGCTAAGCAGTAGAAAACCCAACTGGTGGTCAACTAAGGAGTAGATAACCAAACTGATCGTCAACCAAGGATTATTTAACGTCAACTAAGAAATAGATACACCAACTGTTATTTTACTAAGTTCTAGTTAACTCAACTGGTTATCAACTAAGGAGTAGATAACCCAACTGGTTATCAACTAAGGAGTAGATAACCCAACTGGTTATCAACTAAGGAGTAGATAACCCAACTGGTTATCAACTAAGGAGTAGATAACCCAACTGGTCGTCAGCTAAGCAGCAGACAACCCAACTGGTGGTTAACTAGGAGTAGATAACCAAACTGATCGTCAACTAAGGTTTATTTATCGTCAACTAAGGAATAGATAAACCAACTATTATTTTACTATGTGGTAGATAACCCAACCGGTCGTCAATTAAGGAGTATATAACCCAACATGTCTGCAGCTAAGGAGGGATCTCATATCAAATACGGACTAGATATCCCAACTGGTCGTCAACTAGAGAGTATATAACCTAACTCGTCGTCAACCAGTAGAGTAGGTAACGCAACTGGTGGTCAACTAAGGAGTAGATAACTTAACTGGTCGCCAACTAAGGATTATTTAACGTCAACTAAGGAATAGATACACCAAATAGATACGTCAACTAAGGATTATTTAACGTCAACTAAGGAATAGATACACCAACTGTTATTTTTCTAAGTACTATATAACTCAACTGGTCGTCAATTAAGGCGCAGATAACCCAACTGGTCATCAAATAAAGCGCAGATAACCCAACTGATCATCAACTAAGGAGTAGATAACCCAACTGTTCGTCAGCTAAGGAGTAGATAATCCAATTGATCGTCAACTAAGGAATAGATAACCCAACTGGTCGTCATATAGCGAGTAGATAACCCAACTGGTCGCCAACTTAATGTTTATTTAACGTCGACTAAGGAATAGATACACGAACTGTTATTTTAATAAGTAGTAGATAAACTAAAGAGTATATATTACTCATCTGGTCATCATCGAAGGAGTAGATTACCCAACTGGCCGTGAACTAAAGATTATTTAACGTCAACTAAGGAATATATACTCAAACTGTTATTTTACTAAGTAGTATATAACCCTGCTTGTCGTCAGCAAAGTGGTAGGTACACCAACTGGTCGTCAATTAAGGAGTAGATAACCCAACTGCTCATCAACTAAGGAGTAGATAACTCAACTTGTCACCAAATGGCGTCAACTGTGTAATATAACCCAGCGTAGAGGTTACATACGACAGTAGTCATACCGATAATGCTGCAGTGAATTTTCATCTTGTGGACGGCTCTGTAGAAATCCATCTCCTGCGCTATACCAAATAAAGTTCAGCGAATGGCTGCAATGTGTTTGGTTGATTGAGAACGACACCAACTGTGGCACTGTGATACTACTACATTTAATTCCGCTAAACATTACTATGAGAAAATTTGCTGCATTTAGATTTAGGGAATTGTCACTCTGGTCAGGAAATGGCTACGAAAATAGTTTCATTCTGTATGAACTTCTTTTTGGCAAAAAAATATCTGATCGATCAAAATTGAATAGTCATATCGCAGGACATAGGAAATTCGTGAACTTCTTTGCAGACGATTCCAACTCAAGAACTATTTCAAAAAGGCTGCCTGATCACTGCAGTGAAAATGGCTGGAAATAAATGTTCTTACCCAAGTCGGTATCAGCATTTTCTCTGTTAGTCAGGCTATAATGCTATAAAGCCTCTGGAAACTGTATTGCTGAATTCAAAAACGGCCCTTGACTGTTGCAGATCTCTTATCGAGTTGGCTGTACAGTTTCATATTTACCTGATTTGGAAGCCAGGCTAAAGGGACATATCAGGGAACTGCAAAACAGATGAATCAGCAAGACTAGGAACTAGCATATATGCTTCAGGGGTGGGTATAAATATGTGGGTGTGCCTCTAGCGACCTGCAAGCTTTTCTTGAGAGTGACAGGTCGTAAACTACTTACAAGTGGCGATCCTAAACTCCAAAGGCAGCTGTCGTTATCGATAGAGGATGTCTCACTTATCGTGTCTGTCAAGACGGGCACTGACTTGTTGGACGACACGCAGAGACATTGAAGGTCTTGTAAAATGACTTCTGCAGAAGCTGTGGAGACGATGAGGAGGATGAATTAATATAACACCTTCTGTGTCTGTGCCCTAGGCTTTGGGGATTAAGCTGGCTTGGCTGATCGTTAAAATTCGCCAACTTTTGAGCTTTCTAAAGCAATCAAATTCTTTTAAAAAAACACACATTCTCTCAGTGTAGTGAACAGAGAGAGAGACAGAGAATGGGAATTCGAAATTCGTTGCTCTAATGTTGCTCCATTGAGTCGTTAAGGGATTTGATATTTTCTCGGTGAATATACTCGTATACAGGTTACCATTTCACAGAGAAGAAAGAAGGAGGAAACGCTTCGTCTTCTTTCCCTCACGGCAATAAAGAGGAAACGGAAATGAAGGCGTCGGGGTTGCATTGCGTTTACGAGAAACGAACCTCTAAACCTGTTTGCTGCTGTTATGTTCATAATAATGACATCATTTCTTTCACATTCACATTCCTAAAAGCAGTCAGACAGACAGACACTCTGTGTAAATTATGGTTGAATATTTGAAGAGTTTTTCGGCATTTCCGCTTTGTTGGCCTTTCGTCCGGTCGTTTCCAAATCGCCAAAACGGTCATAATATTGTGGCTAAGGTTATGTGCAATAAAAATTTATTTAATTTAAACATTTATTAACCATCTTTTCTTTATATGATGGATGAGTGGATGGCTGACGAATGTATATAACTCTATGTCTTGTAATATTTATTTGTTTAGGGCAGAGTACAGCAACGCTCCTTCTTTCTTTCAGTGTTTTTTTTTTCTGAGTGTGTGGCTCATAACATTTGACAACCGCAGAGGAAGCAAAGCATAGACTTGCGTAACTCATTATGTTGGGAAATACTCGTAAATTTGTACGCTTGATTTGATTTCAAATGGGTACTTTTGTGGTATTCCTTAGTGCTGCTGAAGTCCATAAACGTTAGGAAGTGCCATAAATATTACAAATCGTTAATGACTGAGTAGAATTCAACAGCTACGGTATACTTATAGTTTTGGGTACGGAAGGGGTGACGGTACTTCAAACTCTTTATTTGTATTTAAAATTTAAAGTATTGTAATTTAAATTAAATTGAACGGAAAGTTTACTTTAATGTGTGGTACTAATGGATTTTTCGAAATTTAGACCTGTGAAGGGGGAAAATGGAAACAAGCTAGGAAATTTTAGTCGATTAAACCCTCTAAGGTATACCCTCCCTTTGTGAGTAATACAATATTGAATATGACACTTTGTGTAGGAGATGCAAGAACGTTGGGAATATATTGCTCATTCTTTTTCAGCTTACAGTCATTGTTATGTTTCGGTTAACAGTAGCAGTCTGTATGGCAGATTCACTTAGACTATATAATCCATTATGCTACCACAGGGACGGAGAGAAAAACTTAAGATTTTCCCGTTGAACCAATTTGATTGTTTTAGAAACCTCAAAAGTTGGCAGATTTTAACATCGGCCAAGCCTATTAACTTCTCAAAGCCAAAAGGGAGCCTAGAGTAGCCTGTTAGCTTCTAGAGAGAACGGGGTACAGATACAGAATGTGTTCTATTCATTACTCCTCCCTGTCGTCTTCATAGCTTCTGCAGAAGTCATTTGGCAAGATCTTCAATTTGTCTAGGTGCCATTCAATAAGGAAGTGATCCTTCATGACCGATACGAAAAGTGAGACGGACGGTCTCGGACGAAAGCAGGGCGTTGTTGTGTTTGGAGTTAAGGCAGGACTACATCAGCCTGGATTTAGCAGCCACTTAGCAAGTTTATCGGTTCTGCAGTTCCCTGGTATGTCCATCAGGTGAATATTGATCTCGTTCAGATATCTGAGACCCTCGAGGGCACTTTTTGATTTCAGGAATACAGTTTCCAGGGACTTGATAGCAGCTTATTCCAGTTGGCGTCGTCGATTCTTAGTCGACACGGTTTAGATTGACGACTTCATAAATTTTGAAATTTGTTTAAATATTTTTAAGTTATAACAAACCGACTAAGGTATACCCCCACTTTGTGAGTATTGTAATATGGAATATTAAACGAATTATTCTGTCAATTTGTGTGGGAGGTTCCAGAAGGTTTTTAACAAATACACCTATTTTCTCTCGTATATTAACGTTATGAGATATTAACTTTTAGTATGATTTGGCCATTTTGTGTGAGAGGTACAAAAAGGGGCGTGGCAATATCGTCCATTTTTCACAGGGCTATAGCCACTATAAAAACATTACACTGTACAAAATTTCAAGTATTTTTATACACTGGAATTAATGTTATAAGCTTTTAACTTTTGGTGCAAAATGGTACCTTTGTGTGGGAGGTACCAAAAGGGGCGTGAATATAACACTCATTTTTCACTGGACGGTAGGCACTATAAAAGCATTACGCTGTACAAAATTTCAAGTATTTTTGTACACAGGTATTAATGTTATAAGCTGTTAACTTTTGGTTCAAAATGGTGCATTTGCGTGGGAGGTACCATAAGGGGGGTAGCAACTTCACCCATTTTTCTCGAGTTGATAGCGACTAATAAACTAATGCTATGTGTGGAATTTCAGAAGATTCGAATAAGTAGTATAACAGTTCTTAAAGATTCAATATTTCACAACATTTCAAAACTTTGTGGGGGAGGTACTAGAAGGAATGGACTAGAAGGAATGGACAGACAGACGGACGGACATTGCTCATTCGACTTAAAATGACTCAAAACGAATATCCGCCGAACATACTTAGGGTCTTAGATCACTCCTTCGAAGTGTTACACTTTTTTTTCGTAGCAAATGATATATACCCTCGTCACACTAAAGTGAGGGTATAAAAATGGTTTTTGTTAGTTCATGGATACCAAAAACATTCGTTTTGGCGTAAAGATGACAAAGCTAGAAATTCATAGATATGACGAAAATGATGTGACGACGTCGACGACGCCAACTGGATAAATCATTAAGGTAGCAGCCATTCTGTTACCTCTATGATAACAATGTTTTCTGCCTAGTAAACTCTACAGAGATCAGACAGTCTGTTTGCAATGGATAGATCGTTTACTTTTGGTTGCTGAAGAAAAAACTAAATAACGTGTCGCCTTAAAACTTAAAACATATGTTTTAGAAGGTTGGCACTTTTCATGAAAGAATTTTTTTTGAAAATACTACCGCCATCTATATGTCATATCGGTTAATTTTGAGAACGCCCTCGTAGCATAGGTTAGCATTCCGGCTTTCAGAGAGAACGGTTGCAGACACAGAAGGTGTTCTATTGATTCCTCCTCCTTTTCATCTCCACAGCTTCTGCAGAGTTATGTCACGACTTTCAATCTCTCTGCGCGCCGTCAAATAAAGCAGTGACCCGCCATGACAGATACGATAAATGAGACGCTGCTATCGCTATGGAGACCGCATAACGACAGCAGCGCGTTGGTGCGTTTGATGTTTAGGCAGGGCGACATCAACCTGGAATGTATGCCGTTCCTGACTACTAACCACCTTTTATTTGCTGACGTAAGGGTACTATCTCCGACTTTGATCAGAACATTAATTTACAGCCGTTCCGGCCGGTACCAAAATCAGGTGAATATTGAACTGTTCAGCCATCTCGTTAAGAGATCTGAGACAGTCGGGGCAGTTTTTGATTTCAGGAATACAGTTTGCAAGCACTTTATAATAGCCTGACTATCAGAGAAAATATATATACCGACTTTGGTTAGATCATTTATTTTCAGTCATTGCGCTACCTCTTCAGTAGACGGAATGACTAAGATTTCTGCCTGGTAAACACTGTAGGCTGTCTTTTTGCAATGGGTAGCTCAAGTTCCTCAGAGAAGTAACCACAACACATTGGTTGTTGAGTTTGAAGCCGTTTGTATAGAAGTTCATGAATCTCCTATGTCCTGCGAATCGACCATTCCATTCTGATCTATCAAGTAGTATGAGAGTGAGATAATTTTCGTTTAAAGTAGATTTAGGTGATTGCTACTGAAGTTGCTATTTTTTTCAGAAAAACTTTAAATGGTTCTATCTCCTTGAGTAAGAGTCCGAGAGCGAACAGGATTAGGTCCCCCTAATTTTTACGTTACATATTTTATTTATTAATGGTTAATTTATTCTCCCTAAAGTGCCTTGGATCGGAAAGGACAAAATATTGTGAACACTAATTTTTGGTCAAATGGCTTACATATCATTAAATAAGTATCCAGAGCGGGAAGGACGAAATTTTTTTTTTTTATCGGAATGTTGGATTTCTTAGCAAAACTTTGAATGACCCCATCGCCTTAAAAAACCACCTTAGGACGAAAAGGACATTTTTTTATCACTTATTTTTTGGTCGAACATTTTGGATTTACTTAGAAAAACTATTAATCTACTAAGTAATCGTCCTACAGCGGAAAGGACCAAATTTCCTTTTATTTTTCGTAAACATTTTGAATTATCTTTGCAAAACTTCTGATTGCTAAAATAAGCTTTATAAAGCGAAAAAAAACAATATTTAGTGACCACTACTTTTTTTATCAAAATTTTTGATGTCCTTAAGAAGGTTTTAATAATTTGGAACTTTATGTGGCTCTATTTCCTTAAATAAGTGCCATGGATCGAAAATGAAGAAATTTGAACACTATAAGTAATTAGTTTTGATCAAATGGGTCTAATTTCTTAGAACGGGAAGGACGAGACTTTGCGATACTTATTTTTCCTCAAAATTTTTTTATTTCCTTAGCAAAATTGAAATATGCACGTCTATATCCCTTAAGAAACCTCCTAGTGCGGAAAGAGCGACATTTTCCCATCACTTATTTTTTATAAAAATTAGATTTCCTTTGAAAGACTCTATCTCATTAAATGAGTGTCCTAGAGCCGGAAGGACGATATATTGTGTTTAATTATTTTTGTTAATCAAGTTTTTGGATTTCCTTAGCTGATTGTATTTCCTTAAATAAGCAATTTAGAGAACGACATTTTTCGATATTTTTGTTTGTTCGCACATTTTTGATTTCCTTAGCAAAACTATAAATGAATCTCTCTCCTTAAGTGATCGTCATAGAACAAAAAAGATCAAATTTGGCAATCAATTATTTTTCATCAACATTTTGGATTATCTTAGCAAAATTTGTAACGACTCTGTCTCTCCTTAAATAAGCTTCATAGAGCGGAAAGGACGAGACTTTATGATAAGTTTTTTTTTAATCAAAATTTTGGATTTCCGTTGCAAAATTTTAATGCCTTCTTAAATAAGCGTTCTAAAGCGAAAATAATTTTTCTAGCACAATCCTTAAGTGATCATACTAGAGCAAAAAGGATAAAATTTTACAATGATTTATATTTCTTCAATGTAATGAGTCTATCTCTTCAAATTAGTTCAATAGAGCGGAAAGAGCTTGGTTTAGCGATAAGTGTTTTTAATTTTTGATTTCCTTAGCAAAACGCTATTCCTCAGAAAAAATCTTCTTCGATAATCGTTCTAGCAGTTAATCAATTTTGAAGAATTAATTTTTTCTGAGCTTAGTCGTCTTTAAAAACTCGGAATTATATCTCCGCGTTTTAGCTGAAAATTTGACCTTATATTTCAGCAGTCAAACAAAAGTTTCGGCAGTTTAAAAAAAAACTTCAATTACCCTTCAATGGTGACAAAATTCAAACAAATTCCCTGTTGTAATTTTAATTTAATCTATTGTTGTTATTTATTGTTGGTCTGTGCTTTTGTTATTCAGTCAGAATTTATTTGGTTTGAGACCATATGTTCCATTTACTTTCTGTCTATTCCAAGAAAGTAATAGAAACAAATACAAAAATTGGTAGAGAGTTTTAATTGCTTGGTAGAATTGACTGCAGTTTCGATAGACACCACTCTATCATCTTCAGAATTCAGTAGCAATAGTGTATGTCTTTAACTTAAATCAGCTGAAATACTTGAGGAAGCAGTAAATTGAATTTAACAAGAACTGCTAACCAAACCCGTATTTTGCCGAACTAAGTCAACATACTAAAACTCTCATACCAATACATTTTTGTTTTTTGCTTGGGTTCGCATCGCGAACCACGAAAACAAATGTAGTTTTGTCAACGGCTAATGCCGACGTCATCGTACCTCATGTGTTTGTATGTGTTGTTGTTATTTATTGTTGGTCTGTGCTTTTGTTATTCAGTCAGAATTTATTTGGTTTGAGACCATATGTTCCATTTACTTTCTGTCTATTCCAAGAAAGTAATAGAAACAAATACAAAAATTGGTAGAGAGTTTTAATTGCTTGGTAGAATTGACTGCAGTTTCGATAGACACCACTCTATCATCTTCAGAATTCAGTAGCAATAGTGTATGTCTTTAACTTAAATCAGCTGAAATACTTGAGGAAGCAGTAAATTGAATTTAACAAGAACTGCTAACCAAACCCGTATTTTGCCGAACTAAGTCAACATACTAAAACTCTCATACCAATACATTTTTGTTTTTTGCTTGGGTTCGCATCGCGAACCACGAAAACAAATGTAGTTTTGTCAACGGCTAATGCCGACGTCATCGTACCTCATGTGTTTGTATGTGTTGTTGTTATTTATTGTTGGTCTGTGCTTTTGTTATTCAGTCAGAATTTATTTGGTTTGAGACCATATGTTCCATTTACTTTCTGTCTATTCCAAGAAAGTAATAGAAACAAATACAAAAATTGGTAGAGAGTTTTAATTGCTTGGTAGAATTGACTGCAGTTTCGATAGACACCACTCTATCATCTTCAGAATTCAGTAGCAATAGTGTATGTCTTTAACTTAAATCAGCTGAAATACTTGAGGAAGCAGTAAATTGAATTTAACAAGAACTGCTAACCAAACCCGTATTTTGCCGAACTAAGTCAACATACTAAAACTCTCATACCAATACATTTTTGTTTTTTGCTTGGGTTCGCATCGCGAACCACGAAAACAAATGTAGTTTTGTCAACGGCTAATGCCGACGTCATCGTACCTCATGTGTTTGTATGTGTTGTTGTTATTTATTGTTGGTCTGTGCTTTTGTTATTCAGTCAGAATTTATTTGGTTTGAGACCATATGTTCCATTTACTTTCTGTCTATTCCAAGAAAGTAATAGAAACAAATACAAAAATTGGTAGAGAGTTTTAATTGCTTGGTAGAATTGACTGCAGTTTCGATAGACACCACTCTATCATCTTCAGAATTCAGTAGCAATAGTGTATGTCTTTAACTTAAATCAGCTGAAATACTTGAGGAAGCAGTAAATTGAATTTAACAAGAACTGCTAACCAAACCCGTATTTTGCCGAACTAAGTCAACATACTAAAACTCTCATACCAATACATTTTTGTTTTTTGCTTGGGTTCGCATCGCGAACCACGAAAACAAATGTAGTTTTGTCAACGGCTAATGCCGACGTCATCGTACCTCATGTGTTTGTATGTGTTGTTGTTATTTATTGTTGGTCTGTGCTTTTGTTATTCAGTCAGAATTTATTTGGTTTGAGACCATATGTTCCATTTACTTTCTGTCTATTCCAAGAAAGTAATAGAAACAAATACAAAAATTGGTAGAGAGTTTTAATTGCTTGGTAGAATTGACTGCAGTTTCGATAGACACCACTCTATCATCTTCAGAATTCAGTAGCAATAGTGTATGTCTTTAACTTAAATCAGCTGAAATACTTGAGGAAGCAGTAAATTGAATTTAACAAGAACTGCTAACCAAACCCGTATTTTGCCGAACTAAGTCAACATACTAAAACTCACAACTCTCTAGAGTGGTGTCTATCGAAACTGCAGTCAATTCTACCAAGCAATTAAAACTCTCTACCAATTTTTGTATTTGTTTCTATTACTTTCTTGGAATAGACAGAAAGTAAATGGAACATATGGTCTCAAACCAAATAAATTCTGACTGAATAACAAAAGCACAGACCAACAATAAATAACAACAACACATACAAACACATGAGGTACGATGACGTCGGCATTAGCCGTTGACAAAACTACATTTGTTTTCGTGGTTCGCGATGCGAACCCAAGCAAAAAACAAAAATGTATTGGTATGAGAGTTTTAGTATGTTGACTTAGTTCGGCAAAATACGGGTTTGGTTAGCAGTTCTTGTTAAATTCAATTTACTGCTTCCTCAAGTATTTCAGCTGATTTAAGTTAAAGACATACACTATTGCTACTGAATTCTGAAGATGATAGAGTGGTGTCTATCGAAACTGCAGTCAATTCTACCAAGCAATTAAAACTCTCTACCAATTTTTGTATTTGTTTCTATTACTTTCTTGGAATAGACAGAAAGTAAATGGAACATATGGTCTCAAACCAAATAAATTCTGACTGAATAACAAAAGCACAGACCAACAATAAATAACAACAACACATACAAACACATGAGGTACGATGACGTCGGCATTAGCCGTTGACAAAACTACATTTGTTTTCGTGGTTCGCGATGCGAACCCAAGCAAAAAACAAAAATGTATTGGTATGAGAGTTTTAGTATGTTGACTTAGTTCGGCAAAATACGGGTTTGGTTAGCAGTTCTTGTTAAATTCAATTTACTGCTTCCTCAAGTATTTCAGCTGATTTAAGTTAAAGACATACACTATTGCTACTGAATTCTGAAGATGATAGAGTGGTGTCTATCGAAACTGCAGTCAATTCTACCAAGCAATTAAAACTCTCTACCAATTTTTGTATTTGTTTCTATTACTTTCTTGGAATAGACAGAAAGTAAATGGAACATATGGTCTCAAACCAAATAAATTCTGACTGAATAATTTAATCTATTCTCGTGAAAAATTACAATTTTATACATAAAATCAGATGATTGCTCGGTGGCAAATTGTGGCCAATGTAATAGTGCAGGAATTATACAAATCCACCACTAGCCCCAAATCTGGTAACCGGATTGCTCCACATTGTTTTTTTGGCACAGTCATTCCAGAGAAATTTTCATTCCACTACTTTCTTCCCTCATTTGTTCATTCAGTCATTTAGTAATTTTGGTATTTTGGTAATTTTTTTGCTCCATGCCACTGCCACATTTTGCTGTTCATCATTTCCCCCGGGATCCAAAACCGAACCAGCAGCCACAGAACTAAAGCAGAGGGGAAGGAGCTTTAGCCAAAAAATTGTATCCCTATCCCATCAGCCAGGAGGCAGCCTTGCTTCATCAGTAGCAGTCTGCCACAAAATACATTAACATTTTACAAAGCAACAACAAAAACAAACATGAACATGAAATGGGGAAAAACTATATAAAATATTTAAATTAATGAGAAACAAAGTTTGGTTCGTTTTTTTCGTCGACGACGGCGACAACAAACTAAGTACTCTCATCGTGTGCATACAAAAATATGCGAATGAATGACTGACTGAATGAATGAATATAAAGTCATTGTGTTTTTCCATTTTATATGAAAAAATGTTCGTTGTTTTTTGTGTGTGTTTTGTGTTTTGGAAATTGCGTTTCTGTCGCACAAATGCGTGTAATGTTGTGGGCCCGGCTTTATGAGTGCCATCACCGCCATCTCATCACAATCCGTCGTCGCAATCGTGACACACACTCCACTACACTACACGTTCAAATGTGTCGCATTCATCAACATTGGCACAGTGGTTTCAGAACTACCAGTGATCATTTTTCTTTGGAAATTTTTTTCAAAATAAATTGTATTGCATATCTGGAGCTGCTCCTCGATACACATCTTCCGTAGCAACTATGAAGAGGAATTGAATATATTAACTGGAGATTACGTTAAAGAGAAGCCATCAGATGTTGCCAGTGGGATTGAAACTGAATCTAGCATTCTTGGGACTATCAAAAGCTTTTATGTTGCCAGGTTCAGACAATGTTTGCCGGCGGAGCTGCAGCAAGAGTGGAGCTGCTCCTCGATACACATCTCCCGTGGCAACTATGAAGAGGAATTGAATATAATAACTGGAGATTCCGTTGAAGTGCAGCCATCAGATGTTGCCAGTGAGATTGAAACTGAATCTATCATTCTTGGGACTATCAAAAGCTTTTAAGTTTCCGGGATCATACAATGTCCGCCGGCGGAGCTGCAGCAACAGTGGGGCTGCTCCTCGATATACATATCCCGGGCAACTATTAAAAGGGGAATTGAATATATTAACTGGAGATTCCGTTGATCTACAGCCTTCAGTGACGCCAGCGAGATTGTACCAGAATCTATATTTCTTTGGGCTATCAAAAGCATTAAACCCAGTGTTGCCAGACGAATTTGACCGAAAATTGTCAAAATGGGGTTACAAAAATCGTTAAATCGTCAAAATAATAATTTTCGAAATCGTCAACGCAAAAACCTACCAGTTACATACTGCTTTTGAGTTTTTTTTTCAGCGAAGGGCAGGTTTCAGGGACAGACCATTTTGTGGGCCGATCCCATATTCTTGAACTGCAATAATAGTGCAATTTAGTGGAAATATATTTTATCATTTCACAAAATTCATAGAACCATTTACTCGAACAATGTGCAGCGTAGATTTGTGTAGCCCCCATACAATGGTTTCACTAGATTCGACTTCTTGGCACAAGTAACAACCGATTAATTTGACAAATTTATTTAATTTTACCTAGAAAAATTCACAGGATATATGAAGAAAATTTTTATTTTGAAACCATATAACCGATTGGACTGTACTTTGGTTATTTGAGTCTAATTTTACTCATAATCATTTAGCGCCTTAGCAACCACAAATTCTAATCGATCGGGCTATAATTTGTTCAGATTTTATCCGGAACCATTCAAGGAGTAAAGGACCTCATTGGTCCATATTTTGACGCCACAAAAAAACAAATTCTTAAAAAAATGTTAATTTGGAACACTGACCTCCTGGCCCATGTTTTGGAATAGCCATTACTTTCAGAGATTTTTCTTGTTAAATCATCGCAAGCGATCAAATCTGCCAACAATTTTATTTGTTTACATATATATTTAAAAATATAAATGGGATCGTAAATTATGTATATGCCGAAGGAATTATAAAAAAATCCATAATAAAGGGTTTTCCAACAAGAGGTGTTATTTTGGTATTCAAAGAAAAATGCCATTTTTGAGACAAATGATCGGATGTTTATTTCATAATAAAGAGGAAGGTTAAAAATCAAAAACAACATCAGGCAAATGGCCACCACGACCACGCTTACAGGACCATATCCTTTTCATTAAATTTTCCATAACCATATCGCAAAGTGGCTGCCCTATGTCCTCGATAGCCTCACGAATTCTATGGCTGAGGTCTTGAATCGACGCTCGGCTGTTGGCGTAGACCTTATCTTTCACGTGGCCCCTAAGGAAGAAGTCGCAAGGTGTTAAATATCAAAGATCTCGGTGGCCAATTGTGATAACCTCTTCGAGAGATAACACGGTCCGGAAACTTTTCCGATAACAGAGCAATGTTTTCGTTGCTTGTGTGGCACGTAGCGCCGTGCCGTCCTGTTGAAAGTAAACGTTGTCCAGATCAATACCATCCAACTCTGACCATAACAAATCATTAATTATCTCTCGATAGCGCAATCCATTCACCGTAACTGTTGATCCAACCTCATTTTCAAAAAAAGTAAGGTCCAATGACCCCGCCGGACCATAAACCGCACCAAACAGTCACACGTTGAGGATCGAGAGGCTTCTCAACAATAACTCTTGGGTTTTCCGAGCCGCAGATGCGACAATGTTGCTTGTTGACGTAGCCACCGAGGTGGAAATGGGCCTCAAGATGATTTTGATCGTTTTGTATCGTTCGATGATCGTGTATCGTTCCATTTTTATACCCTACACCACACTGTGGTACAGGGTATTATAAGTTTGTTTCACGGCAGATGTTTGTAACACCTGAAAATAACACAGCTAGACCCACCTTAAAGTATACCGATCGACTCAGAATCACTAGCAATTTCACTCCGATCGTTCTGGAATTTTGCAGTTTAGTGTATTTCGCGGCTGTTAAGATCGCTATTGAATTTGATTGAAATCGGTTCAGATTTAGATATAGCTCCCATATATATCTTTCGTCCGATTTGGCCCTTTAGTCCTATAGAAGCTGTATTTTACATCCGATAGTTTTGAAATTTAGAATGGTAGAGTTTCTTGATCCATGAACCAACATTGCCGAATTTGAAGAAAATAGGTTACGATTTAGCTATAGCTCCCATATATATGTTTCGTCCGATTTTGCTCTTTAGTCCTGTAGAAGCTGTATTTTACATCCAATCATTTTGAAATTTAGAATGGTAGAGTTTCATGATCCATGAACCAACACTACCGAATTTGAAGAAAATCGGTTAAGATTTAGCTATAGCTCCCATATATATGTTTCGTCCGATTTGGCCATTTAGTCCTATAAAAGCTGTATTTTACATCCAATCGTTTTGAAATTTAGAATGGTAGAGTTTATTGATCCATGAACCAACACTACCGAATTTGAAGAAAATCGGTTAAGATTAAGCTATAGCTCCCATATACATGTTTCGTCCGATTTGGCCCTTTAGTCCTGTAGAAGCTGTATTTTACATCCAATCGTTTTGAAATTTAGAATGGTAGAGTTTCTTGATCCATGAACCAACACTACCGAATTTGAAGAAAATCGGTTAAGATCTAGCTATAGCTCCCATATATATGTTTCGTCCGATTTGGCCCTTTAGTACTATAGAAGCTGTATTTTACATCTAATCGTTTTGAAATTTAGAATGGTAGAGTTTCTTGATCCATGAACCAACACTACCGAATTTGAAGAAAATCGGTTAAGATTAAGCTATAGCTCCCATATACATGTTTCGTCCGATTTGGCCCTTTAGTCCTGTAGAAGCTGTATTTTACATCCAATCGTTTTGAAATTTAGAATGGTAGAGTTTCTTGATCCATGAACCAACACTACCGAATGTGAAGAAAATCGGTTAAGATTTAGCTATAGCTCCCATATATATGTTTCGTACGATTTGGCCCTTTAGTTCTATAGAAGCTATATTTTACATCCAATCGTTTTGAAATTTAGAATGGTAGAGTTTCTTGATTCATGAACCAACATTGCCGAATTTGAAGAAAATCGGTAAAGATTTAGCTATAGCTCCCATATATATGTTTCATCCGATTTGGCTCTTTAGATCCAATCGTTGTTTTTATACCCTACACCACACTGTGGTACAGGGTATTATTTAAGCATAAAATCTCCCAAAAGTAAATTTATGTAAACAATTTATACTTGAATTACAAAATTTATATATCAGAGTTATTCAATATTACGGGAGTGGTGTAGGGTATTATATAGTCGGCACCGCCCGACTTTCTGCCTTTCCTTACTGGTTAGTAATGGCGTAGTTTCTACTTGTCAAATAATAAAAGCTTCAAAAGTGACAGCTACCGAAATACCGGGTGATTAAAAATAACACCTCTTGTTGGAAAACCCTGTATAATAAAAATTTGTATAGTTTTGGTTATTTTTTCATATCATAAAAAATCGTCATTTCGAGGCAAAAATCGTCAAATCGTCATGTTCTTATTTTTGGCTCTAAAAATCGTCAAAATGACGATAAATCGTCATTTCTGGCAACACTGATTGAACCTCTTAAATCGCCAGGATCAGACAATGTCTTGCCAGCGGAGCTACAGCTATAGGGCTGATACAATGGCTCCCTGGTTCAGAGAGCTGCACTTATATATCGGTTGTAAAAAAAAAGTCATATAAACCAGCAAAATTTATAGAAACCGAAGCTGTCATTATTCCAAAAGCAGGAAAGCCATTCCATACTGGAGCTAAGGATTTCAGACTGATTAATCTATCGCCAGTTCTCCTTAAAATACTGGAGACATTAATCGAAAATTACCTTAGGACTAAAATTTATCACTGACTATTGTCCAAAAAAATATGATATGATCTTTCCTATATTTATAGAGGAGACCTTCAATGAGATAAATCCAGCCGCAGTAGTTACTGCTCTGGCAAACCAATCTACGTAGGTTCATTCATAACCTTCTGATTTGGATACTTAGTTAATATTAAGAGATTAAGGAGTCCCGGCCGATTAGTCTATCGTCATTTAAAACCCAGTATATAAGTACTTAGGTTCATTCATAACCTTCTGATTAAGAGACGCATTTCAGCTTGCATTGGGTCAACAGAATTCCATAGATTTTTCACAGAGGAACGTCCCAAGCGGTGTTCAGTCTCCTCTGTCTGTGAACAATATTTCCCTTTTTCTGGAGAAGATCAGTGTTAAGATTATTGCCTATGCAGATGACGTGGAAATAGCTGTTAGAGAGAAGTTTCCGATTAATCTTCGAGACATCCTACAGCAGGTCATTCATACATCCGCAGGATATTCTTCCGATAATGGACTAGTTTCGAAATCCACCAAGACAGAACTAGTTATTTTCAGCAGGAGATATAAGGCACCTCTCTCCTTGGTGGGTATTGGAATTCCCTTCTCTGGAAGCGTAACTTACTCAGGTATTTTACTAGACGGGAAGTTAAACTCCAAAACAAAGGTTCTGCAAAGAGTAAAAAGGCAGTGATAAAGCTATAACTGGTGGCGGTCCCAAAATTAGCCGACCGTGCACATAGGTGGCGGTATTATCTTGAAAAAAAAAAACACTTTCATGAAAAGTGTCAACCTTCGAAAACATATGTTTTAAGTTTCAAGACGCCACGTTGTGTAGTTTTTTGTTGAGCTCTCAAAAGTAAACGATCTCAGTGAATTTGTAAACATGGAAAAATTACTCACCGATATGTAATATGTACAATACTTTAATTTGAAAGGTCTCAGTCCAACCAATATTAAAACCGAGCTAGATTCTACTTTGAGGGAGTCTGCTCCTTCGTTTTCAACTATAAAATATTGGGTGACAGAGTTTAAACGGGGTCGGTCGAGCTGCCAAGACGAGCCCCTTAGGATTTTGTTAGGGTGGCAGCAGTATTTTTTAGCAGCTCACATAGACCAGTTTAGGTCCCTAGTGTTATCACGGTTCCCTAGTTGAGGTGCCCACTCCAGAAATGGTTAAAAATCCACAAAATGGTATTGGATGACCGTCGGTTGAAGGTTTGTGAGCTAGCTGAAGTCATAGACATTTCAAAAAGTGCTATACATCGCATATTGACAGAAAATTTGATGGTGAGAAAGCTGTGCGCAAGATGGGTGCCGCGTTTGCTCACAATCAAAACAATGCATCAGTTCACCACACATTCACTATTGCGATGGCCAAAATCACGGAATTAAAGTTCGAATTGCTTCAGCACGTACCTTATTCGCCAGATATATCTCCTCGAATTATTTTTTGTTTCCAAATAAAAAAATGGCTAGGCGGAAAAAGATCTGCCAGCACTGAAGAGGTGGAGGTTGCGGTTGATGACTATTTTCAGGAGCTAGACAGTTCTTGCTATAAACAGAGTATCGAAGCTATTGAAAATCGCTGGAAAAGTTGTATCGAGCTAAAGGAGATTATGTTGGGAAATAAAGAAAAAAAAATCCCAAATTTGTTGGTTTCTTTGTTAGGTCGGCTAATTTTGGAAGCGCCCTCGTACGTAGGTTCATTCATAACCTTCTGAAAAAGAGACGCATTTCAGTTAGCTCATGGCGATTTCTTTTCGCAGAGAAGTGCTACATGTCCGTTGCCCTTTTCCCGAAAACAGGACTTTTTTTTACCACATTTTGGAATTTTGAAAAAGGACATAAGTTTAATTCGAGGGCCTACTTCAGTTCCCTCTAAAAAGGGCAGAATCGAAATCACCATTAGTTTCAACTTATTATCAGCAGAGGAACGTCCCAAGGGGCCGCTCTGTCTCGTCTGTTATGGAATCTCTTCATGGACAATGTACAGCCTTCTCTGGAGAAGATGAGCATTAATTAAGGTTATTGCCTATGCAGATGACGTGAATTTTGCTGTTAGAGGGTAGTTTCCGAGTACTCTTAGAGACATCATCCAGCAGGTCCTACATACAACCGCAAGGTGAACTTTCGTCGGACCGATAATGCTGTACGTCACTGTCGTCTGGTGGACAGATCTGCAGAAATCCATCTTCTGCGCCATGCTAAACAAATTTCAGCAAATGTCTGTTATGTGTATCACTGGTGATTTGAGAATAACACCAACTGAAGCAATACATGTTATATCACTTTCACTCGGGTCCAGATTTGGTTACGGCCATAGTGTCATTCTAGACGCAATGCCTGACCTTTCGGTCACTGTTGATTACACTATGTCTGTACCAATTTTTGACGAGAAGTATCTGACTCTTATATCTGCAGGATCTGAATGGAATGGTAGTATTATTGGATATAGGAGATTCATAAACTTCCAAACTCAGCAACCGAATGGACTTTGGTGTATTTTCTTAGGAACTTGAGCTATCCATTGCAAACCGACTGCCTGATCACTGTAGTGTTTACCAGATTATATACAAAAATATAATTTGTTATAAATATATACAAATATATATATAATTTGTTAAAACAAAATATGTAATATACATTTTATTTAATTAACATAATTTTTTTCTCTTTTCAGGTATGTTTAAATCTTCCAAAGTAAATCGGGAGAAAATCAGGTAAAACAATTTGTTTTTTTCCACAATTTTTTTTTTCAAATGAAAGATAATCTGTATATATCGAGAAGAGTCCACCGTTATAAAAACTCTTGTTTATGAGTATCACCATATAAAGGGTTTTCCATTAAGGACATAACAATTTTATATATTAATAAAACACAGATTATTTAAGATATAGAGTTCACATTTATTCCAGGTGTAGTGCAAGTGTTACATTTTGAGAATGAAATTCGATTGCGACCATATGACCACCACGAGCCCGTGTATAGCGATCTATTCTTTGGACCCAATTTTCCACCACTCTTGCACACATTTCGACCGGAACGTTGGCAATTTCGCGTTGGATGTTGTCTCTAAGCTCGTCTAATGTTGTTGGCTTGTTGGCATAGACCAATGACTTGATGTGGCCCCAATGACGTTAAATCGCACGAGCGAGGTGGCCATTCGACGGGACCATTTCTCGAGATAACACGTTCACCGAATTTGCCTTTCAGTAAATCGATTGTAACGCGTGATGTGTGGCTAGTGGCACCGTCTTGTTGAAAACACATATCGGCGATGTCAAGCTCATTCAATTCTGGCCAAAAACAATGTTCTAACATGGCACGATAGCGCTCTCCATTGACGGTAACATGTCGATTGTTTTCATCGACGAAAAAATACGGCCCAATCACAATGCGAATGCAATTGTATCTCTTGAAGCACATGTTGATGTGTAGCTGTCCAATAACGCATATTTTGTTTATTGACAAAACCACTCAACCACAAATGAGCTTCATCGCTGAAGATGTTTATTACGGCCGAAAATTGGATTAAGCGCTGTTAAAGTTACTACCACAGACTCAGAATTTCGGTAGTAATTTTTAATGATTTCCAAACATTGCACGTAAGTGAACTTTACCATGATGAAAATATTGACTTCGGCTAACGTTTTGACAGTGAAAAATCTTAAAAAAATTTGAGAGTGCGTTGACATAAAGATACGAAATTGTTAAGTCCCTATTGGAAAACCCGGTATAAGTAGAATACCAGCCTATAATGCGGAACTTCTGCTCTTGAATTTTATGAAATATTTCTAAAAAAAAGTAATTAGATCCGACTTCGCGAAAAAAAAATTTTTCCAATGCTAGGCTCTTTTGTAACTTTTCTTGCGAAATGATTTGACCTTCGAAAGCTGTATAAGAAACGCCCATCAAAAGCTTATTTCGTGTAGGACCTTGATAGCATAAATTAAAAAATATACAAAGGAATTCAATTTGCACTTAAAAAACCATTTCCGAGTCAAATTCGAGAGTCAAATTCATTTTAACATTTTATTTCTCGAAACATAAAAAAGTATAATTTCTCAAAATTTCAACCGAGTTTGAACTCGGATTACTCCGTAAATAACTAAGTCTTGATATAGCTTACAGACTACCAGATACCTGCAGTGTTCATTAAGCCGACAATAAGGGAAGTCGCCATGTGGCTGAGTCACAACATAGTGAGCAACACTGGCGTTGTCATGTAATCGGATTCTCTGCAGGCCACATCCCTAAATTTACAAACAGCCCTCGACTGCCGCGACAAACAGCCCCGACGAGAGGCAGTCAAATGAGAGATGGGCGTCATTGGACTCAATACCCTAACCTAAACCTAACTTAGGTAATTTTCAATTTGTCTTGTAAAATGAGTTGACAGTTTAAAAGAAGTCACACGAATAATGGTCGTCATAGCTCCTCTTTTTATCCCCTCACCTTAGAGAGGAGGGTATATGTATATCATTTGCTAAGAGGCAAAAGTGTAATAAATCGATGAAGTGACCAAAGACCCCAAATATGTTTGGCGATAACTCGATTTGGGTCGTTTTATGTCATTTGAGCAATTTCCGTCAGTCTGTCTGTCTGTCTGCTGGCTGGTGTGCACGATAACTTTCGAAAGGATTAACCGATTTACTTCAAATTCGGTATGTGGTAATCAGGGTTGTTGTGGAATCCGATTGCTTTCGGAATCTGAATTGAAATCGAGAAAAAAAATAACTTTCTGTGACACCAAATTTATTTTATTTCTCGTTGTGGAATTCGACTGTTGTCCGAATCGGAATTGAAATCGAAAAAAATAACCTTCTGTGACACCAAAGTTCTTTTTATACCCTACACCACACTGTGGTACAGGGTATTATAAGTTTGTTTCATGGCAGATGTTTGTAACACCTGAAAATACTATAGCTAGACCCACCTTAAAGCATACCGATCGACTCAGAATCACTAGCTGAGTCGATTTAACGATGTCTGTCCGTCCGTCCGTCTGTCCATGTAAAGTTGTTCGTCGACTACAGGTCGCAATTTCACTCCGATCGTTCTGAAATTTTGCAGTTTACAGTATTTCGCGGCTGTTAAGATCGCTATTGAATTTGGTTGAAATCGGTTCAGATTTAGATATAGCTCCCATATATATCTTTCGTCCGATTTGGTCCTTTAGTCCTATAGAAGCTGTATTTTACATCCGATCGTTTTGAAATCTAGAATGGTAGAGTTTCTTGATCCATGAACCAACACTGCCGAATTTTAAGAAAATCGGTTAAGATTTAGCTACAGCTCTCATATATATGTTTCGTCCGATTTTGCTCTTTAGTCCTGTAGAAGCTGTATTTTACATCCAATCATTTTGAAATTTAGAATGGTAGAGTTTCTTGATCCGTGAACCAACACTACCGAATTTGAAGAAAATCGGTTAAGATTTAGCAATAGCTCCCATATATATGTTTCGTCCGATTTGGCCATTTAGTCCTATAAAAGCTGTATTTTACATCCAATCGTTTTGAAATTTAGAATGGTAGAGTTTCTTGATCCATGAACCAACACTACCGAGTTTGAAGAAAATCGGTAAAGATTTAGCTATAGCTCCCATATATATGTTTCATCCGATTTGGCTCTTTAGATCCAATCGTTTTTTATACCCTACACCACACTGTGGTACAGGGTATTATTTAAGTATAAAATGTCCCAAAAGTAAATTTATGTAAACAATTTATACATGAATTACAAAATTTATATATCAGAGTTATTCAATATTACGAGAGTGGTGTAGGGTATTATATAGTCGGCACCGCCCGACTTTAGCCTTTCCTTACTGGTTTTTTCTCGGTTTCAATTCCGATTTCGACAACAATCGGATTCCACAACAACCCTGAATATGTTTCTCTATCTCCGGCTAAATTCGAAGATGGGCCATGTTGTTGCACTCCTTCTAGTACCTTCCCCACAAAGGGTTAAAATGTTGTGAAATATTGAATCTTTAATAACTGCTATACTACTCGTACTTATTCGAATCTTCTGAAATTCCAAACCTAGTATTAGTTTATTAGTCGCTATCAACTCCAGAAAAATGGGCGAAGATGCTACGCCCCTTTTGGTACCTCGCACACAAATGCACCAAAAGTTAACTGCTTACAGCTTTAATATAAGTTCATACAAATACTTGCAATTTTGTACAGTGTAATGTTTTTAAAGTACCTAGAGTCCAGAGAAAAGTGGGCGTTATTGGCACGCCCCTTTTGATACCACCCACACAGATGGACTATTTTGCACCAAAAGTTCACAGCTTATAACTTTAATACCACAGCATACAAATACTTGAAATGTTGTACAGTGTAATGCTTTTATACTCGCAGTACCTTGAGTTTGGGACCTCCCACACAAATGCTCCAACAGTTAACTGGTTATAACTTCAATATCAGTACATATAAATACTTGAAATTTTGTACAGTGGGCGTTATTGGCACGCCCCTTTTGGAACCTCCCACTCAAATGGACAATTATGTACCATATTTACCGGTTCATGGTTTGGTTCTTTTCCACTTCTTAAATTTTTCCTGTTAAAGAATATAATAACAATCTTACCACCTCACCACTGTGCCTCATTCCGGGAGCAGACCTGGCTCCGTTCTGGTGGTTTTCTGGTTACGTATACGAACAACATGTCGATGACTTTCCATCGTTTTGGCTGGTTGTGATGGCATGTTTTTGTGGATTGCCCTCACACACAGTCCCTTGTCGCTGCTTCCGCACGTCTGTCTGCCATAATGTGACGACGACGACGACAACGAGAGTGACTCCAAAATTTTTGTTTTCCAAAGCAATTAAGGAAAAGTCATCATTCCCCTTCCCAAAAGCTTACCTCACCACTCAAATTTGACTACTTCATCATCAGCAGCAGCAGTAGCAGGAAAATTTTGATATGTTGTTCTGTTGTTGACATGATGTTGTTGCAGTTGTTTTTGGACCTTTTTGTGTGTGCCAAAAACAGCACTGCCAAAGTAACAGTTTTTGTTTGTGCTCTCTCTCTCTCTCTGTGTATATCCGGATAGTCATTTTGCATAATTTCTATTAACTTTTGTAACAATTTTGGTGAATTTTTAATAGTGACAAAAGCCGTACGAAACCGAAGTCATAAATATTTTGTTTTTCAACTTTCAACTATGTTTGACAACTACAATCTCTTTTTTGTCTGCTTTATTAATGTTCATTACTTCACTCATTAACGGACTACTGACTGCATTTAAGTATATACTTGGCCCAGTATTCGGGCCAAAAAAAATGAAAAATATAAATAAAAAATAAAAACTGTACACAACCATAACCCACATCATGAATTTAAGCAGTAATAACATTATGTTACTGGGGATTTTAGTTTGTCTACTAAAATGCAAACAAAGCCTGGCAAAAGAACAAACAAAAAATATTTATATTTTTGTTCGCATGGAACGTAGTGCGTTTAGACTGTTGGGTAGGAGTTTTAGACCATGTTTTAAGATTTTTTTTTTCAATATATGTACTAAAAGTACAAATAAATTAAATTACAATTTAGCTTTGAAATATATATTTTCTTTCAGATACATAAATAACAAATATTTGAACCACTAATTACATTTCACAGAAATCTTTAATTGTATAATTTTTTTTATATAAATCCTATAATAATTATACTTTTGTGGTACACTTCTGGGCGACCTAATCCCCTTAAGTTATAATAACATTTATATCAGTAGAAAGATATTTTTTCAAAGAAGTGTACAAAAGTTTTTTTTTTAGAAAATCCGTAAATTACACAGTGCAAAATGATAATCAAATGAGAATAACTTCAAAAATTTGTCGTACATTTCAAACTTCTTCAATATCTTCAAAATATATATCAGTAGAAATATCTGTTTCTAAAGATGTGCATAAAAATAATGTTTAGAAAAATTAAAAACAAGTAAGAAAGTTTCAGTCGGGTAAACCGACTAAGGCATACCCTCACTTTGTGAGTAATGTAATATTGAATATTACACGAATTATTCTGTCAATTTGTGTGGGAGCTACCAGAAGGGGTTTAACAAATACACCTATTTTTCGCTGAACAGTAGATACTTTAAATTCATTGCACTGCGCCGAATTATAAGCGTTTATGTGCACTGGTATAAACGTTACGAGATATTAAATTGTGGTATGATTTGGCAATTTAGTGTGGGAGGTACAAAAAGGGGCGTGGCGATAACGCCCATTTTTCACAGGACTATAGACACTATAAAAACATTACACTATACAAATTTTCAAGTATTATTATACACTTGTATTAATGTTATAAGCTGTTAACTTTTGGTGCAAAATGGTACCTTTGTGTGGGAGGTACCAAAAGGGGCGTGGCAACAACGCCCATTTTTCTCTGGACTGTAGGCAATACAAAAGAATAACACTGTGCAAAATTTCAAGTATTTTTATAGACCGTTATTAATGTTATAAGCTGTTAATTTTTGGTGCAAAACGGTGCATTTGTGTGGGAGGTACCTAAAGGGACGTGGCAACTTCTCCCATTTTTCTCGAGTTAATAGCGACTAATAAACTAATACTATGTGTGGAATTTCAGAAGATTCGAATAAGTAGTATAGTAGTTATTAAAGAATCAATATTTCACAACATTTTAACCCTTTGTGGGGGAGGTACTAGAAGGAGTGGACCAATATGGCCCATCTTCGAACTTAGCCGGAGATAGAAAAAAATATTACCACATACCAAATTTGAAGTCAATCGGTTACTCCTTTCGAGAGTTATCGTGCGCACCAGCCAGCAGACACACAGACAGACAGACAGACGGACGGACATTGCTCATTCGACTTAAAATGACCCAAAACGGATTTCCTCCGAACATACTTAGGGTCTTAGATCACTCCTTCGATGTGTTACACTTTTTTCCGTAGCAAATGATATATACCCTCGTCACACTAAAGTGAGGGTATAAAAATAATAGATATTACGCTTCAAACACTTGTGGTACACCCCTGTGCTACTTCGACCCCTATCTAATACAATAAAATCTAATAAAATTTATATCTATGGAGAGAACTTTTGCCAAAGAGGTGCAGAAAAGTCATTTTTAGAAAAATCCGATAAACTATTATATACAACAGGTAAGAAAGTTCAGTCGGATAAACCGACTAATGAATCCCCTCACCTTGAGTCCCAAAAAAATATTCATAAATTTATTTTTTTTGTTTTAATTAAATTATTATCAATTTAAAGTGCATTTAATAACTTTGAAGTATGTACTGGTATTAAAGTTAAAAGCTGTTTACTGGTTGGTACAAAATGGTCCATTTGTGTGGGAGATAGCAAAAGGGGCGTCAACGGTCAACTTTCTGTGAACTCTAGCTACGATAAAATCATTACACCGCACCAAATTGCAAGTATTTATATGCACTGGTATTAAAGTTATAAGCTGTTACCTTTGGTGTAAAATGGTCCATTTGTGTGGGAGGTACCAAAAGGGGCGTGCCAATAACGGTCACTTTTCTCCAGACTCTAGGTACTAAAACAGCATTACACTGTACAAAATTACAAATATTTGTTTGCACTGGTATTATAGTTAAAAACTGTTAACTTTTGGTACAAAAAAGTCCATTTGTGTGGGAGGTACCGAAAGGGGCATGCCAATAACGGCCACTTTTCTCTAGACTCTAGGTACTATAAAAGCAGTACACTATACAAAATTGCAAGCAGTTGTATGAACTGGTATTAAAGCTATAAGCTGGTAACATTTGGTACAAAATGGTCCATTTGTGTGGGAGGTACCAAAAAGGGAGCGCCAATAGCGCCCATTTTTCTTGATATGTTAGCGAGTAACAAACTATTACTATGTGTGAAATTTCAGACGATTGGAGTAGGTAGTAGATAGTTCACTAAATGTTAACCCTTTGTGGGCGAGGTACTAGAAGGAGTGGACCAATATGGACCATCTTCGAACTTAGCCGGAGACAGATAAAAATATTACCGCATACCAAATTTGAAGTAAATCGGCTGCTCCTTTCGAGAGTTATCGTGCGCACCAGCCAGCAGACAGACAGAAATCCAGACAGACGGACGGACGGACGGACAGACAGACGGACGGACATTGCTCAATGACTTAAAATGACCCAAAACATATTTCCACCGAACATACTTAGGATCTTTGGTCACTCCTTCGATGTGTTACACTTTTGGCTCGTAGCAAATGATATATACTCTAATGTGAGGGGATAAAAATGCATTTAAACTTTTCAAAAATATTGAATAATGTTTCAGAAATTTATGGTACACTTCTCGGATTTTAATGCCCTAAAATTATAATAAAATATAAAGGGTGGTCCAACCAAAATGCACAATGTTAATTGTAAACCAGTAAGGAAAGGCTAAAGTCGGGCGGGGCCGACTATATGATACCCTACACCACTCTCGAAATATTGAATAACTCTGATATATAAATTTTGTAATTCATGTATAAATTGTTTACATAAATTTACCTTTGGGACATTTTATACTTAAATAATACCCTGTACCACAGTGTGGTGTAGGGTATAAAAACGATTGGATCTAAAGAGCCAAATCGGATGAAACATATATATGGGAGCTTTAGCTTAATCTTTACCGATTTTCTTCAAATTCAACAATGTTGGTTCATGGATCAAGAAACTCTACCATTCTAAATTTCAAAACGATTGGATGTAAAATACAGCTTTTATAGGACTAAAGGGCCAAATCGGACGAAACATATATATGGGAGCTACAGCTAAATCTTAACCGATTTTCTTCAAATTCGGTAGTGTTTGTTCATGGATCAAGAAACTCTACCATTCTAAATTTCAAAAGGATTGGATGTAAAATACAGCTTCTACAGGACTAAAGGTCCAAATCGGACGAAATATATATATGGGAGCTATATCTAAATCTGAACCGATTTTAACCAAATTCAATAGCGATCTTAACAGCTGCGAAATACTCTAAACTGCAAAATTTCAGAACGAACGGAGTAAAATTGCGACCTGTAGTCGACGAACAACTTTACATGGACAGACGGACGGACGGACAGACATGCTTAAATCGACTCAGCTAGTGATTCTGAGTCGATCGGTATACTTTAAGGTGGGTCTAGCTGTGTTATTTTCAGGTGTTACAAACATCTGCCGTGAAACAAACTTATAATACCCTGTACCACAGTGTGGTGTAGGGTATAATAAAACCAAAAGTTTTCAGAGAATTATCTTAATATTTATACCCTACACCACACTGTGGTACAGGGTATTATGACTTTGTGCATATGTTTGTAACACCCAAAAGGAGAAGAGATAGACCCATTGTTTATTATACCGATCGACTTGTAATCACTTTCTGAGTCGATTTAGCTATGTCCGTCTGTCTGTCCGTCTGTCCGTCTGTCTGTCTGTCTGTAGACGTATTCTTGTAATCAAAGTACAGGTCGCAATTATGGTCCGATCTCAACGAAACTTTGCACATATCTTTTTTTAGGCCCAAGGACGATCCCTATTGAATTTGGTTAAAATCGGTTCAGATTTACATATAGTTCCCATATATATGTACCTCCGATTTGGCATATATACACTGTATAAGCAACATTTTGTAACCGATTTGTACAAAAATTGACAGAGAGTAGTCTCGTGATACACTTAGATACAATACAAAATTTGGGGGAAATCGGTTCAGATTTATATATAGCCCCCATATATATGTTGCACCCGATTTGACATGTAAGCGCTGTAGAAACTGTATTTTATATCCAATCAGTACGAAATTCGGCAAAAAGAGGTTTCTTATTACATGAAGGAATACTGCCAAATTCGGAGAAAATCGGTTCAGATTTAGATATAGCCCCCATATATATGTTAGCACCGATTTGACATTCAAGCGCTGTAGAGACTGTATTTTATATCCGATCAGTACGAAATTCGACAGAAAGAGGTTTCTATTTTACATGAATGAGTATTCAGGGAATATCGATTCAGATTTATATATAAGCTCCATATATATGTTCCTCCTGATTTGGTTACAAAGCGCTATAGAAGTTGTACTTTACTTCCGATCATTACAAAATTCTCCAAAAAGATGTTTCTCAATTTAGGAACGAATATTGCTTAATTTAGCGATTATCGGTTCAGAATTAGGTATATCCACATATATATGTTCTAACCCATTCACCAATTATTCCAAATTATTATCGCGATAAGGGTATCGCATTGTTAGGAAGGTGTAGGGTATTATATAGTCGGCCCCGCCCGACTTTCTGCCTTTCCTTACTGGTTTTTATTATGACAGAAGGATCTATGATGACAATTACATATGTGTGAAACAAAATATCGGCCAAATTCTCGCCACGCCTTCTCCTGGCAGTGGTATGCCGATGGTCCATATTTTAAAAGACTCTGAGACATATTTGACATTCAATGGCGTTGATGTGCCGAATTATCTCCTCCTTTAGCTCTTGAATTGTTCTTGCCTTATTGACGTATCTTTTAAATATCCCCAAAGAAAGAGGTCCAACATTGTCAAATCAGATTATCGTGGCGGCCAATTAACATCGCCACGACGTGAGATAACACGGCCATTGAATTTCTCGTGCAAAAGAGCCATTGTTTCGTTGGCTGTGTGGCAAGTGGCACCATCTTGTTGGAACCATATATCGTGCAGGTCCATATCCTCAATTGCTGGCCACAAGAAGTCCGTTATCATCTCGCGATTGCGAACACCATTTACGTTGACGAGGTTGACGGCTCTTCTATCGCGAACACTATCGCTAACAGTATCGATGTTTCCCGCAGAACGAGCTGGGCGAGCATGCACTGGTGTTTTCAAATCTCCTACAGACCCGGTTTGCTGAAATTTGCACACAATTCTTCCGATTGCGGACACATTTGATCGATTAACGTGATCAAAAAAATCAAGTGCACAAAATGCATTTTCTGTCGCTGCAAAATCTAGACGGACCTTTGTATGGGGGCTATATCAAAACATGGACCAGTGACTAACGTTGTGCGTGTGAAGGTTTTGCGGGTATAAATAAACCCCAGTTACCAATTTTCAGCAGATCAGTTGAAATTTGTGGTCTCTGTGGCGTTAAGAAGTCAAATAGGAGAAATGCTATGTATGGGGGATATATCAAAAAATTGACCGATATTGCCCATTTTCATTCCCAAGTTACCTGCAGCTATAGGAAGTATCTATACCAAATTTTAGCCACCTAGCTCAAGTATTATAGATAGTAGCGAGATTACAACAGACGGACGGACATGGCAAAATCGTCTTAGAATTTTAAGACGATTAAGAATATAAATATGTATATACATTGTGGGGTCTCAGATCAATATTTAGAGGTGTTACAAACGGAGTGACAAAACGAATATAGCCCCCATCCTATGGTGGAGAGTATAACAACAACAACTCATTTTAAAAAATTTAAAAAAATAATGTTCTTGCTTTAGAAATTTTTTTCATTTTTGATTCGTTTAAAGTTTACGTTACGTTTGCAAGAGAACATAATTGGTAATTTTTTGTGGAATTTTTTTCTTGGAAAAATTTAAATTTTCGAAGCTATAAACATATTTTTAGAAACTTTAATTAAAAAATGCTCACCTTCATAATATGTACCAGACTCTTACAAATCCAAAACAGTAATTGTATTTTGAGGACTCAATATTTGTAAATGTTATGTACGTAGTTCTGGCAATTTTGGAAATTTTTCTTCTGTTTCTTCACGTATGAATTTTAAAATCCCTTTTTTTATGAAATTTTACACGCAGTGTTTTTCGGAGACAGCAGATAAATGTCAAAAATTGCCAGACCCGCCATAGTGTTTTGCCCACAACTTTTACAAATATTAAGACCCCAAAAATCCAATTACTGTTTTAGATATGTGAGATATTTGTAAATTTAAAAACCAGTAAGGAAAGGCTAAATTCGGGCGGGGCCGACTATATAATACCCTACACCACTCTCGTAATATTGAATAACTCTGAAATATAAATTTTGCAATTCATATATAAATTGTTTACATAAATTTACTTTTGGGACATTTTATACTTAAATAATACCCTGTACCACAGTGTGGTGTAGGGTATAAAAACGATTGGATATAATGAGCCAAATCGGATGAAACATATATATGGAAGCTATAGCTAGATCTTAACCGATTTTCTTCAAATTCGGCAATGTTGGTTCATGGATCAAGAAACTCTACCATTCTAAATTTCAAAACGATTGGATGTAAAATATAGCTTCTATAGAACTAAAGGGCCAAATCGGACGAAACATATATATGGGAGCTATAGCTAAATCTTAACCGATTTTCTTCAAATTCGGTAGTGTTGGTTCATGGATCAAGAAACTCTACCATTCTAAATTTCAAAATGATTGGATGTAAAAAAAAGCTTCTTGAGGACTAAAGAGCAAAATCGGACGAAACATATATATGGAAGCTATAGCTAGATCTTAACCGATTTTCTTCAAATTCGGCAATGTTGGTTCATGGATCAAGAAACTCTACCATTCTAAATTTCAAAAGGATTGGATGTAAAATACAGCTTTTATAGGACTAAATGGCCAAATCGGACGAAACATATATATGGGAGCTATAGCTAAATCTTAACCGATTTTCTTCAAATTCGGCAATGCTGGTTCACGGATGAAGAAACTCTACTATTCTAAATTTCAAAACGATCGGATGTAAAATCAGCTTCTATAGGACTAAAAGGCCAAATCGGACGAAAGATATATATGGGAGCTATATCTAAATCTGAACCGATTTTCTTCAAATTCGGCAGTGTTGGTTCATGGATCAAGAAACTCTACTATTCTAAATTTCAAAACGATCGGATGTAAAATACAGCTTCTATAGGACTAAAGGTCCAAATCGGACGAAAGATATATATGGGAGCTATATCTAAATCTGAACCGATTTCAACCAAATTCAATAGCGATCTTAACAGCCGCGAAATACTCTAAACTGCAAAATTTCAGAACGATCGGAGTGAAATTGCGACCTGTAGTCGACGAACAACTTTACATGGACAGACGGACGGACGGACGGACATCGTTAAATCGACTCAGCTAGTGATTCTGAGTCGATCGGTATACTTTAAGGTGGGTCTAGCTGTGTTATTTTCAGGTGTTACAAACATCTGCCGTGAAACAAACTTATAATACCCTGTACCACACTGTGGTGTAGGGTATAATAAATCGAAGGGAAGCAATTTCTTTAAAAAAAAATACAAAATAAAAAACATGTACAATATGTTTTCTATTATTATATTAATTATATTAATCGGTTCAGCCGTTCAAGAACAATTACAACTTTCATAAAACCCAAAAATTATTCTTTTTTCAAAATTTTGAAAAATTTCAAATTTCTTTTTTCAAAAGAATAAATTATAGCGGGAACTTATTTTTGAATTTGGCCACTTTTTATAAACTTTTTAGGCAAAAATAGAATTCACAGTTTATTATTAAAACTTTTGAAAAAAAAACGCTTTATTTTTTTAAAAATATTTTTTTTTGTATGTTTGATCATTGTTTCTAAACCAAAGGTTCTACATAAAAGTTAAATTATGATCCATATCCCGGATCTATTGGACTTTTACTTATAAAAATACAGTTCAAATACGAAAGGCACATTCAATGAAAATTTGAATTAACAAAAATGGTAATAAAAAAATTTCCATAAATTTCTCCAGGTAATGATATATACCATCCCTTCGAGAAACATTTTGTTAACTGGTGATTTTGGCCGCCGTATCTGGCCTATTCAGATCCAATCAGGGATCAGGACCAATTTTTGATTACTTTTTCAGCAAAATGATGCTTTTAGAGCGCCCCAGTAGGTGAGTTGGTAGCCTACTCGCCTATGAGTTTGGGGGTTGTGGGTTCGATTCCCACCAGAGACTCTGGTCTGTCGCTGCAAAATCCAGCCACATGGTCTTTGTAACCCGGCATTCCCCTGGACCGTAAAATTAAAATATAAATTTACTTCGTATTGTAATTTATATAAACAAATAAATAAAATAAATGATGCTTTTATGTTTTTTAAAAATGAACAAAAGTTTCCTTGAAATAACGTAAATACAATTGTAAGAGAAAGTTTCTTTGGCTGAAAACGATGACAAATTTATTGTGTGAAGTATAAACCAAATTAAAGTTTTCCTATATTTTCCTTTCAATTCGCAATTTTTTTTTAAATTCTATGAAATTAAATAAAATTTTCTCAAAAATATTTCTGTTTTCTCAGAAAAATAACTATAACGAAAAAGCGAAAGAAAAAATCAGAAAATTCCCTCATACTTTGACAATAGTAAAACGCAATTTCCTTTGTCGATGACTTCCCTGTCCTATTTTGGGCTATGAGAGGCAAACATGCCCGAAGTCTACGTCCCATCCAAGGCACAACAAATGATGCAGCTACTCTAAGGAGGTGTCTGCCCCACTGAGGTGATGGCTTTAGAGCAGTGCGATAGAGCGAAGCCCCCGGAGGAGTTGTGATATCCAGCCAATGCAGTCAGTCACTCAGACAGACAGACGGACGGATGGACAGACAATACGTTTCGCGTTCACATGGGAGATACGAGTACGTATTACATTTGTTGGCCTTTTTTCGCTGTTTCCTTTTGGGTCTCGTTTCACCGTCTGTGTTTTCTGTTTTTAAATGTTGTCTTCCCCCTCTCGGGTTTTTTGATTAAGTGGCCCAAATAAACTAGAAAAAGGTCGCCGAAAACGAGTTTTCTCATGACTTTTCTGTTGTCATTTCATTTCATTGTATTTTGTTAGTTTTTTTTTTTGCCCATTTAAGTTTATTTAAACATTTTTTGTAGTTTAAAATTTGGCGCCGTTTCTTTTTTCGATTTGTATGAGTGCGTCTGTCTGTCGGGGTTTGCCTTGATTCGAATTGCAGTTTCGAATGGAGAAGAAGAACGAAGTCAAGGAATATTGCCGCATTTGTTGCCAACAATTGCAGAAGTTTACGAAAAGGAATTTCTGTGTTAAACTTTTTATTCTTTTTCTCTTATTTGTTTTGTGCTCTGTGTCTGTCGGTCTCTGTATGCCAGTGATGATCGAGATGCTGACCTTAGACGCGTTTTATTTGAGTAGCCAAAAAAACTATGCCACTAAAATCTCACATTTTTTCTTCAATTTGATTTTTTTTAGGGACAGAGAGAGTGGAAGTTATGAAAATATTAAAAAAATACTTACAATTTATATTTTAATTTTTAATATTTTTCTATAAAAAAAACCCCATTTCGAGTATCAATTTCGACCAGGTGTAAATTTGAGTTTGGGCAGTATTTTGTAATAAAAGTTTAAAAAAAAAAAATATAAATTAAAAACAAAAATTTCAAAAATCATTTTACAAAATTTACAATTTAAAAACAAAAATAAAAATTTTTAAAAATGTTCAAATTTTTTCTAAAAAAACCCTTGTTTTAAAAGAAAAATAAAAAATTTTAAAAACCACGAATTTTAACAAAAATTTCAAATTCCTTAAAATAATTTCCAAATTTTAATAAATATATAAATAGTTAATGTAGAAATCGGATCAAAAATAGAAAATGTTCAAATTATTAAAAACCAATTTAAAAACAAAAATAAAAATTTTTAAAAATGTTCAAATTTTTTCTACAAAAACCCTTGTTTTTAAAAAAATAAAAATTTTTAAAAACCACGAATTTTAACAAAAATTACAAATTCCTTAAAATAATTTCCAAATTTTAATAAATATATAAATAGTTAATGTAGAAATCGGATCAAAAATAGAAAATGTTCAAATTATTAAAAACCAGTAAGGAAAGGCTAAAGTCGGGCGGTGCCGACTATATAATACCCTACACCACTCTCGTAATATTGAATAACTCTGATATATAAATTTTGTAATTCATGTATAAATTGTTTACATAAATTTACTTTTGGGACACTTTATACTTAAATAATACCCTGTACCACAGTGTGGTGTAGGGTATAAAAACGATTGGATCTAAAGAGCCAAATCGGATGAAACATATATATGGGAGCTATAGCTAAATCTTAACCGATTTTCTTCAAATTCGGCAATGTTGGTTAATGGATCAAGAAACTCTACCATTCTAAATTTCAAAACGATTGGATGTAAAATACGGCTTCTATAGGACTAAAGGGCCAAATCGGACGAAACATATATATGGGAGCTATAGCTAAATCTTAACCGATTTTCTTCAAATTCGGCAATGTTGGTTCATGGATCAAGAAACTCTACCATTCTAAATTTCAAAAGGATTGGATGTAAAATACAGCTTCTACAGGACTAAAGACCCAAATCGGACGAAACATATATATGGGAGCTATAGCTAAATCTTAACCGATTTTCTTCAAATTCGGCAATGTTGGTTAATGGATCAAGAAACTCTACCATTCTAAATTTCAAAACGATTGGATGTAAAATACGGCTTCTATAGGACTAAAGGGCCAAATCGGACGAAACATATATATGGGAGCTATAGCTAAATCTTAACCGATTTTCTTCAAATTCGGCAATGTTGGTTCATGGATCAAGAAACTCTACCATTCTAAATTTCAAAAGGATTGGATGTAAAATACAGCTTCTACAGGACTAAAGACCCAAATCGGACGAAACATATATATGGGAGCTATAGCTAAATCTTAACCGATTTTCTTCAAATTCGGCAATGTTGGTTAATGGATCAAGAAACTCTACCATTCTAAATTTCAAAACGATTGGATGTAAAATACAACTTTTATAGGTCTAAAGGGCCAAATCGCACGAAACATATATATGGGAGCTATAGCTAAATCTTAACCGATTTTCTTCAAATTCGGCAATGTTGGTTCATGGATCAAGAAACTCTACCATTCTAAATTTCAAAACGATGGGATGTAAAATACAGCTTCTATAGGACTAAAGGTCCAAATCGGACGAAAGATATATATGGGAGCTATATCTAAATCTGAACCGATTTCAACCAAATTCAATAGCGATCTTAACAGCCGCAAAATACTCTAAACTGCAAAATTTCAGAACGATCGGAGTGAAATTGCGACCTGTAGTCGACGAACAACTTTACATGGACAGACGGACGGACGGACGGACGGACGGACAGACATCGTTAAATCGACTCAGCTAGTGATTCTGAGTCGATCGGTATACTTTAAGGTGGGTCTAGCTGTGTTATTTTAAGGTGTTACAAACATCTGCCGTGAAACAAACTTATAATACCCTGTACCACAGTGTGGTGTAGGGTATAAAAATTGACAAATTCTAAAAAGATTACAAATTTAACAAAAAAAAATCCTTAAAATAATTTCCAATTAAATATGCCAGAAAATCTCACTTTTTTCCTTAAAATTTATTTTGTTAGGGACAGAGAGATTGGAAGTTATGAAAATATTCAAAAAATACTTAAAATTAAAATTTTGATTTTCAAATTTTTGTATAAAACAAATACATTTCGAGTATCAATTTTGACCCAGTGTAAATTTGAAGATTGGGCTATATTTTTCAATAATAGTTTTCAATAAAAATTTATAAGTTAAAAACAAAAAATTAAAAAATATTTACAAATTTTAAAAAAAAAATACAAATTTAAAAAAAACCAGTAAGGAAAGGCTAAAGTCGGGCGGTGCCGACTATATAATACCCTACACCACTCTCGTAATATTGAATAACTCTGATATATACATTTTGTAATTCATGTATAAATTGTTTACATAAATTTGCTTTTGGGACATTTTATACTTAAATAATACCCTGTACCACAGTGTGGTGTAGGGTATAAAAACGATTGGATCTAAAGAGCCAAATCGGATGAAACATATATATGGAAGCTATAGCTAAATCTTAACCGATTTTCTTCAAATTCGGCAGTGTTGGTTCATGGATCAAGAAACTCTACCATTCTAAATTTCAAAACGATTGGATGTAAAATACAGCTTCTATAGAACTAAAGGGCCAAATCGGACGAAACATATATATGGGAGCTATAGCTAAATCTTAACCGATTTTCTTCAAATTCGGTAGTGTCGGTTCATGGATCAAGAAACTTTGTCATTCTAAATTTCAAAACGATTGAATGTAAAATACAGCTTTTATAGGACTAAAGAGCCAAATCGGACAAAACATATATATGGGAGCTATAGCTAAATCTTAACCGATTTTCTTCAAATTCGGCAATGTTGGTTCATGGATCAAGAAACTCTACAATTCTAAATTTCAAAACGATCGGATGTAAAATACAGCTTCTATAGGACTAAAGGGCGAAATCGGACGAAAGATATATATGGGAGCTATATCTAAATCTGAACCGATTTTCTTCAAATTTGGCAATGTTGGTTCATGGATCAAGAAACTATACCATTCTAAATTTCAAAACGATCGGATGTAAAATACAGCTTCTATAGGACTAAAGGGCCAAATCGGACGAAACATATATATGGGAGCTATAGCTAAATCTTAACCGATTTTCTTCAAATTCGGCAATGTTGGTTCATGGATCAAGAAACTCTACCATTCTAAATTTCAAAACGATGGGATGTAAAATACAGCTTCTATAGGACTAAAGGTCCAAATCGGACGAAAGATATATATGGGAGCTATATCTAAATCTGAACCGATTTCAACCAAATTCAATAGCGATCTTAACAGCCGCGAAATACTCTAAACTGCAAAATTTCAGAACGATCGGAGTGAAATTGCGACCTGTAGTCGACGAACAACTTTACATGGACGGACGGACGGACGGACGGACATCGTTAAATCGACTCAGCTAGTAATTCTGAGTCGATCGGTATACTTTAAGGTGGGTCTAGCTGTGTTATTTTCAGGTGTTACAAACATCTGCCGCGAAACAAACTTATAATACCCTGTACCACAGTGTGGTGTAGGGTATAAAAATACAAATTTTTTAAAATATTCAATTTTTTTTAAAGAAATCACAATTTTTTTTAAAAAATATAAATTTTTAATAAAATGCTAATTTTTAAAAAAGTTGCAATTTTAAAAAAATTACACATTTATAAAAAAATTACAAATTTTTAAAAAAAATACAAATTCTTAAAAAAATTTCAAATTTAAAAAAAAATACAAATTCCTTAAACTAATTTCCAAATTTAAAAAAATATATTAATAATAAATGTAAAAATCGAATCAAAAATAAAAAAATAATCAAATTTAAAAAAAATGACAAATTCAAAAAAAAATAAAAATGTTTGAAAAAAAAATACAAATTTCTTAAAATAATTTCCAATTAAAAGAAATATAAAAAATGCATGTAAAATGGACCAAAAATTTATTTTTTCAATTTATTTAAAATTTCAGATTGCCATAAAATTCTGTAAATAAATGATATACAGTTTTTCGGCAAAAATAAATGTCTTGGTTAAAATAATAAAATTTCTAACCCCTACCGAAAATACTTTTTTTTTGCCAAATAAAACACATCTATTGTCTCTCGTTTGCTGAAGCCTTACAAATTGACCTATTTGTGGTTTTGTCGAAGGAACAGGCGATGAAATGAGAAAACAAGACCAAAATTGGTTTCTTTGCAAAGAAGAATTGTTCATTTTCAATATCCATATTGTGGTTAATGTTGGTTGGTTGGTTGGCATGGCAAAGGAAATCAATTTGAAGAGACAAATCGGACCAACAGAGATATATAATCACTCAACTGGGACGTACTTAGTTCTTGTGGAAAGGAAAAATAATAGGAAATTTTAAGTCAAGTTAATCGACATATTTTAAATTATTTTTTTTTTTGGAAAAATAAAATAAAATGCATCAAAATTAATTTAATTGCATGAATAACCTCATTTTTCTAGAAGAAATTGCCTAAATTTCGTTTTTAAAGAAAACTTCGTTAATTTTTTAGAAACGAACTTTCTACATTAATTTTTTCTAGAAGAAATTGTCAAATTACATTTTTCTTGAAATATTATAAAAATTGTTTTTTTATGAAAAAATCTTTGAAATTTAACTTTTTTCAAAAATATAATCAAAATTACATTCCTGTGAAAATTGTCCTTGAAATTTAACTTTTAATAAAAAATTCCGTCGAATTTGCATTATTATAAAAATTTTGTTGAAATTCTTGTAAATTTAGCATTTTTGTTGAAATTTTGTAAAATTTTTTTTTTGTCGAAATTGCAGTGTTGTAACGTAGTTAATTGAAATAGTTTTTTCGTCAAAATTGCAGTATTTTTCATCAAAATTTAATTTTTGTTGAATTTTTTAGATTTTTATTCTGGAAAATATTTGCCAAAATTTCACTTTTTTTAGAAAATTTTGTCAAAATTGTCCGTTTTCATAAAAGTTTTAGTCAAAATTGCATTTTTATAGAAAATTTCGTAGAAAATTCGCATTTTTTGAGAACTTCATCCAAATTGAATTTATTTGGCGTAGAAAAAATTTTTGAATCTAATTTTTCTAGAAGAAATTCTCGAAATTTCGTTTTTTATTATTATTTATAATATTTTTGGAATTTTTAATTGGTTTAGAAATAAAAAAAGTAGAATTTTAACAAATGAAATTTTTTTTATAAAAATTGAATTTTTACAAAATTTTCGAAAAACAATTTCGACGAACTTTTCTATAATATTGTAATTTCGACATTATTTTCTATAAAAATGTCATTTAAACTAATTTTTTTCCAAAAATCGAAGAATTATTCAATTTAAACATAATTTTTTTAATAACGCAATTTCAACGGAATTTTTTGTTAAAAGTAAAATTTTACATTTTTTTTAAATTTAATTTTTTAAAAAATTTATTTTTATATTTTCAGAAAAATTAATTTTAACAATTACATCCAGAAAAATTAAATGTAGAAATTTTTTTTACATTTAAAATCGATTAAGATTTCGCTATAGCTCCCATATATATGTTTCGTCCGATTTGGCCCTTTAGTTCTATAGAAGCTATATTTTACATCCAATCGTTTTGAAATTTAGAATGGTAGAGTTTCTTGATCCATGAACCAACATTGCCGAATTTGAAGAAAATCGGTGAAGATTTAGCTATAGCTCCCATATATATGTTTCATCCGATTTTGCTCTTTAGATCCAATCGTTTTTATACCCTACACCACACTGTGGTCCAGGGTATTATTTAAGTATAAAATGTTCCAAAAGTAAATTTATGTAAACAATTTATACATGAATTACAAAATTTATATATTAGAGTTATTCAATATTACGAGAGTGGTCTAGGGTATTATATAGTCGGCCCCGCGCGACTTTAGCCTTTCCTTACTGGTTATAATAATGCAATTTTAATGGCATTTTTTATTAAAAGTTAAATTTCAAAGAAATTTTTCACAGAAATGCAATTTTTATGATATTTCCAGAAAAACTAATTTGGCAATTTCTTCTAGAAAAAATTAATTTTGATACGTTTTTTTAAAATATTGAAAATTTGACGAAATTTTCTTTTACTTTTCTACTTGAAAATTGAGATTTAGAAATTTCCGATTTTATAAAAATTAATTTGGATGATGTTTAAAAATTGTCTATCAATGTAAATTCAACGAAATATTCAGTGAATTTTTCTGTAAAAATTCGATTTTGATTGATTTTTTATAAATTTTTCCATAAAACATTAATTTCAAATAATTTTTGATGAAATTTCCTACAAATCACAATAAATTTTTCTATAAAAATGAAATTTTATGCAATTTTATGTAATAACGCAATTTCGACGGAATTTTTTTCTTAAATTTCAAAAATGTTTTCTTAAAAATTCAATTTTTATAATATTTTCAGAAAACTTTAATTTTGACAATTTCTCCTAGAAAAATTAAGTTCGTTTCTAAAAAATTTACGAAAGTTCCTTTAAAAACGAAATTTAGGCAATGAGATTCAGACAGTTATTTTGATTAATTTTGTTATAGATTTATTTTGTACAAATTTAATTTAATACAATTTTTATTAAATTTAACGTAAAAAAATATTTTTAAGAAATTTCCTATAAATTTCAATTTCTATAACAGTAAAATTTTATGTAATATTGCAATTTTGACGAAATTTTCTATAAAAATCAATTTTGCCAAAAATTCTATAAAAATTCAATTTTGTCAAAATTGTATATAAAAGTTCAATTACAACGACGAAATCGTAATTTTCAAAAACAAATGTAATTTTAAAGAAATTGTAATTCCAATTCCGACAAAAATCATAGAAGTTCCGTAAATGTTTTCTATAAAAATTTGTTTTAATAGAAATAAATAAAATTTAATAGAAACAAATAAAATATTCTATACAAAATTATTTTTGGCTAAAACTTCCATAAAATGGAAATTTCGATGAAATTTTCTATAAATTACGGCAAAAGTTTTGTTTAACTTTGATAAAATGTTCTACAAAAATGCAAGTTTGGTATAAGAAAAACAATTTCGACTATCTTTTTTTATAATAAAATTTTTACAAAATTGTTTTAAACATTATATTTGGACGAATTTCTTTTAAACAAAGAACAATTTCGAAGAAACTTTTTTATAATTATGCCATTTTCTATAGTGGAATTTCAACGACATTTTTGTTAAGTCAAAATTTGGAGAATTTTTTATTTTTATAATAATGAAATTTATATGATATTTATTGTTAAAATTCTAATTTCAAAGAACTTTTTCAGAAAAATTCAATTTTATTGATATTTCCAGAAAAATTTAATTTTGACAAATTCTTGAGAAAAAATTTAGTTTTAATATTACGTTTCTAAAAAATTTACAAAATTTTCTATAAAAAGGTAATTTAATGAAATTTATTGTTAAAATTCTAATAACAAAGAACTTTTTCAGAAAAATTCAATTTTATTGATATTTCCAGAAAAATTTAATTTTGACAAATTCTTGAAGAAAAATTTAGTTTTAATATTTCGTTTCTAAAAAATTTACAAAATTTTCTATAAAAAGGAAATTAAATGAAATTTATTGTTAAAATTCTAATTTCAAAGAACTTTTTCAGAAAAATTCAATTTTATTGATATTTCCAGAAAAATTTAATTTTGACAAATTCTTGAAGAAAAATTTAGTTTTAATATTTCGTTTCTAAAAAATTTACAAAATTTTCTATAAAAAGGAAATTTAGTCAAATTTCTTCTAAAAAATTAGATTTTGAAAATTTTTTCTAGACAGACTAAATTCAACGAATTTTTTTGTAACTAAAAATGCGATTTGCATGAAGTTTTCTTTCGGTCCAAACAACGAAATATTCTACACAAACGAAATTTAAACTAAAATTCACAATTTTGAAAAACCGTTCCCAGAAAAGTGAAATTTTCGCAAACATTTTGCGAATATTTCAAAAAAATGTTCGACTAAATTTTCTAAGAAAATTAAATTTTGAGGAAAAAAAGTACAATTTCGACAGTCAATAATGCAATTGCGACAAAAAAAATTATACGAAATTTCCACAATATTTCTTCTTAAAAGTCAAATTTCGAAGAATTTTTTATATTTCTATAATTATGCCATTTCACTGATATTTTTATTAAAAGTGACATTTCAAAGAATTTTTTCAGAAAAATGTAATTTTAATGATGTTTCCAGAAATATGCATTTTCATAATTTCTTCTAGAAATTTAAATTTTCAAAGTTTGTTTTTTGAAAAATTTGTGAAATTTTGTTTAAATACGAAATTTAGACAATTTCTTCTAGAATAATTGATATTTCGACAATTTTTCTTGAGAAATTAAATTCAATGATTTTTTTTATAAAAATGCAATTCGGATGATGTTTTGACAAAAATATGCAATTTCAACGAAATTGCCTAAAAAATGTAATTTCAATGAAAGAAATGTTCTATAAAGATGCAATTTTTAAATAGTAACGAAATTTTGTCAAAATTTTCCCAGAAAAAAATTTCAAGAAAAACTTAAAAAAATCCATAAAAATTTAATTTCGATGAGATTTTCTGCAAATATTCAAATTTAACAAAAAAAAAAACAATTTCGACTAACATTTTTTGTTTAAATACGAAATTTAGACAATTTCTTCTAGAATCATTGATATTTCGACAATTTTTCTTGAGAAATTGAATTCAATGAATTTTTTTATAAAAATGCAATTCGGATGATGTTTTGACAAAAAATATGCAATTTCAACGAAATTGCCTAAAAAATTTAATTTCAATGAAAGAAATGTTCTATAAAGATGCAATTTTTAAATAGTAACGGAATTTTGTCAAAATTTTCCCAGAAACGTGAAATAATGACAAAAAATCCAAGAAAACCTTAAAAAAATTCATAAAAATTTAATTTCGATGAGATTTTCTGCAAATATTCAAATTTAACAAAAAAAACAATTTCGACTAACATTTTTTGTTTAAATACGAAATTTAGACAATTTCTTCTAGAATAATTGATATTTCAAAAATTTTTCTTGAGAAATTAAATTCAATGAATTTTTTTATAAAAATGCAATTCGGATGATGTTTTGACAAAAAATATGCAATTTCAACGAAATTGCCTAAACAATGTAATTTCAATGAAAGAAATGTTCTATAAAAATGCAATTTTTAAATAGTAACGGAATTTTGTCAAAATTTTCCCAAAAAAGTGAAATAATGACAAAAAAAAAATCCAAGAAAAACTTAAAAAAGAATCCATAAAAATTTAATTGCGATGAGATTTTCTGCAAATATTCAAATTTAACAAAAAAAAAACAATTTCGACTAACTTTCTATAAAAAGCAATTTCGACAAAATTTTTTATAATAATGTTATTCGTTCAAATTATTTGTTGAAAGTGATATTTAGAAGAATTGCAAAGAATTTTTTTTATAATAATGCAATTTTAATGCTAAAACTAAATTTCAAGGATGTATTTTATATAAAGAAAATTAATAATATTTCCAGAAAAATTAAATTTTAACAATTTCTACTTGCAAAATTAAAATTTTGATATTTTCTCTAAAATATTGGCATACGAAATTTTAAAAATTAATCCATTTTTGAAGAAATTTTCCAGAAAAATTTAATTTTGACAAATGATATTTTCTTTGAAAATTCAACTTCGGAGGATTCTACTAAATGGAATTGTGAAAAAAAATCTAAAAACGGAATTTGACAGAAATATTAGAATTTCAAAATTTAGCTTATTTATAAAATATGGAAAAAATAATCAAAATTACATTTGTATCAAAATATTCGTCGAAATTGCATTTTTATAGAACACTTCGTTGAAATTACTTTGTTTAGACAAAAAAATTATTGGAAATTTCTTATTTTTGTTGAAAAATTCTTTATTCAAATTTAATGTTTTTCCAAATTGTCAAATTTTACGTTTTCTGAAAATTTGCAATATTGATGAAATTTTGTAGAAAAATTTAATTTTTACAAATACAAAAAAAAATCTATTTTGAAGAATTCTATAGAATGAAATTTTGGCAACATTTTGTATAAAAAAGGAGTAATGCTAAACAATTTGAAGAAAAACTTAAAATTAAAAAACCTATTAACATGTAATTTCGACTAAATTTTCTATAAATATTAAATTAAAAAAAACAATTTCGACTTACTTTTCTATAATAATGCAATTTCCACAAAATTTTCTATAAAAATTATATTCGCCGAAATTTTTTGTTAAAAGTGATATTTAAAAGAACTCCAAAAACATAATAATAATGGTGTTTTCAAGAAATAATGTAATAAAAAACTACCTTTTTTATTTACAAATTTTATTTCATCGAAAAAAATGCTAATAAAAGTCAATTTCAACAGAATAATTCAATTCGAAGAAATTTTCAATTTAGAAGAAATTCTCCTGCAAAATGCAATAAAATTTTCTATCAAATGCAAAAATAATCATGTTTTCAAGAAATAATGTAAGAAAAAACGACCCTGACGACTTTTTTTATTTACAAATTTTATTTCATCGAAAAAAAATTCTAATCAAAGTCAATTTCAACAGAATAATTCAATTCGAAGAAATTTTCAATTTAGAAGAAATTCTCCTGAAAAGTGCAATAAAATTTTCTATAAAATGCAAATTTTTCTGTAATAATGCAATTTTGACGAAATTTTCTATAATAATTAAAATTTTCTATAAAAATTCAAATTTTCTATAACAATACAAATTCGAAGAAATTTTCTATAAAAATTCAATTTCAAAGATTTGTTTTTGATAAAAATACTATTTTGAGGAAAATAATAAAATTCGAAGAAATTTTCTAAAAATGCTATAAAATTTTTATACATTTTATTATACCCTACACCACACTGTGGTACAGGGTCGTTCTGAAATTTTGCAGTTTAGAGTATTTCGCGGCTGTTAAGATCGCTATTGAATTTGGTTGAAATCGGTTAAGATTTAGCTATAGCTCCCATATATATGTTTCGTCCGATTTTGCTCTTTAGTCCTGAAGAAGCTGTATTTCACACCCAATCATTTTGAAATTTAAAATGGTAGAGTTTCTTGATCCATGAACCATCACTACCGAATTTGAAGAAAATCGGTTAAAATTTAGCTATAGCTCCCATATATATGTTTCGTCCGATTTGCCCCTTTAGTCCTATAAAAGCTGTATTTTACATCCGATCGTTTTGAAATTTAGAATGGTAGAGTTTCTTGATCCATGAACCAACATTGCCGAATTTGAAGAAAATCGGTTAAGATTTAGCTATAGCTCCCATATATATGTTTCGTCCGATTTTGCTCTTTAGTCCTGTAAAAGCTGTATTTTACATCCAATCATTTTGAAATTTAGAATGGTAGAGTTTCTTTATCCATGAACCAACACTACCGAATTTGAAGAAAATCGGTTAAGATTTAGCTATAGCTCCCATATATATGTTTCGTCCGATTTGGCCCTTTAGTTCTATAGAAGCTGTATTTTAAATCCAATCGTTTTGAAATTTAGAATGGTAGAGTTTATTGATCCATGAACCAACACTGCCGAATTTAAAGAAAATCGGTTAAGATTTAGCTATAGCTCCCATAGATATGTTTCGTCCGATTTTGCTCTTTAGTCCTGAAGAAGCTGTATTTTACACCCAATCATTTTGAAATTTAAAATGGTAGAGTTTCTTGATCCATGAACCATCACTACCGAATTTGAAGAAAATCGGTTAAGATTTACCTATAACTCCCATAAATATGTTTCGTCCGATTTGGCCCTTTAGTTCTATAGAAGCTGTATTTTACATCCAATCGTTTTGAAATTTAGAATGGTAGAGTTTCTTTATCCATGAACCAACACTACCGAAATTGAAGAAAATCGGTTAAGACTTAGCTATAGCTCCCATATATATGTTTCGTCCGATTTGGCTCTTTAGATCCAATCGTTTTTATACCCTACACCACACTGTGGTACAGGGTATTATTTAAGTATAAAATGTCCCAAAAGTAAATTTATGTAAACAATTTATACATGAATTACAAAATTTATATATCAGAGTTATTCAATATTACGAGAGTGTTGTAGGGTATTATATAGTCGGCACCGCCCGACTTTAGCCTTTCCTTACTGTTTTTTTTTTTATTTTTATTGGAATTTTGACGAAATTTCTTATAAAAATTCAACATTGACGAAATTTTCTATACAAAAACAATTTCAACTTTAATGTTAATTTAATTTTAAATTTCAAATTTAATGTTAACGATTTTTTTTATAAAAATGCAACTTTGGCGAATTTTTCTATACAAATGCAAATTCAACAACTTTTTTTAAAAATGTCCTATTTTGACGAAAAATTCAATTTCGAATAAATTAGCTAAAAAAAATAAAAGTTCGACGAAATATCAAACAATTTTTTTAGAGAAATGTTACTTTGAAAAAATTTTGCAGAAAAAATCAATTTCGAAGAAATTTTTTACACGAAATTTTATTTTGACCAAATTTTCTGCAAAAATGCAACTTGCCGAAATTGTCTACAAAATTTGAATTATTCTTATCCCAAGTTTTATCTTCAGCAAAATTGACAGTTCTATTTGTTTTGAAATTAAACATTAGACAATACTAAAGATCCATTTTTTATCAAACGCCTTGAAAAATATTCCAATATTAAGATCATATGTATAATGCAATGCCATGTTTGTAATGCATTTTTTACTTATCGAAATAATTTCTAAAATTTTGTCCGATTTTCTTTTTCTATGGCTCGAATAGAACTCCATATTTAATTTTTATAAAAAATAACCCTTTGAAGGCGGTACAATTTATATTTGCGTGTCTCAAAAGTGAAATTTCATAGGAATTTTCTTCAATAGTTAAATTTTGACGAAATTTTCTACAATTTAATTTTCTACAAAATTATTTTGGCAGAAATTTTCTTTAAAAATTAATCGTCGACGGTATTGTTCTTAATTGTAATTTCAACGAATTTTTCTATTAAATCAAATTTCAACAAATTTTTATAAAACTCAATATTGTTAAAAAATTAATTTCAACTAAATATTCTATAAAAATTAAATGTTTGCGAAATTTTCTTTAAATATGCAATGTCGGCGAAATTTTCCCCAAAAATGCAATTGTGCAGAAAACATCTCATACAAAAATGTAATTTAAACAAAATTTTCCCAAACAAATGTAATTTAACGAAATGTTATAGCAAAATAATGAAAGTTATAGTAAAATGCAATTTGGCTAAATGCGTATTAAAATTGTAAAATCATTCGATTGTCCGTTTGCAAGAGCATCCATCACCTCTAAATTCCAATATGCTGAATCGGTGTTCCGCCAAATGCAATTCATAGATGCTCCCGTAGGAGGTACAGAGCTTTGCACACATATAGATAGGATCGTTGTGTGACCAACAAACAATTCCGATTTTATTTTTTTAAATCACCGACCTCTTCTATTGATGGGACAATAATTCTAATTCTAATTCTAATACCAGTATTATTTTCATTTTCTTCGAAATTTCCCCAATGTGCGAACTATGCATCGAACTGACCTTAAATTTTCTAAAACAAATTACTTCAAAATATGTATAGGGTCTTAGGTCACAAAGCTGTGATATGTTACACTTTCTTTCTGTACCAAATGATATTACTCATATACCCTTCTTGGGGTGCATTATAACTAAAAATCTGCTACCCTCCAATTAAAAACTATTAATTTTTTCATGGTATCTGTAGTCCGTCTACTCGACTGAACATTTCTTATTTATTTTCTTATCATTTAGTCTAACAAACATCCAAAGACATTTTGTCCTTTATTTAATAACATCGATTTGTCTCACTATAAACCCTGACACACCCCCATTTCTTTAATTTTACTGCCAAAAAACATCAATTGAGTGGTGGCGGAGGAGGGGCTTTGCAACAAGTGTCTGCCTATAAATAAATTCATGGTTAAATGCCTTTCGAAGTACAAGTACTATTTAAAAATCAATAAAATGTAAATTGAAAGCATAATATTGTGGTTGTCGTGTATAAATGAATATTTTACTTACTACTTACGAAACAAAGTGTACAACTACAACAACACTAAAACATGGGGCCAATTTGCATAAATAAATGTTAAACATAAACAAATGAATAAATGCACAGGGCTTACGATGGATATATACGTAAAATATGTATAGAGAGAAGAGACATTAGGACGTAATGATTTTCTTTGTGAGGAGATTTTTAAAGGACGAAATTTTATTCACGGAAAAATAATGCCAAACTTAAACTCAAACTGACTCAAACTCAAAGTTATAGCCAAAGTAAAATTAAATATCTTAGAAACATTGTATAAAAAGTCAATTTCGTAGAAATTTTCTATAAAAAAATTTAATTTCGACGAAATTTTCTATAAAAAAATCAACGAAATTTTCTATAAAAAAATCAATTTCAAAGAAATTTTCTGTAAAAAATTCAATTTCGACGAAATTTTCTATAAAAAATTCAATTTTGACAAAATTTTCTATAAAAAATTCAATTTTGACAAAATTTTCTATGAAAATTCAATTTCGACAAAATTTTCTATGAAAATTCAATTTCGACAAAATTTTCTATAAAAATTCAATTTCTATGAAAATTAAATTTCGACGAAATTTTCTATAGAAATTCAAACCATTGCGACGAAATTTTTTGTAATAATTCAATCAATTTCGATGAAATTTTCTATAAAAAATTCAATTTTGACGAAATTTTCTATAAAATGATTGAATTTCACAAAATTTTCTATTAAAAAATAAAATTACAACGAAATTTCCTATAAAAAAAATTATTTTAAACGAAATTTCCTATAAAAAAATTCAATTTCAACGAAATTTTCTATAAAAAAATCAAATTTCAACGAACTTTTATATTAAAAGATTCAATTTCGACGAAATTTTCTATTAAAAATTCGACCAAAGTTTCTATAGGAATTCAATTTTCACCAAATTTTCTATTTCGACGAAATAGAAAATTCAATTTCGACGAAATTTTCTATAGAAATTAAATTTCGATGAAATTTTGTATAGAAATTCAATTTCGACGAAATGTTCTATAAAAATATAATTTCGACGAAATTTTCTATAAAAATATAATTTCGACGAAATATTCTATAAAAATATAGTTTCGACGAAATTTTTTATAAAAATATAATTTCGACGAAATTTTCTATAAAAATATAATTTCGACGAAATTTTCTATAAAAATGGAATTTCGACGAAATTTTCTATAAAAATGGAATTTCGACGAAATTTTCTATAAAAATGGAATTTCGACGAAATTTTCTATAAAAATGGAATTTCGACGAAATTTTCTATAAAAATGGAATTTCGACGAAATTTTCTATAAAAATGGAATTTCGACGAAATTTTCTATAAAAATGAAATTTCGACGAAATTTTCTATAAAAATGGAATTTCGACGAAATTTTCTATAAAAATATAATTTCGACGAAATTTTCTATAAAAATGGAATTTCGACGAAATTTTCTATAATAATATTTAAAAATGGAATATCGACGGTTTTCTATAAAAATAGAATTTCGACGAAATGTTCTATAAAAATATAATTTCGACGAAATGTTCTATAAAAATATAATTTCGACGAAATGTTCTATAAAAATATAATTTCGACGAAATTTTCTATAAAAATAGAATTTCGACGAAATTTTCTATAAAAATAGAATTTCGACGAAATTTTCTATAAAAATAGAATTTCGACGAAATTTTCTATAAAAATAGAATTTCGACGAAATTTTCTATAAAAATGGAATTTCGACGAAATTTTCTATAAAAATGGAATTTCGACGAAATTTTCTATAAAAATAGAATTTCGACGAAATTTTCTATAAAAATGGAATTTCGACGAAATTTTATATATAAAAATGGAATTTCGACGAAATTTTCTATAAATTTTCTATAAAAATGGAATTTCGACGAAATTTTCTATAAAAATGGAATTTCGACGAAATTTTCTATAAAAATATAATTTCGACGAAATTTTCTATAAAAATGGAATTTCGACGAAATTTTCTATAAAAATGGAATTTCGACGAAATTTTCTATAAAAATAGAATTTCGACGAAATTTTCTATAAAAATAGAATTTCGACGAAATTTTCTATAAAAATAGAATTTCGACGAAATTTTCTATAAAAATAGAATTTCGACGAAATTTTCTATAAAAATAGAATTTCGACGAAATTTTCTATAAAAATAGAATTTCGACAAAAATAGAATTTCTATAAAAATAGAATTTCGACGAAATTTTCTATAAAAATAGAATTTCGACGAAATTTTCTATAAAAATAGAATTTCGACGAAATTTTCTATAAAAATGGAATTTCGACGAAATTTTCTATAAAAATGGAATTTCGACGAAATTTTCTATAAAAATAGAATTTCGACGAAATTTTCTATAAAAATGGAATTTCGACGAAATTTTATATATAAAAATGGAATTTCGACGAAATTTTCTATAAATTTTCTATAAAAATGGAATTTCGACGAAATTTTCTATAAAAATGGAATTTCGACGAAATTTTCTATAAAAATATAATTTCGACGAAATTTTCTATAAAAATGGAATTTCGACGAAATTTTCTATAAAAATGGAATTTCGACGAAATTTTCTATAAAAATAGAATTTCGACGAAATTTTCTATAAAAATAGAATTTCGACGAAATTTTCTATAAAAATAGAATTTCGACGAAATTTTCTATAAAAATAGAATTTCGACGAAATTTTCTATAAAAATAGAATTTCGACGAAATTTTCTATAAAAATAGAATTTCGACAAAAATAGAATTTCTATAAAAATAGAATTTCGACGAAATTTTCTATAAAAATAGAATTTCGACGAAATTTTCTATAAAAATAGAATTTCGACGAAATTTTCTATAAAAATAGAATTTCGACGAAATTTTCTATAAAAATAGAATTTCGACGAAATTTTCTATAAAAATAGAATTTCGACGAAATTTTCTATAAAAATAGAATTTCGACGAAATTTTCTATAAAAATAGAATTTCGACGAAATTTTCTATAAAAATAGAATTTCGACGAAATTTTCTAAAAAATTAGAATTTCGAAGAAATTTTCTATAAAAATAGAATTTCGACAAAATGTTCTATAAAAATAGAATTTCGACTAAATTTTCTATAAAAATAGAATTTTGACGAAACATTCTATAAAAATAGAATTTCGACAAAATTTTCTATTAAAATTGAATTTCGACAAAATTTTAATAATTACAAAATTCTCATTGGCCGAAATTTTCTATAAAAAGATTCTATTTCGCTGAAAATTTCTATAAAGGTATAATATGATTATGATTATTCTTTAATAAAAAGTCCGAAAAACAGACAAAATGTAAGTAATCCAATACGATCTAAGTTTACAAATATATAAGCACAAGTACAAATATAAATCAATGTTCTAAATATATATAGGAGAACACAGATTACAATGTAAATTGTTAAGCTTCAGTTAATAAAATTTACAAAATTTACAAGACATTATTCAAATGTTAACGGACCCCTCTTCCGCTCCTGACCAATGGATCTCCTTCTTTTCAATTTCGCTGATGGTCTTGTACAGATAATTGAGTTAGTCAATCACGATTGACAGAGGTTGGAGGAATTACCTCCCCCCCTCCCCTCTGTAGACAATAGGCTTTATTGTCAATTTAAAACCTTTTTGGGTGGTCTCTTTAATTTCATTTCCGTTCTGATGTGATGATGGTCGGTCGGTCGGAGTCATTGATTTAATTGCGGATATTCGTTGGTTCGTATGTTTTGACATTTTTCTCGAGAGAATTTAATTTTCATTTTATTGTGTGATATTCTCTATAATTAAATATTTGTTTGAATTACTACGGCAGCTTTTCGTTTAAATTGGTTTTTAATTTATTTTTTGCGAAACACAAACAACACTCCGACGCACAAAGCTGAACGCCATTGGGGGTGTAATGTGTAATTGTATGCAATTATAGAATTTATAAGAATAATAATAATAAAGAGTAATTACTCTCAATGCAATATATGGACACTGGTGAAAAAGATAGAATGGCAACTACAATAGTCTTAGTGAAATGAGCTCCTACAAATTTGTAATTAGGATAGTGGCAAAGAAAATAAAGAGCAAAATATGGTAGTTTTAAATGACGGTGCACCTTATTGGAAAAAAGGCCTTCCTCTAATATACATTTTATTAGTACTTGAACACATTGAAGGCCCAAAAGTGTACCACAAACAGCTGAACATCTTTCGAACGCTAGCTTTCCAGTCATTTACGGTCTATAACGAATACAATTATGGCCATTGTGGTTTACCAAACTAAATATAAAATATCATTCTGCACATCTTAGAGAAAGGAGCTTTCCTAACATATAAATTTTATTTCCTCTAATGGTACAAAACACCCACAAATTGTACCACAAACGTCTCTAGCAAATAATATGGCAACACAATTTTTCTCTCAGCGTATTTTTAAATAAAACTACTGTCCATAAATACATACATGGGCTTTAAATACGACAAAAAAATATACTTAAACATACTTCACACGTTCGTTGCATTTTTAATTAAATAATCATTTTAATTTATACCTGAAGTATTGCAGCAAATAAATCAAATATGTGTATATACATACATACACGCACGACTATATATACCTATAACAACCAAATAACAGGACGGAACAGAGGAAGGATTAAAAGGCCCTAATTAATTAAGGATTAAAAGGCATTAAATAATTAACAATAATACTGTTTAAAATTATTTCATCTAAACTATTTATTTTAAATGAATAAAAAACAAGTAAATAAAACAATGAGAAATATAAAAAAACAAACAAATTATTAAATAAAATAAATAATAATAAATAAAATAAATAAAATAAATAAAATAAATAAAATAAATAAAATAAATAAAATAAATAAAATAAATAAAATAAATAAAATAAATAAAATAAATAAAATAAATAAAATAAATAAAATAAATAAAATAAATAAAATAAATAAAATAAATAAAATAAATAAAATAAATAAAATAAATAAAATAAATAAAATAAATAAAATAAATAAAATAAATAAAATAAATAAAATAAATAAAATAAATAAAATAAATAAAATAAATAAAATAAATAAAATAAATAAAATAAATAAAATAAATAAAATAAATAAAATAAATAAAATAAATAAAATAAATAAAATAAATAAAATAAATAAAATAAATAAAATAAATAAAATAAATAAAATAAATAAAATAAATAAAATAAATAAAATAAATAAAATAAATAAAATAAATAAAATAAATAAAATAAATAAAATAAATAAAATAAATAAAATAAATAAAATAAATAAAATAAATAAAATAAATAAAATAAATAAAATAAATAAAATAAATAAAATAAATAAAATAAATAAAATAAATAAAATAAATAAAATAAATAAAATAAATAAAATAAATAAAATAAATAAAATAAATAAAATAAATAAAATAAATAAAATAAATAAAATAAATAAAATAAATAAAATAAATAAAATAAATAAAATAAATAAAATAAATAAAATAAATAAAATAAATAAAATAAATAAAATAAATAAAATAAATAAAATAAATAAAATAAATAAAATAAATAAAATAAATAAAATAAATAAAATAAATAAAATAAATAAAATAAATAAAATAAATAAAATAAATAAAATAAATAAAATAAATAAAATAAATAAAATAAATAAAATAAATAAAATAAATAAAATAAATAAAATAAATAAAATAAATAAAATAAATAAAATAAATAAAATAAATAAAATAAATAAAATAAATAAAATAAATAAAATAAATAAAATAAATAAAATAAATAAAATAAATAAAATAAATAAAATAAATAAAATAAATAAAATAAATAAAATAAATAAAATAAATAAAATAAATAAAATAAATAAAATAAATAAAATAAATAAAATAAATAAAATAAATAAAATAAATAAAATAAATAAAATAAATAAAATAAATAAAATAAATAAAATAAATAAAATAAATAAAATAAATAAAATAAATAAAATAAATAAAATAAATAAAATAAATAAAATAAATAAAATAAATAAAATAAATAAAATAAATAAAATAAATAAAATAAATAAAATAAATAAAATAAATAAAATAAATAAAATAAATAAAATAAATAAAATAAATAAAATAAATAAAATAAATAAAATAAATAAAATAAATAAAATAAATAAAATAAATAAAATAAATAAAATAAATAAAATAAATAAAATAAATAAAATAAATAAAATAAATAAAATAAATAAAATAAATAAAATAAATAAAATAAATAAAATAAATAAAATAAATAAAATAAATAAAATAAATAAAATAAATAAAATAAATAAAATAAATAAAATAAATAAAATAAATAAAATAAATAAAATAAATAAAATAAATAAAATAAATAAAATAAATAAAATAAATAAAATAAATAAAATAAATAAAATAAATAAAATAAATAAAATAAATAAAATAAATAAAATAAATAAAATAAATAAAATAAATAAAATAAATAAAATAAATAAAATAAATAAAATAAATAAAATAAATAAAATAAATAAAATAAATAAAATAAATAAAATAAATAAAATAAATAAAATAAATAAAATAAATAAAATAAATAAAATAAATAAAATAAATAAAATAAATAAAATAAATAAAATAAATAAAATAAATAAAATAAATAAAATAAATAAAATAAATAAAATAAATAAAATAAATAAAATAAATAAAATAAATAAAATAAATAAAATAAATAAAATAAATAAAATAAATAAAATAAATAAAATAAATAAAATAAATAAAATAAATAAAATAAATAAAATAAATAAAATAAATAAAATAAATAAAATAAATAAAATAAATAAAATAAATAAAATAAATAAAATAAATAAAATAAATAAAATAAATAAAATAAATAAAATAAATAAAATAAATAAAATAAATAAAATAAATAAAATAAATAAAATAAATAAAATAAATAAAATAAATAAAATAAATAAAATAAATAAAATAAATAAAATAAATAAAATAAATAAAATAAATAAAATAAATAAAATAAATAAAATAAATAAAATAAATAAAATAAATAAAATAAATAAAATAAATAAAATAAATAAAATAAATAAAATAAATAAAATAAATAAAATAAATAAAATAAATAAAATAAATAAAATAAATAAAATAAATAAAATAAATAAAATAAATAAAATAAATAAAATAAATAAAATAAATAAAATAAATAAAATAAATAAAATAAATAAAATAAATAAAATAAATAAAATAAATAAAATAAATAAAATAAATAAAATAAATAAAATAAATAAAATAAATAAAATAAATAAAATAAATAAAATAAATAAAATAAATAAAATAAATAAAATAAATAAAATAAATAAAATAAATAAAATAAATAAAATAAATAAAATAAATAAAATAAATAAAATAAATAAAATAAATAAAATAAATAAAATAAATAAAATAAATAAAATAAATAAAATAAATAAAATAAATAAAATAAATAAAATAAATAAAATAAATAAAATAAATAAAATAAATAAAATAAATAAAATAAATAAAATAAATAAAATAAATAAAATAAATAAAATAAATAAAATAAATAAAATAAATAAAATAAATAAAATAAATAAAATAAATAAAATAAATAAAATAAATAAAATAAATAAAATAAATAAAATAAATAAAATAAATAAAATAAATAAAATAAATAAAATAAATAAAATAAATAAAATAAATAAAATAAATAAAATAAATAAAATAAATAAAATAAATAAAATAAATAAAATAAATAAAATAAATAAAATAAATAAAATAAATAAAATAAATAAAATAAATAAAATAAATAAAATAAATAAAATAAATAAAATAAATAAAATAAATAAAATAAATAAAATAAATAAAATAAATAAAATAAATAAAATAAATAAAATAAATAAAATAAATAAAATAAATAAAATAAATAAAATAAATAAAATAAATAAAATAAATAAAATAAATAAAATAAATAAAATAAATAAAATAAATAAAATAAATAAAATAAATAAAATAAATAAAATAAATAAAATAAATAAAATAAATAAAATAAATAAAATAAATAAAATAAATAAAATAAATAAAATAAATAAAATAAATAAAATAAATAAAATAAATAAAATAAATAAAATAAATAAAATAAATAAAATAAATAAAATAAATAAAATAAATAAAATAAATAAAATAAATAAAATAAATAAAATAAATAAAATAAATAAAATAAATAAAATAAATAAAATAAATAAAATAAATAAAATAAATAAAATAAATAAAATAAATAAAATAAATAAAATAAATAAAATAAATAAAATAAATAAAATAAATAAAATAAATAAAATAAATAAAATAAATAAAATAAATAAAATAAATAAAATAAATAAAATAAATAAAATAAATAAAATAAATAAAATAAATAAAATAAATAAAATAAATAAAATAAATAAAATAAATAAAATAAATAAAATAAATAAAATAAATAAAATAAATAAAATAAATAAAATAAATAAAATAAATAAAATAAATAAAATAAATAAAATAAATAAAATAAATAAAATAAATAAAATAAATAAAATAAATAAAATAAATAAAATAAATAAAATAAATAAAATAAATAAAATAAATAAAATAAATAAAATAAATAAAATAAATAAAATAAATAAAATAAATAAAATAAATAAAATAAATAAAATAAATAAAATAAATAAAATAAATAAAATAAATAAAATAAATAAAATAAATAAAATAAATAAAATAAATAAAATAAATAAAATAAATAAAATAAATAAAATAAATAAAATAAATAAAATAAATAAAATAAATAAAATAAATAAAATAAATAAAATAAATAAAATAAATAAAAT